>JARQOC010000009.1:24992797-25236479 GCA_033576535.1 Allobates femoralis
CTATCCATAGATATATCCGGGCTGTTAGGGGGGTATATATGTATGTACAGACCCGTCACTCTCTATATCACTGTCACATTCTATCCATAGATATATCCGGGGCTGTTAGGGGGGTATATATGTATATACAGACCCGTCACTCTCTATATCACTGTCACATTCTATCCATAGATATATCCGGGGCTGTTAGGGGGGTATATATGTATGTACAGACCCGTCACTCTCTATATCACTGTCACATTCTATCCATAGATATATCCGGGGCTGTTAGGGGGGTATATATGTATCTACAGACCCGTCACTCTCTATATCACTGTCACATTCTATCCATAGATATATCCGGGCTGTTAGGGGGGTATATATGTATCTACAGACCCGTCACTCTCTATATCACTGTCACATTCTATCCATAGATATATCCGGGGCTGTTAGGGGGGTATATATGTATGTACAGACCCGTCACTCTCTATATCACTGTCACATTCTATCCATAGATATATCCGGGGCTGTTAGGGGGGTATATATGTATGTACAGACCCGTCACTCTCGATATCACTGTCACATTCTATCCATAGATATATCCGGGCTGTTAGGGGGGTATATATGTATCTACAGACCCGTCACTCTCTATATCACTGTCACATTCTATCCATAGATATATCGGGCTGTTAGGGGGGTATATATGTATCTACAGACCCGTCACTCTCTATATCACTGTCACATTCTATCCATAGATATATCCGGGGCTGTTAGGGGGGTATATATGTATGTACAGACCCGTCACTCTCTATATCACTGTCACATTCTATCCATGGATATATCCGGGGCTGTTAGGGGGTATATATGTATCTACAGACCCGTCACTCTCTATATCACTGTCACATTCTATCCATAGATATATCCGGGGCTGTTAGGGGGGTATATATGTATCTACAGACCCGTCACTCTCTATATCACTGTCACATTCTATCCATAGATATATCCGGGGCTGTTAGGGGGGTATATATGTATATACAGACCCGTCACTCTCTATATCACTGTCACATTCTATCCATAGATATATCCGGGGCTGTTAGGGGGTATATATGTATGTACAGACCCGTCACTCTCTATATCACTGTCACATTCTATCCATAGATATATCCGGGCTGTTAGGGGGGTATATATGTATCTACAGACCCGTCACTCTCTATATCACTGTCACATTCTATACATAGATATATCCGGGGCTGTTAGGGGGGTATATATGTATGTACAGACCCGTCACTCTCTATATCACTGTCACATTCTATCCATAGATATATCCGGGGCTGTTAGGGGGGTATATATGTATCTACAGACCCGTCACTCTCTATATCACTGTCACATTCTATCCATAGATATATCCGGGGCTGTTAGGGGGGTATATATGTATCTACAGACCCGTCACTCTCTATATCACTGTCACATTCTATCCATAGATATATCCGGGCTGTTAGGGGGGTATATATGTATGTACAGACCGTCACTCTCTATATCACTGTCACATTCTATCCATAGATATATCCGGGCTGTTAGGGGGGTATATATGTATTACAGACCGTCACTCTCTATATCACTGTCACATTCTATCCATGATATATCCGGGCTGTTAGGGGGGTATATATGTATTACAGACCCGTCACTCTCTATATCACTGTCACATTCTATCCATAGATATATCCGGGCTGTTAGGGGGGTATATATGTATTACAGACCCGTCACTCTCTATATCACTGTCACATTCTATCCATAGATATATCCGGGCTGTTAGGGGGTATATATGTATCTACAGACCCGTCACTCTCTATATCACTGTCACATTCTATCCATAGATATATCCGGCTGTTAGGGGGGTATATATGTATTACAGACCCGTCACTCTCTATATCACTGTCACATTCTATCCATAGATATATCCGGGCTGTTAGGGGGG
The DNA here is from genome assembly GCA_033576535.1 of Allobates femoralis. NCBI lineage: Eukaryota > Metazoa > Chordata > Amphibia > Anura > Aromobatidae > Allobates > Allobates femoralis. The sequence continues at coordinate 24,994,752 of JARQOC010000009.1, forward strand.
TATTATGTATTACAGACCGTCACTCTCTATATCACTGTCACATTCTATCATAGATATATCGGGTGTTAGGGGGTATATATGTATCTACAGACCCGTCACTCTCTATATCACTGTCACATTCTATCCATAGATATATCCGGGGCTGTTAGGGGGGTATATATGTATCTACAGACCCGTCACTCTCTATATCACTGTCACATTCTATCCATAGATATATCCGGGGCTGTTAGGGGGGTATATATGTATGTACAGACCCGTCACTCTCGATATCACTGTCACATTCTATCCATAGATATATCCGGGCTGTTAGGGGGGTATATATGTATCTACAGACCCGTCACTCTCTATATCACTGTCACATTCTATCCATAGATATATCCGGGGCTGTTAGGGGGGTATATATGTATCTACAGACCCGTCACTCTCTATATCACTGTCACATTCTATCCATAGATATATCCGGGCTGTTAGGGGGTATATATGTATTACAAGACCCGTCACTCTCTATATCACTGTCACATTCTATCCAAGATATATCCGGGGCTGTTAGGGGGTATATATGTATCTACAGACCCTTCACTTCTTATAATACTGTCACTTCTTCCATGATATTCGTGGCTGTAGGGCGTATATTTATACCGACCTTCTACTCCTAATCATCGTGCACATTCTATCCATAATATATCCGGGCTGTTAGGGTATTATGTATCTACAGACCCTCCTCTTAGGGGACTGTCACATCTAATCCAATTTATCCTGGTCTGTAGGGTATATAGTATCTACGACCCGGTCACTCTTTATCACGTCACATTTATTCATAGATATATCCGGGGCTGTTAGGGTAATATGTATCTACAGACCCGTCACTCTCTATATCACTGCCCACATTCTATCCATAGTAATATCCGGGCTGTTAGGGGGTTAGTATATGTATCTACAGACCCGTCACTCTCTATATCACTGTCACATTCTATCCATAGATATATCCGGGCTGTTAGGGGGGTATATATGTATCTACAGACCCGTCACTCTCTATATCACTGTCACATTCTATCCATAGATATATCCGGGCTGTTAGGGCGTATATATGTATCTACAGACCCGTCACTCTCTATATCACTGTCACATTCTATCCATAGATATATCCGGGCTGTTAGGGGGTATATATGTATCTACAGACCCTCACTCTCTATATCACTGTCACATTCTATCCATAGATATATCCGGGGCTGTTAGGGGGTATATATGTATCTACAGACCCGTCACTCTCTATATCACTGTCACATTCTATCCATGATATATCCGGGCTGTTAGGGGGGTATATATGTATGTACAGACCCGTCACTCTCTATATCACTGTCACATTCTATCCATAGATATATCCGGGGCTGTTAGGGGGGTATATATGTATGTACAGACCCCGTCACTCTCTATATCACTGTCACATTCTATCCATGGATATATCCGGGGCTGTTAGGGGGTATATAATGTATCTACAGACCCGTCACTCTCTATATCACTGTCACATTCTATCCATAGATATAATCCGGGCTGTTAGGGCGGTATATATGTATCTACAGACCCGTCACTCTCTATATCACTGTCACATTCTATCCATAGATATATCCGGGGCTGTTAGGGGGGTATATATGTATGTACAGACCCGTCACTCTCTATATCACTGTCACATTCTATCCATAGATATATCCGGGGCTGTTAGGGGGGATATATGTATCTACAGACCCGTCACTCTCTATATCACTGTCACATTCTATCCATAGATATATCCGGGCTGTTAGGGGGTATATATGTATCTACAGACCCGTCACTCTCTATATCACTGTCCACATTCTATCCATAGATATATCCGGGGCTGTTAGGGGGTATATATGTATGTACAGACCCGTCACTCTCTATATCACTGTCACATTCTATCCATAGATATATCCGGGCTGTTAGGGGGTATATATGTATGTACAGACCCGTCACTCTCTATATCGCTGTCACATTCTATCCATAGATATATCCGGCTGTTAGGGGGGTATATATGTATCTACAGACCCGTCACTCTCTATATCACTGTCACATTCTATCCATAGATATATCCGGGGCTGTGCGGGGGGTATATATGTATGTACAGACCCGTCACTCTCTATATCACTGTCACATTCTATCCATAGATATATCCGGGGCTGTTAGGGGGGTATATATGTATGTACAGACCCGTCACTCTCTATATCACTGTCACATTCTATCCATAGATATATCCGGGGCTGTTAGGGGGGTATATATGTATGTACAGACCCGTCACTCTCTATATCACTGTCACATTCTATACATAGATATATCCGGGGCTGTTAGGGGGGTATATATGTATCTACAGACCCGTCACTCTCTATATCACTGTCACATTCTATCCATAGATATATCCGGGGCTGTTAGGGGGGTATATATGTATCTACAGACCCGTTGTCGGCACTGCTATAGACTTTAATGCAATGTGCTCATACAGCAATGTGGGGAAAGCTTCTTACTTCTGGCCTAAATCTCCTATAGCGCTAATAGCTTTATATTTGATACAAAATCCACATAAAGAGGTTTTCATGATTAGAACAGTTGGGATCCAGATCAGCTGTAGAAGGGATCGTTAGGTAACGGGATTGTCTCACAATCATAACTCAGTAAAATGACAATGACTTTAGAGGTGGCCGATCTCCTGGTCGAGGTGCACAGCACTTACAAGCTCGTTCCTCTAGAGCTTGCTAGTGCTGCTCTGAAACTGGCCAGGTTGTTGGAGTGTATTGTTAACGTGCAACCTCAGACAGCTTCACCAATACTTTGTCACAAGGTGGCATAGAGGTAAGAGAATCAGGATGGTTAAACAGGCTAAAGGCATTCAGTCTGACCCTTAGATTTGTTTCCCTGGGATACCCTGCTCCCAGAGGTACCTCTGAAGGTGAGGAGGTCTGGGTCACCACACTAGCCCTATGCTCCTGATAAACCCCTACCTTCACCCACTGACAGGGAAAACACATCAACTTCTACAGGGAATGTAACAGCAGCAAGAACCAGCATGACACACGCACGTCTTCACCACTAGAGGTCCATGTAGAGATTAAACTCTATCAACGACACCTGGTGGAAGGACGTGGAACTACTTAAAGGCTGAGGGAGTGGACAACTACACTAACTATGCCAAAGGAAATTAATTCTGATGTAAATCACCGCAGCATTTCAGATGGACTGCAAAGCAGTCAACACGTGATATACTTCAATACTTCACTCCTCTGAGAGTGCACAACCATGTCACCGGCCCAACCTGTCAATCAATGAGACGCACACCGCCCCCCGGCAAGTAGGCCAGCGAGGAGACACTTAGCAATGCGCTCTTGATTTAGAACTTACGCCAAATCCTTTAGTAGATCAATTTCTAATCCCTGGTGCGCTAGTGGTGTTATATTTTGGACCTGGTGATCTCATGGACAATACACAGTCATTGGTGGCGATGTTTCCATTCTTCTACATTATGGAGGATTACCAGGCCACACAGTTCAGCAGTCACACATGGACTAGGGGATGTCCAGTGTACAGTGCAACACAGAGGTCACAATGGAATGGAAATGGAGAGGAAGACCATTACTATAGGGAGCGGGGAATGGGACACCTCCTAACATTACCCTAACGTGTGTCTGTCTCCTGAGCTACCCTATCATCCCTAAATTGGTCCTTCCCCCCTTCACCGTCACATGCCTAGTCCCTAAGCTGTTCCTCCACTCACCCTGGCTAGGTGAGTGCCCTAGACTACACCTCTATAGTAGTCCAACAAAGGGGAAGGAGGACAGATGGAGGAACAAAGCCAACAAATTTGATTGTTGCAGCCAAACACCAGGGCTGCAGACAACACGACTCCAACAACAGAAGTACAGCAGACACTAGAGACTTCCTCCCTCCAAGAGGATCAAAATAGAATGAATATATTACAGGCATCAGGTGATGGATCATGTAACTATTTTAAGGGAAGGGGAGTGGTCACAAAGTGACTGCAGCTGAGAAGAACTAACCTGAAGCTACCAGCAAGCAAAAATTAATTAACTCCTGCTGGTCCAAAAGAAAGCAATCACATTTAAAAACCAGAGTGTCTCACAACTACATGTGATGTGGAGCAGCACTTACAAGCTCTATAATAAACAGCTTACAAGTGCTGCACTCCTTGCTAGGAATCCGGCTGCTACAATGAGCGCTAAGAGTAAAAATCTCTCCAATATTAAGTATACAGAGGATTTTTAATAATCGGTGATCGCCCATTAGATGGGATCCAGCACAATCTGTTCTGCAAACACAACTTTATTGTCCGTTTTGCAAACATTGATTTCTGCAGGATCCGTTTAACATTGGAGTCTATGGAGAACGGATCCGGTCACTGATCACTTTTTAGCTTTTGTTTTTCTTCCATTTATAAATGATTCATTTTTTGGATCAGTTACGAGGAGGATAAATAGTGATCAGTGACCGGATCCGTTCTCCATAGACTCCAATGGTAAAAATAACGGATCCTGCCAAAATCAATGTTTTCAAAACAGATAATAAAGTTGTGTTTGCAGAACGGATTGTACCGGATCCGATCTAATGGACGATCACTGGAGGTGGGATCTCAGCCGAAATGATTTGATTTTACCTTTAAGAAGATGAGTAAAACCCTTGACTGGTCACATCTTCAATTCTTCAAGTCCCGGTTTAATTTTTGTAGTATGACTAATGTTTGATATTGATTCCAAGAGGAGGCGTGTAACGCTTTATATCCACTATGGTGACGCCATAGGGTGATCCCGCAGAGATTACATCTGATCTTGTATCCTGTGATCATCTTATCATTGAGGGATCCTTCTGACAACGACACAAAGTATCAGCGAATTTGTCAGCAGGTTTTTGCTACCTCATCTGAGAGCAGAGAAACCCAGAATCCAACAATGTATCACATAGATCACTGGCTGCAGCCGTTCTCACACAATCAAAGAAATTAGATTTAGAAGTACAGCAGAGCTGGGAGAGCTGCCCCCGCCCACACCAGGCTCTGTATGTACAATGTCTATAGACAGAGAGCTACCCCGGCCCACACCAGGCTCTGTATATACAATGTCTATAGACAGAGAGCTGCCCCCGCCCACACCAGGCTCTGTATGTACAATGTCTATAGACAGAGAGCTGCCCCCGCCCACACCAGGCTCTGTATGTACAATGTGTGTAGACAGAGAGCTGCCCCCGCCCACACCAGGCTATGTATATACAATGTCTATAGACAGAGAGCTGTCACCACCCACACCAGGCTCTGTATGTACAATGTCTATAGACAGAGCTGCCCCCGCCCACACCAGGCTCTGTATGTACAATGTCTATAGACAGAAAGCTACCCCGGCCCACACCAGGCTCTGTATATACAATGTCTATAGACAGAGAGCTGCCCCGGCCCACACCAGGCTCTGTATGTACAATGTCTATAGACAGAGAGCTGCCCCCGCCCACACCAGGCTCTGTATATACAATGTCTATAGACAGAGAGCTGCCCCTGCCCACACCGGGCTCTGTATGTACAATGTCTATAGACAGAGAGCTGCCCCGCCCACACCAGGCTCTGTATATACAATGTCTATAGACAGAGAGCTACCCGGCCCACACCAGGCTCTGTATGTGTAATGTCTATAGACAGAGAGCTGCCCCCACCCACACCAGGGTCTGTATATACAATGTCTATAGACAGAGAGCTGCCCCGGCCCACACCAGGCTCTGTATGTACAATATCTATAGACAGAGAGCTGCCCCCGCCCACACCAGGCTCTGTATGTACAATGTCTATAGACCGAGAGCTGCCCCTGCCCACACCGGGCTCTGTATGTACAATGTCTATAGACAGAGAGCTGCCCCGCCCACACCAGGCTCTGTATATACAATGTCTATAGACAGAGAGCTGCCCCCACCCACACCAGGCTCTGTATGTACAATGTCTATAGACAGAGAGCTACCTCCGCCCACACCAGGCTCTGTGTGTACAATGTCTATAGACAGAGAGCTGCCCTGCCCACACCAGGCTCTGTATGTATAATGTTCATAGACAGAGAGCTGCCCCTGTCCACACCAGGCTCTGTATGTACAATGTCTATAGACAGAGCTGCCCCCACCCACACCAGGCTCTATATGTACAATGTCTATAGACAGAGAGCTGCCCCCGCCCACACCAGGCTCTGTATGTACAATGTCTATAGACAGAGAGCTGCCCCCGTCCACACCAGGCTCTGTTTGTACAATGTCTATAGACAGAGAGCTGCCACTGCCCACATCAGGCTCTGTATGTACAACGCCTATAGACAGAGAGCTGCCCCTGCCCACACCAGACTCTGTATGTACAAGCCTATAAACAGAGAGCTGCCCCGGCCCACACCAGGCTCTGTATGTACAATGTCTATAGACAGACAGCTGCCCCGCCCACACCAGGCTCTGTATGTACAATGTCTATACATAGAGCGCTGCCCCTGCCCACACCAGGCTCTGTATGTACAATGTCTATAGACAGAGAGCTGCCCCCACCCACACCAGGCTCTGTATGTACAATGTCTATAGACAGAGAGCTGCCTCCGCCCACACCAGGCTCTGTGTGTACAATGTCTATAGACAGAGAGCTGCCTCCGCCCACACCAGGCTCTGTATGTACAATGTCTATAGACAGAGAGCTGCCTCCGCCCACACCAGGCTCTGTGTGTACAATGTCTATAGACAGAGAGCTGCCTCCGCCCACACCAGGCTCTGTATGTACAATGTCTATAGACAGAGAGCTGCCTCCGCCCACACCAGGCTCTGTGTGTACAATGTCTATAGACAGAGAGCTGCCCTGCCCACATCAGGCTCTGTATGTACAATGTCTATAGACAGAGAGCTGCCCCCACACACACCAGGCTCTGTATGTACAATGTCTATAGACAGAGAGCTGCCCCCGCCCACACCAGGCTCTGTATGTACAATGTCTATAGACCGAGAGCTGCCCCTGCCCACACCAGGCTCTGTATGTACAATGTCTATAGACAGAGAGCTGCCCCCGCCCACACCAGGCTCTGTGTGTACAATGTCTAGAGAGAGAGCTGCCCCCGCCCACACCAGGCTCTGTATGTACAATGTCTATAGACAGTGAGCTGCCCCGCCCACACCAGGCTCTGTATGCACAATGTATATAGACAGAGAGCTGCCCCCGCCCACACCAGGCTCTGTGTGTACAATGTCTATAGACAGAGAGCTGCCTCGCCCACACCAGGCTCTGTATATGCAATGTCTATAGACAGAGAGCTGCCCACGCCCACACCAGGCTGTGTATGTACAATGTCTATAGACAGAGAGCTGCCCCTGCCCACTACCAGGCTCTGTGTGTACAATGTCTATAGACAGAGAGCTGCCCCGCCCACACCAGGCTCTGTATGTATGATGTCTATAGACAGAGAGCTGTCCCCGCCACACCAGGCTCTCTGTAGAGATTGTTCATTGACAGTGAGGTGTCAATCACAGTAGGGGGCGTGTCAGACTGCCCTACACATGACATTGTAATCCTTTACTGGTAATCAGAGGGTGATAAATCATTTAGTTTAAGTAAACAATAGCACACAGCCTGATTAGACAGGCACAGTTGACGTTTGTTTTAACCTCTATGCTCTCAGTTTACACAGCGAAATCCTGCTGACAAATTCCCTTAAACCTTTACTTTACTAACAAGTGTTTTACTTTAATAATTATTATTAAGAACAACAATAAGGATGAACTTATTCTCAATATTAGTGTTATTATGTTGTGATGTTGGAGGATGGGGTTATGTTGTATACTATGTGTATTAGTTGACCTCTATGAGGTGTTACATTGATGACCACCTGGGTGACCGCCTGGCTCGGCTCGGGTGCCCTGATAAGGCCATGCTGGAGGACTGGCATGTGTCTGGGCAGGATTCCCAGATTGTCACCTCCGCAGGACACAGTCTCTCCCTCTCACTGGACTCCGCACAGGAAGACGAGAAACCTTAATATAACTCAGGCTGGATATCACCAGAATCATCCAAAACCAAAGAGATGGCTGCAGACTCCGAGGATCACACAACGGTGACTATAGAAAGGAATCACCTGATTATAGACTGATGTAACCAGAAAAAAGACAATGACACAGGTAAGATGTGCAATACAAAATAGCCACAAAAATCACTACCAACACTGAAAACTCAAAAATTACAACAGTATCTAATCAATAAAGGTATCACTGCTAGAATGTGCCTTTCACATATTGAATCCTTGCATACATTTTAGCATACGCTCTTTGGTTTCCTTATAATGCTGTCATAGAAGCTACTGTATACACTGCTTCATTCTGTTAGGGCAGGCTGGTCAGTCTACGTTTTATCTATCTGTCTATCCAACCAACCATTCATCCATCCACACATACCCTTCCATCCATCAATCCATCCATCCACCTACCCATCCATCCATACCCTTCCATTCATCCATTCAACACTTATCCTTCCACCCACCCATCCATCCATTCATCCATCCACTCATACCCTTCTATTCATTCATAAACACACCCACCCAGCTACCCATTCACACACCCATCCATACATCCATCAATCCACTCACCCATTTACACACTCAACTAACCATCCATCCACCTACCAATCTATTCATCAATCCATTCATCCACCCATCTATCCATCCTCCCACTTATCCATCCATCCATTCATCCATCCACCCACCTATCTATCAATCCATTCATCCACTCATCTATCCATCCAACTAATCTATCCATCCACCCACCAAGACATCCATCACCCACACCACCTATCCATCCATGCTTCCATTAATCTATCCATCCTTCTATCCATCCAATCAATCAATCCATCCACCCACCCACCCACTAACTCACCTATTCATCCATTCACCCACCCACCCACCTATCCATCCATCCACTCACCCACCTCTCCATTCATCCATCCATCTACTCACTGACGTATTCATCCATCAATCTACCTACCCATCCATCTATCCATCCATCCATCCACCCACCCATCTATCCATCCATCCACCCAGCCAACTATCCATCCATTCACTGACCTATCCATCCACTCACCGACCAATCCAGCCACCTACCCATCCATCCACCCATCTATCCATACATCCACCCAGCCAATTATCTATCCATTCACTGACTTATCCATCCACTCACTGACCAATCCAGCCACCTACCCATCCATCCATCCACCTATCCATCCATCCATCCACCCACCCATCTATCCATCCATCCACCCAGCCAACTATCCATCCATTCACTGACCTATCCATCCACTCACTGACCAATCCAGCCACCTACCCATCCATCCATCCACCTACCCATCCATCCATCCATCCACCCATCTATCCATCCATCCACCCAGCCAACTATCCATCCATTCACTGACCTATCCATCCACTCACTGACCAATCCAGCCACCTACCATCCATCCATCCATCCATCCACCTACCCATCCATCCATCCACCCATCTATCCATCCATCCACCCAGCCAACTATCCATTCATTCACTGACCTATCCATCCACTCACCGACCAATCCTGCCACCTACCCATCCATCCATCCACCTATCCATCCATCCATCTATCCATCCATCTATCCATCCATCCACCTATCCATCCATCCATCCATCCATCCATCCACCTATCAATCCATTCACTGACCTATCCATCCACTCACCGACCAATCCTGCCACCTACCCATCCATCCATCCACCTATCCATCCATCCACCTATCCATCCATCCATCCATCCATCCATCCATCCATCCATCCATCTATCCATCCATCCACCTATCCATCCATCCACCTATCCATCCATCCATCCATCCATCCATCTATCCATCCATCCACCTATCCATCCATCCAATCCTATTACCAGATATAGCAATTAGGAAATAAATAGGCAAATTTACATGAAGAATAGCAATGAGAAAAAACAAACATAGAATTATCCCTCAATTAAAAAAAGATTTACTTAAAGTTTAGGAAGGGAAGAGGGTTCTGGTCCTTGGGTTCTTCTGGTAAGGAAAGCTTATTATTATTCTTCAGGGTGGGCCATTTATATGGATGCACCTAAATAAAATGGGAATGGTTGGTGATATCAATTTCCTGTTTGTGGCACATTAGTGTATGGGAGGGGTGAAAACTTTTCCAGATGGGGGGTGACCATGGCGGCCATTTTGAAGGAAGACAGTCATGTGACACATCAAACCTATTGAGAATTTCATAAGATTAACAATGGTGTGCTTGGTTTTAACATAACTTTATTGTTTCATGAGTTATTTACAAGTTTATGACCACTTATAGAATGTGTTCAAAGTGCTGCCCATTGTGTTGTATGGTCAATGTAACCCTCTTCTCCCACTCTGGACACACTGATAGCAACACTGCAGTAGAAATGCAGCACAGGCTTCCAGTATCCGCTGTGTCAGATGCTGCACATCTCGTATCTTCACAGCACAGACAATTGCCTTCAGATGAGGAAAACTTTTTTGTGAATGGTGAAGTTACCAAACAAAACCAGCGCTATTGTTCTGTCACTGACCCACAGTGGATAGATCCCTCCAAGACTGCGGGAACACAACATTGATGGTATGGTGTGGTATATGGGGTACAAAGATAGTGGGGCCATTCTTCATCAATGGAAGCCTCAATGTTACTGGATATGTGAATCATGTGGCATTGAGGTTTCCATTGATGAAGACTGGCCCCACAGGGCCACAAACTGGAAGTTGTTATCACCGACCTTTATCATTTTATTTATGTGCATCCATATAAATGGCCCACCCTGTAGATGAACTTTATCTATTCTTTAGAAATTAGTCAATGATCGTATAATAATGACAGGCAAAACTTCTGTTATACAGATGGATCCTCCGATCACAGTAGGAGGCTGGCTGGCCTGGGGGGCAGGGGTGCAGATGCCCCCCAGGCCAGTGGTCAAGCAGCAGTTTTGGGGCGTCCATCTGTCATGTTGGTCTTGGAGGCCGCTCTGCCCCTGAAGCTCACTGCTCATGGGCCCCTGCTGTCTGCTATCCCCCCAGGCCTAAACTTGCCATCCAGCCCCACAGCTCACCTCCTCCTCCTCTCATGTCCACCACACTCTCACATAGAAATCAATAAGCATCTGTACACTTTTACCTGCTATGTCCATGTAGGGCTGTATTCATATTCCTAAATGTTCCTGGGTCCTTCTATAGGCCCCTACTTGTCATGGGATCTCATTGTTATCCCCACAAATCACCCTATAACCACTTATCTCCAGCAATGGTGAAGATCAGAGCGATCATTGATCCCATACATGTAATATACCGTACCTTGCGGCACCCATTGCCCTTGGATCCCTCCCGGTGCACTATGTTGGTGGTGCCGAGCACTTTGTAACATGCGTTTTAAGGCATCAGTCTTCAAGGGGTTAAAAGGAACATTGTTGGTAAATTCTCTTAGAGTCGTATAATGAGAAGCGGAAAAAAAGAAAATAATTTTTGCGTTCTTATGGAAAGATGACGGCAGGAATTCTCTTTCCAGAAGAGCAATAACACTTTACTGTTCTCGTGCCCACGGATTGTTTTGTTCTTCACAATAGTCTAGAACATGCAACGTACAGTGAAGCAATGTGAAAGCATTGATGTTCTACAGAGGTATGAGTGTATTATACAGACAATCTTCCAGCCCTGATATACCCCCCCCCCATCTCATTTGTTTGCAAGCCTGGAAGCAGGTGGATTTTTTACTGCCCATAAAACCCCTAACTAAGCAGTTCAGGAGAAAACATTGTGCTAAATAAATACAATCTTTCTGTATGTCAGCAGCCGGGGAGCCTCCTGCATACTGATCCATACGAGTCAGGGCCCTAAATGACTTTAGATGTAGCAAACTTTACCGGGTCAGCCATCACTGCAGTCAGAGCGTGTAACATGCAGACTATCAGGATTCAGCCGTCATACGTAGATGCATGTATGCAGTCACATGTCCACTAGCTTCTCATCTGCTCTCAATGTTCTGTGGCAGACTAGTCGGCACATTTGTGAGGTCACATAAACCAGTAAGCAGAGCCCAAGGCTGTTGTGCACCTAGTATTTTACTGTGGTGTTAAAAAATGATGATGTCTCAGTGCGTCTAGGACACAACGGGCGACTGTATGCGGAAAATATGGAACAGGGCTGTGCTGAGCTGTCGGTGTGATGAGTAGCAGCTTAGTTGTCCACTCTGGTACGGGGGGTGTAATAAGCTGTCGGTTTGGTGACAGCTCAGTCATCCAATCTGGTATGGGGTGTGCCAAGCTATCGGTGTGCTGAGTGACAGCTCAGCCGTCTAATCTAATTAAGGAGGTGCTGTGTTATTCAGGTGTTCCCTGTTTCCAGTGATTGCCCAGTTACTTAGCTGAGCAGTTTCTCATAGAGCTCTGTCAGTCGTAGCATTCTGTTCAGTGGTGCGTGTTGGCCTGTATTCCTGTGCTGTTAGATTGATCTATTGCAGCCTAACCTTGAACCTCCTGTGACCATCCATTTATTTAGACCCTTTGCTTTTATCCTCTACCCTTCAGGTCCTCTGACTCTCGGACTGTGACCTTAATCTTTGATGCAGGTATTTGACCCCATAACTCTTGACTACCCTGCCTCAGGACGTTTCATTAGTGACTTATCATCACAGATGAGCTTTGTAGTGGAATCATAAATGAGATTATATGGGCGTCACCAGAGTGCGATCAACCGGTCACACGTAAAATAACTAGATTTAAGCAAGACAAGGACGTGCTTAAATCTACTTTTTATGTGTGACCGGTTTCACACAGTCCTTTTCTTTGCTTTCTAGTGGAATCCACTTGAAGAAATGTCCTTTCCTGTGAAATTTTAGGAGGAATTACTTAAAGGGAACCTGTCACCCAAAATAACCTTCATAACCTGTTAATACCTGTCCCTGCAGCCTTACAGTACTTTCTTAACCATCCCTATCTGATCTATTTTAGTAATGTAGGAATAGAATAAAGTAGTTAGCAAACTTACAAAATCCATGACAGCGGGGCGTTCCTCGCTGCATTTGTGACGGGTTGGCGGGTCCCCTGTGCCGCGCTACCCCCGCCACGCCGCTCTATTACACCCTAATGGGGTCATTACAGCCTGCAGAGCTCAAGCACTATTTAAATCTCGCGCCCGCAACGTCACCGCTGCCACGCAGTCACGTGACGCCGGGATCGCGTCACTTCCGGTCGCCGCTGGTCTCACACAGGCAGGCTTCAGCATGCAATCTGCGCATGCGCTTAGTCGAGACTTGTGGCGACCGGAAGTGACACGATCCCGGCGTCACGTGACTGCGTGGCAGCGGTGACGTTGCGGGCGCGAGATTTAAATAGTGCCCGAGCTCTGCAGGCTGTAATGACACCCATTAGGGTGTAATAGAGCGGCGTGGGAGAATCCGGGAGAATTCGGATTTTTTTCCAGACACAAAAATGTTGCTTGCAGCGTTTGTGTCCGGGGCAAAAATCGGCACAAGTCGGATCCTCCCGGATCCAGCGTGATCCGGAGCCCCTAACATGGGATTCTATGGAGCTCCGGATCCAATATAAAATCAGATGCGGCTCCTGGTTGCCGGCTGCTGAACTTCAGCCACATGAGCTGTCCCCTGCAGAGATTTCAGGACCGCGGCTAGCTCCGATTCCATCAGGAAACAGGACCGGAGGGCATATTTGCACTCTGGTTCTGTTTGTCCAGGGCTGTCAGGTTCTGTCTAATACTTCCTGCAAAGCACCAAACAGAACCTGATACACCCAACCATGGTGTAATACCGGCCTTACTGTCTCTCACATGTGCAATAACCTAATTGGAAACCGCCATATCATCCACTGCTGACAAACATGTAGCAAGTAAAAAGGCACAAATTCATGCAGAACGAGGACAATTTTGGTGCAAATACGGAATTTTGCTGTGTTTTGCATTGGCAATGACCTAAATGGAAACCACCATCTATATACAGCCACCTATAATCCATGGTGACAAATGTGCAGCGGTATATAAAAGTTACAGGAGGGGCTCAGATCCTGAGATGGGGCAGATATAGTCACAGACCCCCATTGAATTAACCCTAACAATATGGCTTATGGCTTCTATAATTCACTAGCAGAATAATCATAGTAAATCATAATAATTTTTATTTTAGTGGCGCCATATTATTCCACAGCGCGAGGACATTTACAGACAATATCAGCCATAACACAGTTCAATAATGACTTAAATATGTCCAATAATCTTAGTATGAATATGTAAAGTCCACACAGTTTTGCAGAATTATAAAGTGCACAATCCACTAATAAATAGCAATAATTTTCTATATAAAATCATAGTTTTGCAGAATATAAAGTGCACAATCTACTATTAAATAGCAATAATTTTTATTATAATATTAATTTATTTAAATAATTATATATATATATATATTATATATATATAATAACAAATATATATATATATATATATATATGTATATATATAATTATATATATATAAAGATACTAATTATATATATAATATATATATATATATATAATAAATAAATATAAATAAAATATATATAATAAAATAAATATATATACTATATGTAATAAATGAAATATATTTATATATATATATTTCTCATACAGTTTTGCAGAACTATAAAGTGCATAACTGTTGGAAGCTACTTGATGAACAGCATTCAAACCTAGCAACTACACATTCATAGACAGGAGTAGAGTTGTTGCACTGCACATAACCTGCTAATAAATAGGAATAATTTGCTATTTATGCACCATGACATACTTGTCCTTACCTGCAGCACATTGTCCTGTTCAGTGGTGTACTGTCCACTCCTTACTAGTCACAATCCAAGTCTTCTTGCAGTTTGCTGACCTCCCTCCATGTCCAGCCTGCTCCCCTATTAAAGTCACTATACTCATGGTCCTTGCTTCTTCTTCTCTCCCTGTCAATTCTTTCCAAATCTGATTACAGGACTTTTCTCCCTGTCCTCCTCCCCCCCCCCCCCCCTCCTCTCTGTCCCATGTGCTGCTCTCCCCCCTCTCCCTCCCTCTCTGTCCTTTGCATCTATATTCACATTGCCTGGTGACATTACATTGCATCTTTTTATTGTTATAGGGATACACTTAGCACAACATTCATTATTTAGACTCTGGAACAACAGTCCTGCAGCAGCAGCAATCTGTCTGCAGTGTGGTCCATCATCCTGCATTGAAGAATTTGGGGGGCATTTATGATCTATAGCTGCAGATCTCCAATATTAATGAAAAAAAAAGAAACATTCTGCAAAATGCCTATACTCAGCTCTGTTAATTGCCTAATCATCAGTCTCATGCATATGCATTCATTGCCTAATCATCATCTTATTCTTAGGAATTAATTGCCTGAGGTTCAGTCTTTTTGATACAAGTTAAGGAGAAAAATGTGTCTTGTTTGTAAATAAATGGTAGATATTTGTAAATAAGAGCAAAGCTTTAGTGGTGTTTAATGGAACATTGTTTGTAAATAAATTGCAGATATTTGTAAATAAGAGCATTGTAGGAAGGAGAACCTTACAATGTAGCTTTATAGTAGGGTCATGGTGCAGCACCTATTATTAAATATATTGTGCATATGTGTAGATGGAGCATTGCAGGCAGGAGAAGCTCATGCTTTAAGCTTTTCCCAGTGCAGTGTAATAGTGCAGCACTTGTGCACACAGCCTGTGCTGCCTGCATTGAAGTGACTGCATTGTATAGTGATGGAGAGAGTATCTCCTGCTCTGATACAGAAGGATCTGCAGACAGGGGCAGAGGCAGGGCTTAGACTAACTCTCTCCTCCCCCATTAAAACTGCAGAGATGAGAAGTCAGCAGTAGTGGTATCTGCACATGGGAAGCAGTCCAGGGATAGAGAGAGGAGGACAGGAGAGAAGGTGGGGGAGCCATAGACCCCCTACACTATACACCAGCAGGTAAGTGGCCAGGGTGCAGCCAGGGTCACCTGAAGTCATGCACTTTGCACATTTATTAGGTGTTTATACATTTATTGCACTTTCTACTCATGTATATGTCTTAATAGAGGCTGAAGATGATGACTATTCTTTTCCTATTCTGCTTATTTGCATTAATTTTCTTCTATTGGCTTCAGGTTGATCATCACGGCTCTTCGTTTGTCAACTTCTTTGCTCCCCCCGGATAGAAAATGCCCATGGGACCCCCGTGGGAAAGAGAATTATTCCCCTACATGCGTCAGTCATGGCTCGTCGTGACCCTGGGTAAGTGGCATCGTTTTGCTTTTGATAATAAGGGTAGTTTTTGGGTAAGTGGTACTGTTTTGCTTTTAATAATAAGGGTAGTTTTTGGGCAAGTGGCATCTTTTGCTTTTAATAATAAGGGTAGTTTTTGGGTAAGTGGTACTGTTTTGCTTTTGATAATAAGGGCAGTTTTTGGGCAAGTGGTACTGTTTTGCTTTTAATAATAAGGGTAGTTTTTGGGCAAGTGGCATCTTTTGCTTTTAATAATAAGGGTAGTTTTTGGGCAAGTGGCATCTTTTGCTTTTAATAATAAGGGTAGTTTTTGGGTAAGTGGTATCGTTTTGCTTTTGATAATAAGGGCAGTTTCTGGGTAAGTGGCATCGTTTTGCTTTTGATAATAAGGGTAGTTTTTGGGTAATTGGCATCATTTTGCTTTTAATAATAAGGGTAGTTTTTGGGTAATTGGCATCATTTTGATATTAATAATAAGGGTAGTTTTTGGGTAAGTGGCATGGTTTTGCTTTTAATCATAAGGGTAGTTTTGGGGTAAGTGGCATCGTTTTGCTTTTAATCATAAGGGTAGTTTTTGGGTAATTGGCATCATTTTGATATTAATAATAAGGGCAGTTTTTTGGGTAAGTGGCATCATTTTGCTTTTAATCATAAGGGTAGTTTTGGGGTAAGTGGCATGGTTTTGCTTTTCATAATATAGTTTTCTAAGTTATTGTTCTGTTTTGCAACAATGAATAATAAGAAAGTTACTTTGTGTCGATTATACGCTGCATAAACTCTTCATGGTAACTCTGCATTCCATTATGTAAAGTGTATCCAGATCTTGTAGTCAGGGACTGCAGGGGGACTGCAGGAATGGGAAACTACAGGAGGGAGTGGTGTGCCTTACGTGGGTCCTGTCTTCATATAATGCAGGTCTGACATTTTTATGCCCACCTTGCAATATTCTGTACAAATCTGGGACATTTAAAGATAGAAGAAAAAAAAATCCACAGTGGACGGATTATGTTTGCGCCTTCGGTCAATGACTCAGCAGGGAGCTCCGAAATCTGAAGGCTGAGTCAGCAACAGGCCAATTTTGTCACTTGTCACCGGAGTCGGTTACCTGCGGACTGTCCCCGGCAGATCCATACATCACATCCTTCTGCTTGGTGCATTGAGAGCAATAAAAGGCACAAAATACATTTACTAGGCTAGATGCACGCTCTGCTGACAGATCCTGTGATATTAACTCTTACCTGGGTGTTTTAACCCAAGGGTGGACAATGTCCACTGGACATATCAATGGTGCAGCTTGTGCAGCTGCGTAGGGGGTCCAGGAGGTTATGGGGCCCATTTCTAACTCCAAACAGGTGTAATTGTGCATGATTATGAGCTCTTGGGTGGGCAATGGGCCAAGAAATTGTTTGTGCACAGGGGCCCCTTTCTGTCTGTGTCTGCCAGTGTATTAACCCCACAAAGTCGACCATAACATTTAGCATGATGTTTGGGTTAAATCAAAATTGACATTGAGTTAATTTGGGAAATGGAGAAGGAAATTTGGTGCAAAGGAGAGAACCATCCCATAACATAGACCAAACTGGAGTAGGCCTAGGCCCCTACTGTCCAAGGACCCAGGGCCGGTTTTAGGCAAAAGGTTAAAGTGGGCCCTAAATGCTCAGGCCCCTTTCACATCTAACGCTTTGCTGCATTTTGCTCAATTTGCATTTCCATGCGTTTTTACCGCAAAAACGCATCGAAACGCATGCGTTTTTGTTCCCATTGATTTTAATGGAAACACATGCAAAAACGCTGCCCAAAACATCGGGGAAGACGTTTTGTGCTGCGTTTGCAAAAATGCATGCGTTCCCATTGAAATCAATGGGGGAAAAAACGCTAGCGTTTTTAATGCGTTTTTAGCGGTAAAAACGGCTAGAAAGGCAAATTTAGCAAAACGCACACCAACCTTAGATGTGGAACAGGCCGTAGTTATATGGTAAGAGTGACTTCATAAGTTGATTATCTAGGTCAGAATAAGAACATACTGAACGTCATTTTTATTTCAATCATAAAAAAAAACAACTGAAATTTGTAAAAAAAAAAAATATTTTTTTTTATTTTCCGAGACCCATGATGTTTTAATTTTTGAAGATACAGGGCTATGTGAGGGCTTACTTTATGTGCCCTGAGCTGACATTTTTACTGATACCATTTTGAGTCAGATACAACATTTTGATCGCCTTTTATTGCATTTTATTGTAACAACGTGGTGGCCTAAAAAACATAATTGTGGCGTTTTTATTTTTTTCCCATTACGCCATTTACCAATTGGATTAATTTACTTCACATATTGATAGCTTAGATTCTTACGAACGCAGCGATACCAAATATGTGTATTTTTACATTTTTTTCACTGTTTTATTGCTATTTTCAGTTCAGCTCCTTTGGGGGCCCCTAAGAGAGTGGGGGCCCTAGGCAACTGCCCAGTCTGCCCCCCCTAACGCCGGCCCTGATTACAGCTAGGGATCACAGAATATAAGAGTGTACAGACATTACAGCCGGGGATCACAGAATATAAGAGTATACAGACATTACAGCCGGGGATCACAGTATATAAGAGTATATAGACATTACAGCCAGGGATCACAGAATATAAGAGTATACAGGCATTACAGCCAGGGATCACAGAATATAAGAGTATACAGACATTACAGCCGGGGATCACAGAATATAATAGTATACAGACATTACAGCTGGGGATCACAGAATATAAGAGTATACAGACATTACAGCCGGGGATCACAGAATATAAGAGTATACAGACATTACAGCCAGGGATCACAGAATATAAGAGTATACAGACATTACAGCCGGGGATCACAGAATATAAGAGTACACAGACATTACAGCTGGGGATCACTGAATATAAGAGTATACAGACACTACAGCCAGGGATCGCAGAATATAAGAGTATACAGACATTACAGCCAGGGATCACAGAATATAAGAGTATACAGACATTACAGCCAGGGATCACAGAATATAAGAGTATACAGACATTACAAACGGGGATCACAGAATATAAGAGTATACAGACATTACAGTTGGGGATCACTGAATATAAGAGTATACAGACACTACAGCCAGGGATCACAGAATATAAGGGTATACAGACATTACAGCTGAGGATCACAGAATATAAGAGTATACATACATTACAGCTGGAGATCACAGAATATAAGACTATACAGACATTACAGCCGGGGATCACTGAATATAAGAGTATACAGACATTACAGCCAGGGATCATAGAATATAAGAGTATACAGACATTACAGCTGGGGATCACAGAATATAAGAGTATACAGGCATTACAGCCGGGATCACAGAATATAAGAGTATACAGACAACTCAACTCTGGTGTATGACTACCAAGCTCTGGGCCTCAATTGTGATGTATGACTACCAAGCTCTGGGCCTCAACTCTAGTGTTTGGCTACCAAGCCTTGTGCCTCAACTCTGATGTATAACTACCAAGCTCTGAGCCTCAACTCTGATATATGATTACTATGTTCTGGGCCTCAACTCTGGTGTATGACTACTAAGCTCCATGCCTCAACTCTGAGGTATAACTACCAAGCTCTGGGCCTCAACTCTAATATATAACTATCATGCTCTGTGCCTCATCTCTGATATAGAACTACCAAGCTTTGTGCCTCAACTCTGAGGTATAACTACCAAACTTTGTGCCTCAATTCTGATGTATAACTACCAAGCTCTGGGCCTCATCTCTGATATATAACTACCAAGCTCTGTGCCTCAACGCTGAGGTATAACTACCAAGTTCTGGGCCTCAATTCTAATATATTACTACCAAACTCTGTGCCTCACCTCTGGTGTGCAACCACTAAGCTCTGGGACTTTTTTTTTTTGTTGCTCACTAGTCAAGCTCTATACCCCACCCCTGAGGTGTAACAATCAAGCTCTATACCCCACCCCTGAGGTGTAACAATCAAGCTCTATACCCCACCCCTGAGGTGTAACAATCAAGCTCTAGGCCTCAATTTCAATGTGTAACACGTAGATTTGTGCTTTAATTCTCACCATAGGGAATAAAGTAAAAGTGGTAAATGCAAGACAGCAGCTGGATATGAAAAGTTACATGGCTACTGTCGGTCAGGGTTGGTGTGGCTGATCTTTGTAGCCTTTGATGGTCCCAGGCTCTAAAGTGATCTTGATACAATTAAAAATGGATGTACATACTGGATGTTCCATATAGATAAAGTGCTGAAATCATTTTTTCTGGTGGATGCAAGAGATCCCAGACTACTGCTGTAAGTGATTATATTATTATACAACTTTGCATTTAAAGAGGATTTCTTATCCACAGTATTGGTGGTATATATGATCAATAGGGGTCCAACTGCTGGAATCCCGCTAAGGCTGGAAGCACACTGTCATGCATTAAACACGGAGCGTGTTTGATGCATGACAGTGATGCGAGTGTTGTGCATGTTTGCTGTGTGTGTGGTGCAAGTGAGGTGTGTGTGGGTGCATGTGCATGGTTGTATGCATGTGAGTGTGCTGCGTGAGTGAGTGTGTGGTGCATGTCTGTCTGATGCTGTCCACGGTCCTGAAGTTTGGTCGGCGGGATTTCTCAGGATGTAATCCCGCCGATCAAACTTCAGGACTGCGGACAGCATTTACCGGCGTATTCAAACACCAAAGCTTTTCAGCACCACGATCAGCAACCAGCTTTAACCAGCTCTGAACTGTAAGAGCCTGAAATTTCAGGACCAAGGACAAGGGCTGTCATTTTACACTCTTATAGTACAGGACCATGGACAGCTCCTGAGTGCTGGAGCCGGCCGGAGAATACAGTAATATACTGAATAGCGGTAATTGCCGGTTTTTATTAAAATACTGCATTAACTACTGCCGACACAGTCTGTCATGTCAGCTTGTGTCCAGGGAGTGTGGACATAACGGGACACAAGCTGGCAAGACAGACACATGGGATTAAAACTACATAACCAGCTTATTACCCGCATCTGCAGCCTCCTGGCTGACATGCAGCACAGAGGAAGCAGATGGGGTTAATATGCCGGTTAACCCAGGGAGATTTAAAAAACTGATGCTGTCAAAGCAGTACAAAACCCGACATAGCTATATATCTACTGATCTTTATCTGCAGATATATAGCTATCGGGCTTTCCTGTGTCGGTAGAAAAGCACACGCGTGAGTGACTCACACAGTGTGCTGTATAGGTGGGAGATTTTCTCACACCCATATACTTTCAATGGCCACTCGCACGAGGAAATCGCATGCTGCGATTGAACTCGCATTTCTCTCGCAGTGCGAGTTATGCACGTGTGTGGCGCCCCTCTAGCTAGGCGCCACAGAGAGGTATTGCAAGCTGACAACAAATGTGATATCTCTGTAAGTTGTCAGTTCAGAGTTTAACCTATGGAGTCTGTTCTTACGCACACTTAGGACTAGGCCACTTAGAATAGGGGGCACCGGTAATTTAGTAGGTCCCAAAAGGGAGTGGAGCCTAGGCTAGAGTAGTGAGAGAGAGTGACAGTTGACGAGAGACAGTGCTGGGAAGGCAGTCAGGAAGGACGTGCCTGGCAGTACGGCTGACAGGAGGGATCCCCATCTTTAAGTGGGGGCCCAGGACAGCAGGCAATGGACCAGGACTGGTTGGAGCAGGCTGGTCACGTTGGGGGAAACACCGGCAGTGCGGGTAGCCGAGGCGGTCAGCAGTTCACCTGCGGGCCCATAGTAACCGGGCTGCCGACAGCACCACAAGGACATCTCACCCCTCAGGACAGAAACCGGTTGAGGACACTAGTGGTTGCGGACCGAATTCGGTGTCGGGAGAAATTGTGCGCTCCTGCTGCTCCTGTCTGTACTGGTAAGGGACCAACCTGATCGGCTAGTTGCAGACCGTTGGACTGGCGGGAGAGCGCTACGAAGGTGGTAGAGACTAGGAAGAATAAAGTGAAAAGAAGGAAAAACATCTAGAGACTCCATAAGGGGGACCCTGAACCGGCAACATCCACCCGGTAAACCAAACTGTCCCATGTTCCGTTTTAATATCTGCCGGTACCCAGTAAAGTGGAGTCAAACTTGAACTGGTCTCCTTTTCCCGGTGTCCGGGTGGGCTTCAACACCATCACCAGCAGCTCACCAGAGTGGTAAGAGCTCCTACTACAACTCCCCTCATCCCCATCCATCACCGCTGCCCTGAGGTAATAGCTCCACCTGTAGGGAGCTTGACTACTCTCTGCTGCACCCACCATCACCTCAGCGGCCGGCTTGCAGCGCCGGTACCATATTACCGGGAACTACAGGTGGCGTCACGTTTCCTTGTAAATATCCCCTTCTCCCCCATCATCTAAGAAATGATAACCAGGGCACAGAACCGGGAACCCGACCACCCGTGATTCCCCCATCCAAGAACCCATCAGTCCCGGTGTCCGAGTCCCCCTAGCCCTGGGTTCATCACCTGGTATACACACTAATATGACCAGTAGCATTTACTGATACTGGTCCCAGTGCAATACGAGTTCTTCTCACATTGCACCTGCGCAAGTCTTTTGCCTCCAGCCTAACCCCAATAATTGATCACTGCTAACTTATATGGGGCAAAATGACCAGGTATCTCTATCAATCAGGCATACGCACCCCCGTTTGTTTACACTGGGGACTTTCGGACCCTCATTCCTGACATCACTGGTTGGACCCCGAGCGATCATACAGGTATCACCTATCCAGTGGTTAAGAGTGAAATATATTTTATGGGGAAACACATATTGAAATATGCTAAAGCAGGAAAATACTGATATGATGAAACGTAAGAAACGTGGAAAGCTTATAATGCTGATTGTGGTTGTGAATGAAGAGATTCCCATTCATTAACCCTGGACATCTCCTGGTAAAGTAAAATATTACAGCAACATGTAATGTAAATGCTCCATGTGAACCCGACCGGACGCAGAAAATACAGATAAAGGTGAAGGCAGGTGAATGTCGCCCTCATTTGTGTGCAGCAAAATATACAAAACCTTCATCTGCCGCAGTTATTAACGCTGTGACAGCTTTTCTCTTACCAATATATATATGAATTTTATATATATACTAGATGTGGGCCCAATGCTAACGCATCGGCAGGGCGGTGTCTTTACGCTGTCTCTTCCCTGTGCGCTGTCTCCCCCCAGTGTGACTGTCTCTCTCTTCTGTGGCTGTCTCTCTTTTCTGTGGCTGTGTCTCTCTTCTGTGGCTGTCTCTCTTCTGTGGCTGTCTCTACCCCTCTGTGGCTGTCTCTCCTTTCTGTGGCTGTCTCTCCCTTCTGTGGCTGTCTCTCCCTTCTGTGGCATTCTCTCTCCTCTGTGGCTGTCTGTCCCTTCTGTAGCTGTCTCTTTCCCTCTGTGGCTGTCTATTTCTGCTGTGACTGTCTCTCTCTTCTGTGGCTGTATGTCTCCTCATTGGCTGTCTTTGTCTTCTGTGGCAGTCTCTCCCTTCTGTAGCTGTCTCCCCCTGTGTAGCTATCTCTCCCTTTTGTGTCAGTCTCTTCCCTTATGTGGCAGTCTCTCTCTTTTGTGGCAGTCTCTACCTTCTCTGGCTGTCTCTATCCCTTCTGTGGCTGTCTTTATCCCTTCTGTGGCTGTCTCTTCCCCTCTGTGGCTGTCTCTCTCTTCTGAGGCTGTCTCTCCCTTCTGTGGCTGTTTCTCCCTTCTGTGATTGTCTCTCCTCTGTGTGGCTGTCTCTCTTCTGAGGCTGTCTCTCCCTTCTGTGGCTGTTTCTCCCTTCTGTGATTGTCTCTCCTCTGTGTGGCTGTCTCTCTTCTGTGGCTGTCTCTGCCTTCTGTGGCTGTCTTTCTCCCTTCTGTCAGCATATAAGGACGAAGTGTCGTACGATCCGCGCTGCTACCAAAGGAAGACCAGGACAATGGATTGTCTGGTTGAAGTAGTTCTTTAATCCGATGCATTTTGGAGCTATCTCCTGTCCCTGAGGAAGGAGCTGGGAGATAGCTCCGAAACGCGTCGGATTAAAGAACTACTTCAACCAGATGATCCATTGTCCTGGTCTTCCTTTGGTAGCAGCGCGGATCGTACGACACTTCGTCCTTATATGCTGACTTCTGACCGCGGTGTCTTGTGGATGTGTGACAGCAGCTACTGACTGAGCGTTCATACTGGTTGTGGGTTACACAACCAGATCAGGTAAGCCATACATATACCTCTATATCATAGAGATAAGACCCTATTGCGCATTTGTCTCATTTCTATAAATTTCTCCCTTCTGTGGCTGTCTCTCCCCTGTGTGGCTGTGTCTTCCCCTTTGTGGCTGTCTCTCTTTTCTGTGGCTGTTTTTCCCCCCTCTGGGGCTTTCTCTCTCCCTTCTGTGGCTGTCTCTTTCCCTCTGTGACAGTCTGTCTTCCCTCTGTGGCAGTCTCTTCTCTTCTGTGGAAGACTGTCTCCCCTCTGTGGCTGCCTCTCCCTTCTGTTTCTGGGTGTCCCCTCTGTGGCTGTCTTTATCTTCTGTGGCAGTCTCTTCCTTCTGGAACTGTCTCTCCCCTGTGTGCCTCTCTATCCCTTCTGTGGCTGTCTCTATACCTTCTGTGGCTGTGTCTTCCCCTCTGTGGCTGTCTCTCCCTTCTGTGGCTGTCTCTCCCTTCTGTGGCTGTTTCTCCCTTCTGTGGTTGTCTCTCCTCTGTGTGGCTGTCTCTCTTCTGCGACTGTCTCTCTCCCTTCTGTGGGTGTCTCTCCCCTGTGTGGCTGTGTCTTCTCCTTTGTGGCTGTCTCTCTTTTCTGTGGCAGTCTGTCCCCCCTCTGTGGCTCTTTCTCTCCCTTCTGTGGCTGTCCATTTTCCTGTGTGGCAGTCTCTTCCCCTCTATGCCTCTCTCCCCTGTGTGACTGTCCCTTGCTCCCTTCTGTGAATGTGTCTTTCCCTCTGTCTCCTTTCTGTGGTAGACTGTCTCCCTTCTGTGGCTGTCCCTCCCTTCTGTGGCTGTCTCTTCTCCCCTTTGTGGCTATATGTCTGTCCTCTCAGGCTGTCTGTCCCTCTGTGTCTGGCTGTCTGTCTGTCCCCTCAGTGTCTGTCCCCTCTGGCTGTCTGTCTGTCCCCTCAGTGTCTGTCCCCTCTGGCTGTCTGTCTGTCCCCTCAGTGTCTGTCCCCTCTGGCTGTCTTTCTGTCCCCTCAGTGTCTGTCCCCTCTGGCTGTCTCTCCCGCTCTCCCTCTTACCCTTTGCAGTGCTGGACTGTCACAGACCTGGAGTGGTGTTACAGTCATGTGATCAGTCACGTGACTGTGACTTCACCATAGGTCCCATGGGCTCCAGAGGCAGAGAGGTGAATCGGAGGCTGCGTGGGAGGTGGGGGGAAAGGGCCGAGCGGGGGGGGGGCTGTAGTGGTGTGTGCGGCGGGCAGCATTAGGATCTATATTCTTACACCCATATCTTGGGTGTACAAATATGGCGCTGGCAGAAGTGACATAGACGGACTTCTAGGAAGTGTAGGATCCACTACACAATTCATTAGAGTAGAATGGTCATTGTGGGGCGGCTCATGTTGACGCGTTTCGACCAATTGTAAGGCC
Source organism: Allobates femoralis (assembly GCA_033576535.1). NCBI lineage: Eukaryota > Metazoa > Chordata > Amphibia > Anura > Aromobatidae > Allobates > Allobates femoralis. The sequence goes on from JARQOC010000009.1 coordinate 25,020,674, forward strand.
TTTATACATAACATGGAATCTATTTTTTTTAATCTATTTTTCTAATAATATGTGGGATTTTATGAAGTTGAGCATTTATGATGGCTCGTCTGGTCACATCGGTGTCCTCAGCTCCTGGATGATCTGAACGATCAGTGCCGAGCTGGTTTCATCCATTTTTTATTTATAAACATATATCGGTGATTTGTTCCACGACCTTCCATGGTGGAGGGAATAGGAGATTGGACATAATCTGGAGGGACTATCAAGGAGTAGAAGCTTCATCCTTGAAATGAAGGTGACACGACTGCTGACTCGCGGTCGTTATATCACAGGGAATTAGACACTACACACATAGGATCGCTAAAAGGAACATCAAAGGGATTGGAAGCCGTTCCCTCAATAACATTGAGCAAGAATTTTAATTGAGGGTCAGTCCTTGTGTGATTGATGGGTGACGCTTGGGCTTCTTCTGGAGATGGGATGTCCTCTTTTTAATTTCAGATAGCGCAGAGAATACTCCACATAACAGGGACGTGAGAGCAGGGTCAGCGCAAGAACAAAGCGGGGGCGGCCCAGCTCGATTGGGGCTTAATTCATGAAATGTTAAATGAAAGCATAAAAGAACGCAACATAAGCCTCCTTCATGGAAGTGGAGAGCTCATCCTGTGATATTCATTGCTCCAAGAGACAAGACCACGGACTACACGGATAATAGCCGCGCTCGCTAATGGGAATCATGACAAATACCATTTTATTAAAGCTTAAAGAGAACCTGTCACCCCCTGCTGCATGGCAATCTGAATGCAACATGTCTGCTGCATTCAGGGAAGGGGTCCCCCATGTGTCTGTGTGCTGTGTACCCCGAGATATAGGCTTAGAAAAACTTACAGTTAGAAGCCATGGCTGGAGGGAGCTTGATTGACTGTGGCCATTCCCTACCCCTCTGCTTCCTGCTGTGATGTTTATGCTTTGTCAGGGAGCTGATGTCAGGACAAATGATTTGCATGCTGTGAGTGACAGAGAGGAGGAGGGCAAAGCCAGCACAGCAGAAGCAGCACAGAGAGGCAGTGGGGAATGGAATGGCCACCATCAATCAAGCTCCCTCCAGCCACAGTGACTGCCTCCATGGCTTCTAACTGTAAGTTTTTCTAAGCCTATATCTCGGGGTACACAGCACACAGACACATGGGGGACCCCTTCCCTGAATGCAGCAGACATGCTGCATTCAGTGCTGCATTTAGATTGCCATGCAGCAGGGGGGGGGGGGGTGACAGGTTCTCTTTAAAGAAAGTAAAAAAAAACATAAAAAACTCCATTGTGCTACATACAAATAGCAAACTAGCTCATCGGCCAGAAGTCCCGTAAACGAAGGTCCCTGCTAGTCAGACACAGAAAAGGGCCCCGATGCAAGGATAGTTTACTGGGCCCCATTGCAGTCATCAAAATGAGCAATCCCACCTGCTTTGGATGTAGAAATGGGCCCCCTCACCTCCTAGGCCCCTGTTCGTCTCCATAGGTTGCACCAATTATGTGTCCGCCCCTGCTGCTAATGCATCTATGTAGCACATTATCTATGTAGCACACAGTATAAAGTGCAGGTATGTATTGTAACAAAGCCCGGAAATAATCTACAATACGACATCAAGCTGTTATACATGTATAAACTCACACACGGGTAAGGCTGCCTAAAAATCGGACAGCATCGGACCGATTTTGGGCCCCATGCAGCCCTATGGGCATCGGACCGAATCAGATGTGCACTAAATGCCATCCGATTTGGTCCGATCCGATTCTGTCCGATTTTTTTATCGGTGCCAAAATCAGAGCATGCTCCGATTTTTGCACCGAAAATAAAATCTGACAGAATCGGACCAAATCGGATGGCATTTAGTGCACATCCGATCCGAGCCGATCCCTATAACATGGGGCCCTATGGAGAAGGGTCCGAGGAAACATCTGATGTCTCCTCGGACCCGATTTTACTGTACTGAGCATGCTCAGTACAGTAAAAATGCTCCAAACTGGGAGCGCAAGGGTTAAAAAAAAAAAAAAGTTTATGCTCACTTCCCCCCGAGCCCCCGCTGTCTCCCGCCGTCTTCCTGCAGGCTCCCGGTGGCTCCCGCAGGCTCCCGGTGTCAGCATAGGACTTCCTCTGCTGTATAGGACCTGCAGTGGAACCTGCTGTCACGTGACTGTGACATCACCGCAGGTCCTATACACATGAAGAAGACCTCTGCAGCCTGCGGGAGCCACCGGGAGCCTGCAGGAAGATGGAGGGAGACGGCGGGGGCCCGGGGGGAGGTGAGCATAAACTTTTTTTTTTTTCTTTTTTTCAGCCCGGAGGCTACGATTTAATGTCAGAGTCGGATGCCTATTTGGCATCCGATTCCAGGCATCAGGAGGGAGCCCGATGCTGTCCGAATTTATCGGACAGCATCGGCTCCCTTCAAAATCGGTATGTGAAAGTAGCCTAAAGGGAGAAATAGTCTAAACCAGTGAAGCCGCACCCACACCCTACTGGCTCCTGTATAGACTAGAATGCCCCTAACCGTACAACTAGAAGCCACAGCTCAGACCTGACTCCATGGATGGCCATCGAGCTGGTTCTCATTCCTCCTAATTAACCAGAGGGGAGGTGGCCACACATGATTAACCAAGGTAGGGAAGCATGGTCACAAGTGGACAAAGGAGAGATAATACGTGCGGCCGCACTTGGAATACGGTGCACAATTTTGGATTCCATCATTTAAAAAAGACATGAACGTGGGATTATTCAATGTGGAAAAATGGAGGCTTAGGGGTGATCTTATCACAATGTATAGAAATGGACAGTACAGAGACCTTTTTACATCTAGGGCTGTAATGAGCCAAGAAGACGTCATTAAGTCTAGAGGAAAAAAGGTTTGCTCAATGACAAATGGTGATTCTTTACTGTAAGAGCAGTGAGACTATGGATTCTTTACTGTAAGAGCAGGGAGACTATGGATTCTTTACTGTAAGAGCAGGGAGACTATGGATTCTTTACTGTAAGAGCAGTGAGACTATGGATTCTTTACTGTAAGAGAAGTGAGACTATGGATTCTTTACTGTAAGAGCAGTGAGACTATGGATTCTTTACTGTAAGAGCAGTGACACTATGGATTCTTTACTGTAAGAGCAGTGACACTATGGATTCTTCACTGTAAGAGCAGTGAGACTATGGATTATTTACTGTAACAGCAGTGAGACTATGGATTCTTCACTGTAAGAGCAGTGGGACTATGGATTATTACTGTAGAGCAGTGAGTCTTGATTCTTTACTGTAGAGCAGTGAGACTATGGATTCTTTACTGTAAGAGCAGTGAGACTATGGATTATTCACTGTAAGAGCAGTGAGACTATGGATTATTTACTGTAAGAGCAGTGAGTCTATGGATTCTTTATTGTAAGAGCAGTAAAACTATGGATTCTTTACTGTATGAGCAGTGACACTATGGATTATTTAATGTAAGAGAGGTGAGACTATGGATTCTTTACTGTAAGAGCAGTGAGACTATGGATTCTTTACTGCACGAGCAGTGAGACTATGGATTCTTTACTGCACGAGCAGTGGTACTATGGATTCTTTACTGTAAGAGCAGTGAGACTATGGATTCTTTACTGTAAGAGCAGTGAGACTATGGATTCTTTACTGCACGAGCAGTGACATTATGGATTCTTTACTGTAAGAGCAGTGAGACTATGGATTCTTTACTGTAAGAGCAGTGAGACTATGGATTCTTTACTGTACAAGCAGTGAGACTATGGATTCTATACTGCACGAGCAGTGGTACTATGGATTCTTTACTGTAAGAGAAGTGAGACTATGGATTCTTTACTGTAAGAGCAGTGAGACTATGGATTCTATACTGTAAGAGCAGTGAGACTATGGATTCTTTACTGTACGAGCAGTGACACTATGGATTCTTTACTGTAAGAGCAGTGAGACTATGGATTATTTACTGTAAGAGCAGTGAGACTATGGATTTACTGTAAGAGCAGTGAGTCTATGGATTCTTTACTGTAAGAGCAGTGAGACTGTGGATTCTTTACTGTAATAGCAGTGAGACTATGGATTATTCACTGTAAGAGCAGTGAGACTATGGATTCTTTATTGTAAGAGCAGTGGGACTATGGATTCTTTACTGTATGAGCAGTGACACTATGGATTCTTTAATGTAAGAGAGGTGAGACTGTGGATTCCTTACTGTAAGAGCAGTAATATTATGGATTCCTTACTGTAAGAGCAGTGATTCTATGAATTCTTTACTGTAAAAGCAGTGTAACCATGGGTTGTTTACTGTACGAGCAGTGAGACTATGGATTATTTACAGTGAGAGTACTGAGACTATGAATTCTTTACTGTAAGAGCAGTGAGATCGGATTTTTTACTTTAAAGCAGTGAGACTATGGATTCTTTACTGTAAAAGCAATGTAACCATGGATTCTTTACTTTAAGAGCAGTTAGGCTGTTGATTCTTTACTGTAAAAGCAATGAGACCATAATATTTTACTGTAAGAGCAGTGAGACTGGATTTTTTTTTACTGTATGAGCAGTGAGATTATGGATTCTTTATTGTAAGAGCAGTGATATTATGGATTCTTTACTGTATGAGCAGTGAGACTATGAATTCTTTACTGTTAAAGCAGTGTAACCATGGGTTCTTTACTGTAAGTGCAGTGAGATCATGGATTCTTTACTGTAAGAGCAGTGAGATTATGGATTCTTTACTGTAAGAGCAGTGATACCATGGATTCTTTACTGTATGAGCAGTGAGATCACAGATTATTTACTGTATGAGCAGTGAGACTATGAATTCTTTACTGTTAAAGCAGTCTAACCATGGGTTCTTTACTGTAAGTGCAGTGAGATCATGGATTCTTTACTGTAAGAGCAGTGAGACTATGGATTCATTACTGTAAGAGCAGTGACACTATGGATTCTTTACTGTAAGAGCAGTGAGACTATGGATTCTTTACTGTAGGAGCAGTGACACTATGGATTCTTTACTGTAAGAGCAGTGAGACTATGGATTCTTTACTGTTAAAGCAGTCTAACCATGGGTTCTTTACTGTAAGTGCAGTGAGATCATGGATTCTTTACTGTAAGAGCAGTGAGACTATGGATTCATTACTGTAAGAGCAGTGAGACTATGGATTCTTTACTGTAAGAGCAGTGACACTATGGATTCTTTACTGTAAGAGCAGTGAGACTATGGATTCCTTACTGTAAGAGCAGTAATATTATGGATTCCTTACTGTAAGAGCAGTGAGACTATGAATTCTTTACTGTAAGAGCAGTGAGATTATGGATTATTTACTGTAAGAGCAGTGTAACCATGGGTTCTTTACTGTAAGAGCAGTGAGACTATGAATTCCTGACTCTAAGAGCAGTGAGACTATAGAACTCTCTGCCACATGATGTTGTATTGGTTGATTTACTAAAAAAGTCCAAGGAGGTTCTGGATATCTTGCTTATAAATACAATATTATGGGTAACCGATTCAGTGATGGGAGGATGATCCAGGGACTTAGTCTGATTACCAATCTGGACTCAGGAGGAACCTTGTCCCCTAATATGGGACAATTAGCATTTGCCTTTCTCTGGAGCAACATGTTAAACTAATGGCTGAACTCCATGGACTTGTGTCTTCTTTCAACCTTAAAAATATGAAACATTCCATTTGAATCAAATAAATGTAACGTGATGGAATCTGCGGAATTACAATCTTAATCTACCGGTTCCAAAGATATATTTTCGGTTAAGTCGAATATGACCTTTAAAGGAGATCTCCACCTAATTAGATGAGCCCTTACATTAGTCAGAGTATCTTTCCTGTAAATCTCCGATGTGATGCGGTCATCCGGCGTCCGTCCGCTGTGTGATGCGGTGAGCGTGGTGTGCCGTGCTTGATGCATGGTAATGCTGAGATTCTACAGGGGCCGATCAATATCACAGATGACGTCACTGGAGGTCTCTATCAATACAACCTACTGCATTAATGGCTAGGAAAGTAGATTATATAAAATATGATATATGAAGATCCTAACAGATTTGTTGTGGTTGACAACAGGCGATAGAATTTGTTTTAGAGCTGTAGTGTTTCTTGTCTTGGTTAGCCCTGGTGTGGGCGCTCAGGGGCCCACAGTATTCACAGGGATGGTCCAACAATTAGCAGGTCATGCTGGATAGAAACATCTATATATTAAACATTTTTGGTGTTTTTTACTAATTTTCCATATCATTATATGCATAAAAATAAATCCTGAAATCTTGCAGTTTTCACTCTGACTCTTATAATAGGCTGATACTTCCTATTATTTAGAGATCCTTTTATCATGGTCTCTTCCCTACCCAACGCCAGCTCTTCAGGTTTATTGAGTACTCCTTCGCCTGAAGTCACACAGTAATAAAGGCTGTCAGACAAGCAGCAGTAGTAGGCGGAGCTGGGCAGGGAATAGATCTGGAGTGACTGAGGCTTCGGATCTATAGCCCCATTTGCATATTAACTCAAATGCTGATTTCTTAAAGGGAACCGGTCAGCAGGATCTCCCCATATAAAGTGCAGCCACCACCAGTAAGTCCTTAATCTAGAATGTTGTATATAAATCCACAGACCGATCTGCATAAATAAATGAGCTTTTATTATACTCCCCTACAGGGAGGTCCGATCCAATGGGTGTCGCTGCTCTTTATCCGGTGCCTCCTCTCTTCTTGCTTTGTGTGGATGACTCATCCTACGTCATCCACACAGTGTCCTCCATTGCATTCCTGCGTATGCTCACTTCTTCCTGCCCTGTCGAGGGCAGAGAAAAGTGCTGAAGCGTCAATGTGCAGTGGAAGCACAAAGAACACCCACACATGTGCACTACAATACTTTGCTATTACCTCAGCAGGACAGAGCAAAGTACTGTAGTGCGCATGCACAGGGAAGGCCGAAGAACACCCACGCATGTGCAATACAATACTTTGCTATTACAGTGCTGTGCAAATTAATTGGGACAAAGCAAGTCTTTACTTGTTTTTCTTGCATTAGTTTTACTATTTCTGATAAGTGTTTTATCAGTTCTTGGTGTCATATTCCTTTTTCTTCCACATTTCCATTTTCGTTTTGGAAAAAACGATCCAGTTTCATTGTGTGTGCGAATTATTCTTGAAACGGTAGATTTTCCAATTCCAACGGTGGAAGTGATTTCTCTTACAGTCAGACTTGTATGTTCATTAAGAGTAATAATTCTAGACCTTTCCCGTGTAGTAACATCCATTTTTACAAGCACGAATCACACTGAGAGAAAAAGTACACTAAACCACTCCTCACAGAAACAAGCTCTCAACTGAAGCTGAGGGGGCAGCTAGCTGTTATTTTCTGACTAAACCCAGTCAAACCACATTTTGTTACTCAAAGTTGTACACTCACACCTGTTCAAAGCGGTTTAAAACTGGTTTGAATAACTGACTGGTAACCCCAACTTACGATTTTACTTAAAAATGCTTTGTCCCAATTCATTTGCACATCACTGTACCTCAGCAGGACAAAATGCTGTAGTGCACATGCACAGTGGAAGGCCAAAGAACACCCGTGCATGTGCAGTACAATACTTTGCTATTACCTCAGCAGGACAGGGCAAAGTGCTGTAGAGAGCATGCGCAGTGGAAGGCCAAAGAACACCCCTGCATGTGCAATACAATACTTTGCTATTGCTTCAGCAGACCAGAGCAAAGTGCTGTAGTGCGCATGTGCAGTGGAAGTCCAAAGAAAAACTGTGCATGCACACTACAATTCTTTACTATTACCTCAGCAGGACAGAGCAAAGTAATGTAGTGCGCATGCACAGGGAAGGCCGAAGAACACCCACGCATGTGCAATACAATACTTTGCTATTACAGTGCTGTGCAAATTAATTGGGACAAAGCAAGTCTTTACTTGTTTTTCTTGCATTAGTTTTACTATTTCTGATAAGTGTTTTATCAGTTCTTGGTGTCATATTCCTTTTTCTTCCACATTTCCATTTTCGTTTTGGAAAAAACGATCCAGTTTCATTGTGTGTGCGAATTATTCTTGAAACGGTAGATTTTCCAATTCCAACAGAGGAAGTGATTTCTCTTACAGTCAGACTTGTATGTTCATTAAGAGTAATAATTCTAGACCTTTCCCGTCTAGTAACATCCATTTTTACAAGCACGAATCACACTGAGAAAAAAAGTACACTAAACCACTCCTCACAGAAACAAGCTCTCAACTGAAGCTGAGGGGGCAGCTAGCTGTTATTTTCTGACTAAAACCAGTCAAACCACATTTTGTTACTCAAAGTTGTACACTCACACCTGTTCAAAGCGGAAACATGGTTTGAATAACTGACTGGTAACCAACTTACGATTTTACTTAAAAATGCTTGTCCAATCATTTGCACATCACTGTACCCCACAGGACAAAATGTGTATCACATCACAGTGAAGGCAAAAGCGGTTAACAACGTGGTCTGCAGTAAACTGACTTGCTAATCCCAGCAACAGGAACGTGTTACTGTAGGAAATGCATTAGTCCAATTGCATTGCACATACAACTTGCTACCTCAGCAGACAGAGCAAATGCTGTAGTGGATGCAGTGGAAGCCAAAGAAACCGTGCATGCAAGTACAATACTTTCTATTACCTCAGCAGGACAGGCAAAGTGTGTAGGGATGCGCATGGAAGGCCAAAGAACCCCTGCATGCGCAGTACAATACTTTGCTATTGCCTCAAGCAGGACAGTGCAAAGTGCATTAGATGCGCATGCGCAGTGGAAGCTCAAAGAACACCTTGGCATGGCAATAAATACTACTATTCTCAGCAGCAGAGCAAAGGCTGCTGTGGGATGGCGAGTGAAGTCCAAAGAAAAGTGCTGCATACAATCTTTCATACCTCAGGGACAGAAGTGTATTAAGCGAGTAAAGAAGCTAATATTTTGCTCCCTAGAAGGGCTTACAGTAAGAATAATGCAAGTGTGGGAATAAAACCCTTTAAGTTGGCACTACATAAAAATAACATTCCAGTGGATAATATCATTAAAGACTAAAACTAGTAAGGTCATTGAGAAATCAATACAGTACTCAGGGTCTCTGAGCACGGCTGTCACAGCGCATTACAGCGGCTAATAGGCCTGTCATTCCTGCTGGTCATACAGCTGCGGTGGAGAGGTGGAGGCTTGGGTGATTAATATGTGACTCTGTGTTTGATGTCATTGAATAGATATATGAAGATTTAGCGGCTGTAGATATACTTTGGGGGATAAATTAGTAGCTCATCTTTGCAATATATAGTTCATACTGTTTGATTGCCAAATTTAGGACTTTTAATGAGTACCTGTCATTTCAGGATCAGCTGTTATGTGTGTGTATACAAGAGAAATAACATTATTTCTGGCCATAATACCAGTTTTCACCTCTTTCTCCCATTTTCAGTTGTCTCTGAGCTGGTGGGTGAAGACTATCTTTTATGATGTCTCAGCACACACAGACATGTCGGATTCTTGCTCTCTTTTTTCTATGTAGCACATATTCAAGGACATTTTATAGCAGTACTGAGAAGCAGTTTAACTTTGCATTCATCTCTGGGGTGAGATACAACACTTACTAGAAAGCAGCAGCCCTGTTAAGTCCCATGAATGGGAATTATTCACTGTTTTTAGTGCTTTGTATTGTGTATTGCTGTGTTGCTAGGCAGAAGCATTGCCTTTGGTATTTTGTCCCTTTCCTCTCACTGTAGCTGTGTGATGTCAGTTTTTTCCTAGCTTCTCCCCCATGTAATTATTTTGCAGCCATCTTAATATGGACACATGTCTTACTGCTCTATGAAGAATCACTCTTTGTATAGTGTATTGCTAGGCAGACGCATTGCCTTTGGTATTTTGTCCCTTTCCTCTCACTGTAGCTGTGTGATGTCAGTTTTTTCCTAGCTTCTCCCCCATGTAATTATTTTGCAGCCATCTTAATATGGACACATGTCTTACTGCTCTATGAAGAATCACTCTTTGTATTGTATTGCTGTGTTGCTAGGCAGAAGAATTGCCTTTGGTATTGTGTCCCTTTCCTCTCACTGTAGCTGTGTAATGTCAGTTTTTTCCTAGCTTCTCCCCCATGTAATTATTTTGCAGCCATCTTAATATGGACACATGTCTTACTGCTCTATGAAGAATCACTCTTTGTATAGTGTATTGCTAGGCAGACGCATTGCCTTTGGTATTTTGTCCCTTTCCTCTCACTGTAGCTGTGTGATGTCAGTTTTTTCCTAGCTTCTCCCCCATGTAATTATTTTGCAGCCATCTTAATATGGACACATGTCTTACTGCTCTATGAAGAATCACTCTTTGTTTAGTGTATTGCTGTGTTGCTAGGCAGAAGCATTGCCTTTGGTATTTTGTCCCTTTCCTCTCACTGTAGCTGTGTGATGTCAGTATTCTCCTAGCTTCTCCCCCATGTAATTATTTTGCAGCCATCTTAATATGGACACATGTCTTACTGCTCTAAGAAGAATCACTCTTTGTATAGTGTATTGCTGTGTTGCTAGGCAGAAGCATTGCCTTTGGTATTTTGTCCCTGTCCTCTCACTGTAGCTGTGTGATGTCAGTTTTTTCCTAGCTTCTCCCCCATGTAATTATTTTGCAGCCATCTTAATATGGACACATGTCTTACTGCTCTATGAAGAATCACTCTTTGTATAGTGTATTGCTAGGCAGACGCATTGCCTTTGGTATTTTGTCCCTTTCCTCTCACTGAAGCTGTGTGATGTCAGTTTTTTCCTAGCTTCTCCCCCATGTAATTATTTTGCAGCTATCTTAGTATGGACCCATGTCTTACTTCTCTGCGAAGAATCACTCTTTTTACCTGTTACATTGTACCTCAATACATGATTTTCATCTCCACTCCTTCTGCATTCTTATACGATGTTAGTGTGGTTGAGTTGAACTATCTGACGATGCTTGCATGTGAGTACGATCATTTCAGGAGGCAGAGAGAGGAAAAGAAGTGGCTCAATAGTGGAGAAAAAAAAATATTTCAATGATTATATAGTTTCTTATATTCATTTCTACATTGTTAGAATCAATAGTGACCAGTAAGAATGAATGGGACACCCACCAAAAAGCACACTTAGACACTTAGTGCCCTGTGTCTGCTACAACCTTTCACTTTGCCGTCCAACTTATACATTTTTTTCACGTTTTAGCTATTTGTAGATAGAAAGAGGGAAGGGCATCACTGCCTAAGTGCTAAACTTAGGAGGAATGAAAGGCAAACAGCGCCATAGGGTCTTACTCAGAAGTGGCTAAATAGTGGAGAAAGAAGATTTCTAAAATTTTATTGATTATAAAGTTTCTTATATTCGTTTCTACTATTGGCTTATTGTCATGGGTGTGTCACGTGCTCTAGGGGATCTGAGATAAGAAGGTCTCAATGCATAATTGATTGCAGATCCATGTTGCTATTCACATGACTATTATCAGGTATTGGAGTAGTTTTGGTTTCCTTTAGTGCATAAAGGGTTAAAGACTCTTTCCTTTCTGCCTGCAGAACTTGTAGCCTTTATCTCAGCTACAGCACCTTATGACCACTCCTTTCCGCTATATATACGCACTTCTGGCGACCATTCAGCGCTGATTATATTCTACATGCTGACCACTTTGAAGGAGCCTGTCTCTGGAGAAGCTGAGGAGTTTGTTGCTGTAGCTTCAGCAAGGTTCCTGCTGGAGTATCTGAAGATTGGTGTTTGTTGTGTCTTTTCCTATCGGTCTGCCTTGCCTACCTTGTGTTGTCTTTTTGCAGTAGTGGGACTAGTGCCTCGCTGGTCTGCACACTAGTCAGGGTGAGTCCAGGGCCAGTTAGGGCCTAGGCACGTGACGGCGACAGGGGGGAAGGACCCATATAGGGACATTAGGGGAGCACAGTCCCTTTACTCTTCTTCCTAACACCAGTGCCTTCCGTTATCATCTTCCCTGGTGTTCCCATCTGTGTTGCACCACATACTGAGCCTTCCCTTGCTCGGGTGTGATACTTATAGTTTTATTCAATGAACGCATTGCGGATGAAATCCTAATGAAGAAGTCGGAGACCTCGAAACGCATTGATCGAATAAAACTGTTAAACCTTGAAGTTGTTAGACTTAATCTGTTTGTGAGCAGCGCAGAAGAACTCTTTTGTTCTTATTCCCAATTCACAAAATGTAACAAATTAAAAAGGCAAAAATGCACCCAGAAAAAAACTAGAATCATATTGTTACCAGAATGGAGTTTTACAATCATATCTGTGTTACATCCTTATGTTTGTATTACAGCCACAATACTTCAATACTGGACTCTGTCATTCTGGCTTCAGACTCTGTTCACACTGGGGAGTCTGATGTGCAGCCTTAGGGTGCAGTCAGACATAACGATCGCTCCAACGATCCCGACAGCGATAACGACCTGCCGGGATCGCTGGAGCGTCGTTACCTGATCGCTGGGGAGCTGTCAAACAGGCAGATCTCCCCAGCGATCAGGCCAAGGGAGCCATCTCCCATATCGCTCCCTGCTTAGCGCTGCGGCAGCGCTAAGCAAGGAGAACGCAGGTAACTATGATAAACAGCGCGTATCCAGGCAGTGCGCGCTGCCTGGATACGCGCTGTTTATCATAGTTACCAGCGTTCTCCATGCTTACAGGCAGTGCTAAGCAGGGAGGACGCTGGTAACCATGGTAAATGCCGGGTATCTAGGCAGCGCGCGCTGCCTGGATACCCGGTGTTTACCATAGTAACCAGCCCTGTGAGGTCACAGATCGCTGGTGTCTCGCGGTCACACGCAGCGATGCGTGCTGACCAGCGGGAAACCAACGATCAAAAAATGACCCGCAGCACTTTGCAACGATCAGCGACCTCACAGCAGGGGCCTGATCGCTGCAAAATGTCACACATAGTGACATCGCTGGGGAGATCGTTGTAACGTCACAGTTACAACGATCTCTCTAACGATATCGTTATGTGTGACTGGGGCTTTAGACCTCTTTATTGCTCTGCCTGAGTTAGGGCGTCGGCTGTGGTTTGTTCCCTGATGTTCAGCTTTGCAGGGGTTAACTTCTTGAGTAGAAACAATTGAAGGTTGAGGCTGCTGGAACGCCTTCTCCCTTTAAATATGACTTAGAACATTCCTGGACGCCGACTATAGCATTTGCATTTCCTGGACGCCGACTATAGCATTTGCATACCTCTTGCATACCAGTCCTGTGTTGGAGTTGCTGTTTAAACTCTAATCATTGTTGTATTTTCATTCCCTATTTGTATTGTGTTCTCCCTCCACACATATATTGTATCTTCCTGATGGTTTGCTGTGTGGTGCTGTTTGCTTTATCCCTGTCTGTCTATATTTGTATGTTCCATTATGGTTCACCTACTGGGGTGATGGTTGGGGGTCAAGCTCAGGGCTTGACAGGAGATAGCGACAGGTTGGAGACTCAGGCCTCTCTACCATCAAGGGTAAGGAAAGTCAGGGTTCCCCAGCCTGAGGGGCAGTTCACAGGCTCAGGTTCCTTTCCTCCTTTTCTCCCCAAACTCCCCATGACAGTCTCCAAATATTCTTTGATATGACCCAGTCCTCCATTGTCCTAACTCAATGCAGGTGTCTTTTCAAATCTGTGATATTTGGAGTGTCCATTGACTTCTATGGAGAATTCTAGGCTCCAAATTGGCAATAATGTTAATGATGTTTCCTATTTTTAGATGAGAATAGGCATGAAAAATGGTGAAAGGAGAGTACTACCATCCTCAGGTGCTCGGTACTCGATATGAACAGTCGAATGCCCAGATGGGTGCGACTTGAGTATAACGAAAGTCAATTGGGAACTCGAGCATTTTTCCAGAAGATTCAGAGTTCCCCATTGGCTTCAATTATATTCGGTACTCGAGTTGCGCGCATCCGAGCGTCCAACTCCTTGTTATGAGTACTGAGCGCCCATGCATGGTAGAGCTTGCTCATCACTAAAGAGCACATGTATTTATTTTATTCTATCTTACCCAAGGGTTGAATGAAAATGAATACCTCCACCTTCGTAACTCTTCCACAGATAGCAGCACTGGCATGTGGCAGGTGTTGGACTATTCAGTAGACTCTTCTCTACAGCTCCAGTTGGCGGGAAGCCTTAGCAATAAACTTTACATAATAGAACAGAATTTTGGTCAATGTGATTTAAGCCATCAGCTGATCGTTTGCAATAGCCATCGGTAAAAAGTGCTGCCGCGGCTTGCAGGGCTCTCTGGGTGGTCACTTACCATGACGGCGGCCCTGTGGGCTGTGGAGTTGGGGCTAATGGCGTTGTGTATGGCGCTGTGCTCGCTGCTCTTCCTGGCGGTGTACATACAGCTCTGCACTACATTAAGAAGCTCCCAAGCAGAAGCCGGCGATAAAAACACTGCAGCAGCTGCAGCCAGTGCTGTATGTACACCGCCAGGAAGAGCAATGAGCACAGCGCTATGAGCCCCAGCTCCACTGCCTACGGACGGCCACTGTCATAGTGAGTAACTGCCGAGAGAGCCCTGCGAGCCGCGGCTGCACCTTTTTACCTCCGGCTATTTCAAACGATCAGCTGATGGCTTAAATCACATTGACCAAGCGTCTGTTCCATCATTTACCGTTTATTGCTAAGGCTTCCCGCCAACTGCAGCTGTAGAGTAGAGTCTACTGAATAGTCCAGTACCTGCCACATACCAATTACGAAGGTGGGGGTAGTAATATTCATTCAACCCTTATATAAGTTAGAGTAAAATAAATACATGTGCTCTTTAGTGATGAGCAAGCTCTACCATGCATGGGCGCTCGATACTCATAGCAAAGCCGGCGGGCTCGCTTCCAGCTGGCGGAGGGGAGACGGAGAACAGGGCGGAAAGCGGAGGAGCGGACAGGGAGTAGAAAATCTTTTAAACAGCCTTTTCCTCAGGCCCCCAGACCACTCTGTGGGGTCCAGCAGCATAGTTTCTCATAACGAGTAATGAGTAGCCCGAATACCATACTATTGTGTGAGTACCGAATAGTAACGAGTATACTCGCTCACCCCTAATCCTCATCCACAGGGCAAGGCAGATCTTGCAACATTGTGATATTTGCAGTCAAAGCAGTTTTGGCTTTGACTTGTGCGAATCTGATTTATTGGAGATATGACAGCTACCTGTCACATGAATAGATGGGCGGCTGCAGAACGTGTTCTTCCTGAGACTTGGTGTGGACGTCTTATGAAATGCAGGGGGGGATTCTCCGGGCTCGGCAGTAACTATTTCTGGTGGATGTGATTGCATTTTCATGCGGGGAAGAAACATGGTGTTCATTACCCTTGAAAGCTTCTGTTTACTAGAGTCTGCAGAACAGTGAAGGTGATCGCTAAAAGGGAAAATATTGAACTTGCTAAACATAGAGGAGCTTATAGGAATGTGTCCAGATACCAGAGAATGGAAGCGTGGAATGTATCGCATCGATTGTAGTGGAGCCAACAGGGATAATGTATCCAGACCGTGATGACGCTGCACATTGGAGCGAGGGGTTCTGGTGCTTTGTGGTGTGTAGGAGCAAAACGATGGGCGAGGGGTAGACGGCAACAATGTATCCAATAAAGAGGAACAGTCACAATGCCCCGACAAGCAATCATAGAGACTACAACTGGGTCTGATGGTTCCACATTGGTATGGTGCGATGCAGCAGCCGCAGACCAAGATCCTTGGCGATGTGACCAGCCTATCGCTGCCCTCTGCAGTGGTGCCTCCACTTGGTGCAGTTTTGATTTAATCCCTGTTTTCTCTGCTGTAGATGTTGCAGTTCTATGGATGCTGAGCGTATAACCCCGCCCACACCACTGATTAGCAGCTTCCTGTGTGTAATCCCACCCACACCACTGATTAGCAGCTTCCTGTGTGTAACCCCGCCCACACCTCTGATTAGCAGCTTCCTGTGTTACCCCGCCCACACCTCTGATTAGCAGCTTCCTGTGTGTAACCCCACCCACACCACTGATTAGCAGCTTCCTGTGTGTAACCCCGCCCACACCACTGATTAGCAGCTCCCTGTGTGTAACCCCGCCCACACCACTGATTAGCAGCTTCTTGTGTATAACCCCACCCACACCACTGATTAGCAGCTTCCTGTGTGTATCCCCGCCCACACCACTGATTAGCAGCTTCCTGTGTATAACCCCACCCACACCACTGATTAGCAGCTTCCTGTGTGTATCCCCGCCCACACCACTGATTAGCAGCTTCCTGTGTGTATCCCCGCCCACACCACTGATTAGCAGCTTCCTGTGTGTAACCCCGCCCACACCACTGATTAGCAGCTTCCTATGTATAACTCTGTCCACACCACTGATTAGCAGCTTCCTGTGTGTAACCCCGCCCACACCACTGATTAGCAGCTTCCTGTGCATAACCCTGCCCACACCACTGATTAGCAGCTTCCTGTGTGTAACCCCGCCCACAACACTGATTAGCAGCTTCCTGTCCATAACCCAGCCCACACCACTGATTAGCAGCTTCCTGTGTGTAACCCCAGCCCACACCACTGATTAGCAGCTTCCTGTGCATAACCCCTGCCCACACCACTGATTAGCAGCTTCTGTGTATAACCCCACCCACACCACTGATTAGCAGCTTCCTGTGTGTATCCCCGCCCACACCACTGATTAGCAGCTTCCTGTGCATAACCCAGCCCACACCACTGATTAGCAGCTTCCTGTGTGTAACCCCACCCACACCACTGATTAGCAGCTTCCTATGTTAACTCTAGCCACACCACTGATTAGCAGCTTCCTGTGTGTAACCCCCCCACACCACTGATTAGCAGCTTCCTGTTAACCCGCCCACACCACTGATTAGCAGCTTCCTGTGTGTAACCCGCCCACACCACTGATTAGCAGCTTCCTGTGTAACCCTGCCCACACCACTGATTAGCAGCTTCCTGTGTGTAACCCCGCCCACAACACTGATTAGCAGCTTCCTGTCATAACCCTGCCCACACCACTGATTAGCAGCTTCCTGTGTGTAACCCTCCCACACACTGATTAGCAGCTTCCTGTGCATAACCCTCCCACACCACTGATTAGCAGCTTCCTGTGTGTACCCCGCCCACACACTGATTAGCAGCTTCCTGTCGTATAACCCACCCACACCACTGATTAGCAGCTTCCTGTGTGTAACCCACCCACACCACTGATTAGCAGCTTCCTGTGCATAACCCACCCACACCACTGATTAGCAGCTTCCTGTGTGTAACCCCGCCCACACCACTGATTAGCAGCTTCCTGTGCATAACCCACCCACACCACTGATTAGCAGCTTCCTGTGTGTAACCCCAGCCCACACCACTGATTAGCAGCTTCCTGTGATAACCCCCCACACCACTGATTAGCAGCTTCCTGTGTAACCCGCCCACAACACTGATTAGCAGCTTCCTGTGTGTAACCCCGCCCACACACTGATTAGCAGCTTCCTGTGTATAACCCCACCCACACCACTGATTAGCAGCTTCCTGTGTTTAACCCCGACCACACTACTGATTAGCAGCTTCCTGTGTATAACCCCGCCCACACCACTGATTAGCAGCTTCCTGTCTTAACCCGCACCACACCACTGATTAGCAATTCCTGTGTATAACCCCGCCCACACCCTGATTAGCAGCTTCCTGTGTGTAACCCCACCCACAACCCTGATTAGCAATTCCTGTGTATAAGCCCGCCCACATCACCTGATTAGCAGCTTCCTGTGTGTAACCCCACCCACACCGATTAACAACCTACTGTGTATAACCCTGCCCACACACTGATTAGAAACTGCCTGTGTATAGACCCCACCCACACCACGATTAGCAGCTTCCTGTGTGTAACCCATCCACACCACTGATTAGCAAGCTTCCTGTGTGTAACCCCATCCACACCACTGATTAGCAGCTTCCTGTGTATAACCACCCCACACCACTGATTAGCAGCTTCCTGTGTATAACCACGCCCACACCACTGATTAGCAGCTTCCTGTGTATAACCCCACCCCACCGATTAGCAACCTACTGTGTATAACCCCACCCACACCCCTGATTGGCAGCTTCCAATGTACACTGTGCATAGCCAGAATGCTGCCAATCAGTCTTTGTGGGTACACAGAGTAACTTGGACTGCTTGGCATGAGACACCTAGTCCTGTAGTGATAATCTCCTGCTGATAAATCACTGATTGTATTGAAACTACAGCAAGCTGCTGAGCAAGTGATACATTGCTGGAATAATGCTCTCTCTGCCTACAGATTAAATAGTAAAAACTAGGGATGGGCGAATTACCTCGCTACTATTCGGGACTCACCCGAATAGTAGCGGACTCGGGGGACTCGCTACTCGCCGAGTTTCCTTAGGTATTACTTTGGGGGTAGCGAGTCCCTGTACTTTTGCAGTGTATCTATACAGATACACTACAAAAGTACCCTAAAAGTTAATCTAAGGGGTTAAAAACAATACACATTCATACTCACCTTCTGTGGGGCCTGTACCTTATGTACCGGGACCGGTACTGAAGACCTCGGACGTCACAAGACCTCAGATCACCTGGAGAAGATGGGCTGAAGGACCTGTGAGATTTCAGCCAATCAGCATGCGGCAGAGCGTCACATGGGTTTGTCACGTGGCCGCACTGCCAGCCAATCAGATTGGCCAGATCGCTCATTGGCTGGCAGTGTGGCCACGTGACAAACCATGTGACTGCTAGCCGCATGCTGATTGGCTGAAATCTCACAGGTCCTTCAGCCCATCTTCTCCCGGTGATCTGAGGTCTTGTGACGTCCGGAGGTCTTCGGTACCGGTCCCGGTACATAAGGTACAGGCCCCACAGAAGGTGAGTATGAATGTTTTATTGTTTTTAACCCCTTAGATTAACTTTTAGGGTATTTTTGTAGTGTATCTGTATAGATACACTGCAAAAGTACAGGTTACTATGCGGACTCGCTGGACTCGCAACGGGTACCGAGTCTCGACCCGGACTCATTAGAGTCCAGCGATTCCGAGTATTTCAGGATTCGCCCATCCCTAGTAAAACCTGCCGACAGATTACCATTAATTATATACTCTGGCATATAGGCACTGGACGACCTGCGTGGTTGAGTCATGTAACACCCGCCGGGGGGTGTGGACTTTCCGATTTGATGGTTTTTCTGATAATAGCTCAGTTTAGTAGTCGGGTCAGGAGGAGGCAGAAAGTTTTGTGCTTTTGAAGTTGGAGCCTGGAAGATTCACCACCGATCCACCAAGAAGTCTCATGTTCTGCTGAAATGTCAAGCAGCATAAAACCTCTGAGAGCAGCTAATGTAGAGACAGAGACCCTGACTCCAGCGATGTGTCACTTACTGAGCTGCTACTGTCACTTTAATAAAATTACTGTTTTCTCCGCTTCAGATTTAGCAGTAAATGACTCTGCTGGACTATTTGATTAGTCCTACAATGTTAATCTCCAACTAATGAACAGTGATTATATGGAAACTGCACTGAGCAGCTCAGTAAGTGACCCATCACTGGAATCAGGGTCTCTGTCTCTACATTATGCTGCTGTCAGATGAGATGACAAAAACCTGGTGACAGAGTCCCTTTAAAGAAACAAAAAAAAGGTGTAAGAAACTAAAGTACAAAACAGATACAAATACAATAATGCCCTGAGCCCTTGTGGTCACGGACAGCAGAATTATGATTGCAGCTCTGGGTTACACGGGCCGTTATCCTCATCCACAATCTGCACAATAAGGAAAAGCCGCCTCCTGTATCTGCAAACCTTTATCAGCTTTTTAGGTCAGAGGAACACGACGAGCATTAGATCTTCTGTTTACATTTTTTATGGGAATATTTCAATGTCAGCAATAATGAGAAGCGTTATGTTCTGCAGGCACTTAGGGCCAAGGGTAAATAATTAATAAGAGGTATTGGAAGCGCAGCTGCGTCACAGCCGGACCCACATTCAGAGCGATCTGTAATATTGAGGCCGGTGATCGTCAACCAATTCTCTGTCCAAAAATATCAACATACGGGAGAGTTCTGCAGAAGATACAGGAGCATCACAATGAATGAGAAGATCAAAGGGACTTTATATCAGTAATTCAATACATAAAGTGACACACATATATTATATAGAGTCATTACACACAGAGGGATCTATTTCATGTGTTTATTTCTGTTAATGTTGATGATTAATGAAAACCCAAAGGTCATTATCTCAGAACATTAAAGTAGGGAGGATAAAGGGTCTGAGAGATAAAATATGACCTAAATAGTTATCAGAGGCTTCACCTTGTGTGGTTGTGAGAGTCACAACCACTGTAAAAGCAGATCAGTCCCCAGCGTGGTGCATATAGAGGAGGGAGGATGAAGGGTTAACCACTGCGCTGCCGTATTCCACCAGACATCAAAGGGTTAATATAATATTGATTTCTCAGTCCCTGAAACTTGGCAATATGATATTGATTTGTCCTGAGGAAGGAGACCTGAAACATGTTGACTAATAAATCAATATTACATTCACACTTTGATGTCTGGAGGAATACGGCAGCGCAGTGTTTAACCTTTCATCCTCCCTCCTCTATATGCACTACGCTGGGGACTGCAGCAGCCGTGATCTGCTTTTATAGTGGTTGTGACTCTCACAACCACACAAGGTGAAGCCTCTGATACCTATTTAGGTCATATTTTATCTCTAGACCCTTCATCCTCCCTACTTTAATTTTCTGAGATAATGACCTTTGGGTTTTCATTAATCATCAACATTAACAGAAATAAGCACATGAAATGGATCCCTCTGTGTGTAATGACTCTATATAATATATATGTCACTTTATGTATTGAATTACTGATATAAAGTCACTTTTTGCTGATCTCATTCATTGAGCTGCTCCTGTATCTCTAATTTTGATAGTCCTGGGGCTCCCGGTTTCGTGTCCTCCCGAGTCCTTGTGTTGGAGTCTGCTGTTCAGTCTTCCCTCCTCTGGTTGGTTTGAGCACGGTCGTTTGCTGGGTGATCTACCAAAAGAGCTGGACTGATCCTGTTTGATCGACACATTCGAAAATGCGGTTGAGGTCATCGAAAAAAGTGTTGGGTTCAGTACAGTTGGACAGGCGCGCCGCGCACGACATGTACAGGTGCATGAACCGGAGCACACGAGCCGGCAGATATCTGATGATGTGACATTACCGGCGCCGCTCATCTCCTGATGTTGCAGTGGAAGCGGATTATCATTTTAGATTATCTCTCAAATCAGTTACCGTAATCAGTTTGATAGTGACCTTGATGCTGTGTTTTAGACATTATCTTTATAGCATTATCTCCAGCTGTAATGTCTGTATACTCTTATATTTTGTGTGGTCCCCGACTGTAATGTCTATATACTCTTATATTCTGTGATCCCATGCTGTAATGTCTGTATACTCTTATATACTGTGATCCCCAGCTGTAATGTCTGTATACTCTTATATTCTGTGATCCCTGGCTGTAATGTCTGTATTCTCTTATATACTGTGATCCCCAGCTGTAATGTCTGTATACTCTTATATTCTGTGATCCCCGGCTGTAATGTCTGTATACTCTTATATTCTGTGATCTCTGGCTGTAATGTCTGTATACTCTTATATTCTGTGATCCCTGGCTGTAATGTCTGTATACTCTTATATTCTGTGATTCCCGGCTGTAATGTCTGTATACTCTTAAATTCTGTGATCCTCGGCTGTAATGTCTGTATACTCTTAAATTCTGTGATCCTCGGCTGTAATGTCTGTATACTCTTATATTCTGTGATCCCTGGCTGTAATGTCTATACACTCTTATATTCTGTGATCCCCTCTTTAATGTCTATATACTCTTATATTTTGTGATCCCGGCTGTAATGTCTGTACACTCTTATATTCTGTGATCCTGGCTGTAATGTCTATATACTCTTATATTCTGTGATCCCATGCTGTAATGTCTGTATACTCTTATATTCTGTGATCCCGGCTGTAATGTCTGTATACTCTTTATATTCTGTGATCCCTGGCTGTAATGTCTATACACTCTTCTATTCTGTGATCCCCGACTGTAATGTCTATATACTCTTATATTCTGTGA
Organism: Allobates femoralis; assembly: GCA_033576535.1. NCBI lineage: Eukaryota > Metazoa > Chordata > Amphibia > Anura > Aromobatidae > Allobates > Allobates femoralis. The sequence continues at coordinate 25,042,778 of JARQOC010000009.1, forward strand.
TCCCCGGCTGTAATGTCTGTACACTCTTATATTCTGTGATCCCTGGCTGTAATGTCTGTACACTCTTATATTCTGTAATCTCCGGCTGTAATGTCTGTATACTCTTATATTCTGTGATCCTCAGCTGTAATGTCTGTATACTCTTATATTCTGTTATCCCCAGCTGTAATGTCTGTATACTCTTATATTCTGTGATCCCCAGCTGTAATGTCTGTATACTCTTATATTCTGTGATCCCCGGCTGTAATGTCTGTATACTCTTATATTCTGTTATCCCCAGCTGTAATGTCTGTATACTCTTATATTCTGTGATCCCCAGCTGTAATGTCTGTATACTCTTATATTCTGTGATCCCCAGCTGTAATGTCTGTATACTCTTATATTCTGTGATACCTGAATAAATGTAAATCTATGAAATTGTAAATAAAAACGAATTTTGGATGATATAGTGGTCAGTTTCATATGTCATCAGTGTACCTCAGGTGAGGCAACACAGGAACGGTACTGCGCCTGTGTCACCTCTACCCCATCCACTGTCTATAGGAACGGTACTGCGCCTGTGTGACCACTACCCCATCCATTGTCTATAGGAACGGTACTGCGCCTGTGTGACCACTACCCCATCCTCTGTCTAGAATGGTACATCACCTGTGTGATCCCTACCCCATCCACTGTCTATGGGAGTGGACTCAGTGGCGTAACTTCAGGCCCAGGGGCCCCGATACGAAACCTCCAACGGGGCCCCCAATTATTGCAAATCTTTAATAGCATTAGTCTTTTTCTATGGGCCAAAAGGACTTTGGGCCCCCCTAGGCTGCAGGGCCCGGGTGCGATCGCAACCCCTGCACCTATTGTAGTTACGCCCCTGGGAGTGGTACTGCATCTGTGTGATCCCTACCCCATCCATTGTCTATAGGAACGGTACTGTGTCTGTGTGACCACTACCCCATCCACTCTCTATAGGAATGGTACTACGCCTGTGTGACCCCTACCCAATCCACTGTTTATAGGAGTTGTCCTGCACTTATGTGACCCTTACCCTATCCATTGTCTATAAGAATGGTGCTGCACATGTGTTACCCCTACCCCATTTACTGTCTATAGGAACGGTACTGTGCCTGTGTGACCTCTACCCCATCCACTGTCTATAGGAACGGTACTGCGCCTGTGTGACCTCTACCCCATCCACTGTCTATAGGAATGGTACTGTATCTGTGTGACCCCCTACCCCATCCACTGTCTATAGAAACGGTACTGCGCCTGTGTTACCCCCTAACCTATCCACTGTCTATAGGAATGGTACTGCGCCTGTGTGACCTCTACCCCATCCACTGTCTATAGGAACGGTACTGCGCCTGTGTTACCCCCTAACCTATCCACTGTCTATAGGAATGGTACTGCGTCTGTGTGACCACTACCCCATCCACTGTCTATAGGAATGGTACTGCACTTGTGTTACCCCTTAACTCATCCACTATCTATAGGAACGGTACTGCACCTGTGTGACCTCTACCCCATCCACTGTCTTTAGGAATGGTACTGCGTCTGTGTGATCCCTACCCCATCCATTGTCTATATGCATGGTACTGCACCTGTGTTACCCCCTAACCCATCCACTGTCTATAGGAACGGTACTGTGTCTGTGTGATCCCTATCCCATCCATTGTCTATAGGAACGGTACTGCGCCTGTGTTACCCCCTAACCTATCCACTGTCTATAGGAACGGTACTGCGCCTGTGTGACCACTACCCCATCCTCTGTCTAGAATGGTACATCACCTGTGTGATCCCTACCCCATCCACTGTCTATAGGAATGGTACTGCGCCTGTGTGATCCCTACTCCATCCACTGTCTATAGGAGTGGTACTGCGCCTGTGTGATCCCTATCCCATCCACTGTCCATAGGAACGGTACTGCACCTGTATGACCCCTACCCCATCCACTGCCTGAGGGAGTGGACTCAGTGGCGTAACTTCAGGCCCAGGGGCCCCGATACGAAACCTCCAACGGGGCCCCCAATTATTGCAAATCTTTAATAGCATTAGTCTTTTTCTATGGGCCAAAAGGACTTTGGGCCCCCCTAGGCTGCAGGGCCCGGGTGCGATCGCAACCCCTGCACCTATTGTAGTTACGCCCCTGGGAGTGGTACTGCATCTGTGTGATCCCTACCCCATCCATTGTCTATAGGAACGGTACTGCGTCTGTGTGACCACTACCCCATCCACTGTCTATAGGAATGGTACTACGCCTGTGTGACCCCTACCCAATCCACTGTTTATAGGAGTTGTCCTGCACTTATGTGACCCTTACCCTATCCATTGTCTATAAGAATGGTGCTGCACATGTGTTACCCCTACCCCATTTACTGTCTATAGGAACGGTACTGTGCCTGTGTGACCTCTACCCCATCCACTGTCTATAGGAACGGTACTGCGCCTGTGTGACCTCTACCCCATCCACTGTCTATAGGAACGGTACTGCGCCTGTGTTACCCCCTAACCTATCCACTGTCTATAGGAATGGTACTGCGTCTGTGTGACCACTACCCCATCCACTGTCTATAGGAATGGTACTGCACTTGTGTTACCCCTTAACTCATCCACTATCTATAGGAACGGTACTGCACCTGTGTGACCTCTACCCCATCCACTGTCTTTAGGAATGGTACTGCGTCTGTGTGATCCCTACCCCATCCATTGTCTATATGCATGGTACTGCACCTGTGTTACCCCTAACCCATCCACTGTCTATAGGAACGGTACTGTGTCTGTGTGACCCCCTATCCCATCCATTGTCTATAGGAACGGTACTGCGCCTGTGTTACCCCCTAACCTATCCACTGTCTATAGGAACGGTACTGCGCCTGTGTGACCACTACCCCATCCTCTGTCTAGAATGGTACATCACCTGTGTGATCCCTACCCCATCCACTGTCTATAGGAGTGGTACTGCGCCTGTGTGATCCCTACTCCATCCACTGTCTATAGGAGTGGTACTGCGCCTGTGTGATCCATATCCCATCCACTGTCCATAGGAACGGTACTGCACCTGTATGACCCCTACCCCATCCACTGCCTGAGGGAGTGGACTCAGTGGCGTAACTTCAGGCCCAGGGGCCCCGATACGAAACCTCCAACGGGGCCCCCAATTATTGCAAATCTTTAATAGCATTAGTCTTTTTCTATGGGCCAAAGGGACTTTTGGGGCCCCCTTAGGCTGCAGGGCCCGGGTGCGATCGCAACCCCTGCACCTATTGTAGTTACGCCCCTGGGAGTGGTACTGCATCTGTGTGATCCCTACCCCATCCATTGTCTATAGGAACGGTACTGCGTCTGTGTGACCACTACCCCATCCACTGTCTATAGGAATGGTACTACGCCTGTGTGACCCCTACCCAATCCACTGTTTATAGGAGTTGTCCTGCACTTATGTGACCCTTACCCTATCCATTGTCTATAAGAATGGTGCTGCACATGTGTTACCCCTACCCCATTTACTGTCTATAGGAACGGTACTGTGCCTGTGTGACCTCTACCCCATCCACTGTCTATAGGAACGGTACTGCGCCTGTGTTACCCCCTAACCTATCCACTGTCTATAGGAATGGTACTGCGTCTGTGTGACCACTACCCCATCCACTGTCTATAGGAACGGTACTGCACTTGTGTTACCCCTTAACTCATCCACTATCTATAGGAACGGTACTGCACCTGTGTGACCTCTACCCCATCCACTGTCTTTAGGAATGGTACTGCGTCTGTGTGATCCCTACCCCATCCATTGTCTATATGCATGGTACTGCACCTGTGTTACCCCCTAACCCATCCACTGTCTATAGGAACGGTACTGTGTCTGTGTGATCCCTATCCCATCCATTGTCTATAGGAACGGTACTGCGCCTGTGTTACCCCCTAACCTATCCACTGTCTATAGGAACGGTACTGCGCCTGTGTGACCACTACCCCATCCTCTGTCTAGAATGGTACATCACCTGTGTGATCCCTACCCCATCCACTGTCTATAGGAATGGTACTGCGCCTGTGTGATCCCTACTCCATCCACTGTCTATAGGAGTGGTACTGCGCCTGTGTGATCCCTATCCCATCCACTGTCCATAGGAACGGTACTGCACCTGTATGACCCCTACCCCATCCACTGCCTGAGGGAGTGGACTCAGTGGCGTAACTTCAGGCCCAGGGGCCCCGATACGAAACCTCCAACGGGGCCCCCAATTATTGCAAATCTTTAATAGCATTAGTCTTTTTCTATGGGCCAAAGGGACTTTTGGGGCCCCCTTAGGCTGCAGGGCCCGGGTGCGATCGCAACCCCTGCACCTATTGTAGTTACGCCCCTGGGAGTGGTACTGCATCTGTGTGATCCCTACCCCATCCATTGTCTATAGGAACGGTACTGCGTCTGTGTGACCACTACCCCATCCACTGTCTATAGGAATGGTACTACGCCTGTGTGACCCCTACCCAATCCACTGTTTATAGGAGTTGTCCTGCACTTATGTGACCCTTACCCTATCCATTGTCTATAAGAATGGTGCTGCACATGTGTTACCCCTACCCCATTTACTGTCTATAGGAACGGTACTGTGCCTGTGTGACCTCTACCCCATTCACTGTCTATAGGAACGGTACTGCGCCTGTGTGACCTCTACCCCATCCACTGTCTATAGGAACGGTACTGCGCCTGTGTTACCCCCTAACCTATCCACTGTCTATAGGAACGGTACTGCGTCTGTGTGACCACTACCCCATCCACTGTCTATAGGAATGGTACTGCACTTGTGTTACCCCTTAACTCATCCACTATCTATAGGAACGGTACTGCACCTGTGTGACCTCTACCCCATCCACTGTCTTTAGGAATGGTACTGTTCCTGTGTGACCTCCTACCCCATCCATTGTCTATAGGAATGGTACTGCACCTGTGTTACCCCCTAACCCATCCACTGTCTATAGGAACGGTACTGTGTCTGTGTGACCCCCTATCCCATCCATTGTCTATAGGAACGGTACTGCACCTGTGTTACCCCCTAACCCATCCACTGTCTATAGTAACGGTACTGTGTCTGTGTGACCCCATATCCCATCCATTGTGTATAGGAACGGTACTGCGCCTGTGTTACCCCTTAACCCATCCACTGTCTATAGGAACGGTACTGCGTCTGTGTGACCCCTACCCCATCCACTGTCTATAGGAACGGTACTGCATCTGTGTGATCCCTACCCCATCCATTGTCTATAGGAATGGTACTGCGTCTGTGTGACCCCTACCCCATCCACTGTCTATAGGAACGGTACTGCGTCTGTGTGACCCCATATCCCATCCATTGTCTATAGGAACGGTACTGTATCTGTGTGACCCCTACCCTATCCACTGTCTATAGGAACGGTACTGCGTGTGTGTGACCACTACCCCATCCACTGTCTATAGGAATGGTACTGTATCTGTGTGACCCCCTACCCCATCCACTGTCTATAGAAACGGTACTGCGTCTGTGTGACCCCCTACCCCATCCACAGTCCATAGGTATGGATATAGACGAGTGCAGTCCCACTCAGCGGTGGATACTCGCGCACAATACCGGATGACCATCAAAAGCCGCCATATTTCTCTAACCCATAACAACCGCCTTAAAAATACTTAACCTTTTAGATCTGGATGGCACACCTACCATAATGGTCCTAATGGGCTGCTCTACTTTCTCATTTGTCCTTTATGCCTCCTTCTTCCCATAGTAACATTAGAAGACATTGACTAATGATGCTGGGAGGACGGCGAACCATAAGGGAGGTGAAAACAGCTTACTTTATATTTCATTACGAAAAGGACAATCTATTTTTATTACTGAATAGAAGTAATTTGACTACCGAACCACCGACCTGTGGAAGACGAGGCGGCACGTAAACAGGGGGGCCCGGGCATTACTGCATTTGTTGCTTTTTAGCTCTAATGTGTTATGTTTTTCACTATTTTATAAGTGTAGAATATTTTAATGCACTTTATGTGTTCGCTTGTCTCTTTCTCTTAATGTTCATCATTGTGTACAGCTTTTCCATCAATTGCCATTTTTTAAAAGAAAGTTGCTTTTTTTGCGCAAATGTGCTGCTCACATAGAGCCTTAGAGAACACCCACTGAGCCACAGGATGCAGCCTAAATTACATAAAACCTGGAGGACACGCAGTGGAGCCACAGGATGCAGCCTAAATTACCAAAACCTGGAGACACGCAGTGGAGCCAAAGGATGCAGCCTAAATTACATAAAACCTAGAGACACCCACTGGAGCCACAGGATGCAGCCTAAATTACATAAAACCTAGAGAACACCCACTGGAGCCACAGGATGCAGCTAAATTACATAAAACCTAGAGAACACCCACTGGATCCACAGGTTGCAGCCTTAAATTATAAAAGCCTAAAGCATACCCACTGGAGCCACAGGATGCAGCCTAAATTACATAAAGCCTAGAGAACACCCACTGAAGCCACAGGATGCAGCTAAATTACATAAAGCCTAGAGAACATCCCACTGGAGCCACAGGATGCAGCCTAAATTACATAAAACCTGGAGGACACCCAATGGAGCCACAGGATGCAGCCTAAATTACACAGAAACTGGAGAACACCCACTGGAGCCACAGGATGCAGCTTAAATTACGTGGAACTTGGAAAATCCCACTGGAGCGATGGATGCAGCATAATTTACATTTAACCTAGAGAACACCCACTGGAGCCACACGATGCAGCCTAAATTACATAGAATCCGGAGAACCCCGACTGGAGCCACATGATGTAGCCTAAATTACATAAAAACTAGAGAACACCCACTGAAGCCAACAGGATGCATCCTAAATTATGTAGAGCTTGGAAAATGCCAACTGGAGCCACAGGATGCAGTTTGATTTTGGTTTCCTCTGAGCAGAGCCCCTTATTCCACATGTTTGGTGTCTCCCAGGCGGCTTGTGGCAAACTTCACACCAGACATTTTTATGGATATCTTGTGAGAAATGGCTTCTTCTTGCCACTCTTCCATAAGGCCAGATTTGTGTAGTGTACGACTGATTGTTGTCCTATGGACAGACTCTCCCACCTCAGCTGTAGATCTCTGCAGTTCATCCAGAGGGATCATGGGCCTTTTGGCCTCATCTCTGATCAGTCTTCTCCTGGTTCGAGATGAAAGTTTAGAGGGACGGCCCGGTCTTGTAGATTTGTAGTGGTCTGATACTCCTTCCATTACAATATGATCACTTGCACAGCGGCTCCTTGAGATGTTTAAAACTTGGGAAATCTTTTTGTATCCAAATCCGACTTTAAACTTCACCACAACAGTATCTCGGACCTGCCTGGTGTGTTCCTTGGTCTTCATGATGCTCTCTGCACTTGAAACAGAACCCTGAGCCTATCACAGAGCAGGTGCATTTATACGGAGACTTGATTACACACAGGTGGATTCTATTTATCATTACCGTCATTTAGGACAACATTGGATCATTCAGAGATCCGCACTGAACTTCTGGAGTGAGATTTTGCTGCACTGAAAGGAAAGGGGACGAATAATATTGCACGCCCCACGCCTCAGTTTTTTTATTTGTTAAAAAGTTTAATATATCCAATAAATTTCTTCCAGTCACGATTGTGTCCCACTTGTTGTTGATTCTTCACAAAAATATTAGAATTTATATCTTTATGTTTGAAGCCTGAAATATGGCAAAAGGTTGAAAAGTTCAAGGGTCGAATACTTTCACAAGGCACTGTATATAGGGGGTTCGAATACTTTCACAAGGCACTGTATATAGGGGGTTGAATACTTTCACAAGGCACTGTATATAGGGGGCTGAATACTTTCACAAGGCACTGTATATAGGGGGCCGAATACTTTCACAAGGCACTGTATATAGGGGGCCAAATACTTTCACAAGGCACTGTATATAGGGGGTCGAATACTTTCACAAGGCACTGTATATAGGGGGTTGAATACTTTCACAAGGCACTGTATATAGGGGGTCGAATACTTTCACAAGGCACTGTATATAGGGGGTCGAATACTTTCACAAGGCACTGTATATAGGGGCCGAATACTTTCACAAGGCACTGTATATAGGGGGTTGAATACTTTCACAAGGCACTGTATATAGGGGGCTGAATACTTTCACAAGGCACCTGTATAAGGGGGCTAAATACTTTCACAAGGCACTGTATATAGGGGGTTGAATACTTTCACAAGGCACTGTATATAGGGGTCGAATACTTTCACAAGCACTGTATATAGGGTCGAATACTTTCCAAGCACTGTATTAGGGCCGAATACTTTCACAAGGCACTGTATATAGGGGGCCAAATACTTTCACAAGGCACGTGTAATAGGGGGTCGAATACTTTCACAGGCACTGTATATAGGGGGTTGAATACTTTCACAAGGCACTGTATATAGGGGCCAAATACTTTCACAAGGCACTGTATATAGGGGGCCAAATACTTTCACAAGGCACTGTATATAGGGGGTCGAATACTTTCCAGGGCACTGTATATAGGGGTTGAATACTTCCCAAGCACTGTATATAGGGGGTGAATACTTCCCAAGGCACTGTGTTATATATATTGCCCATTTACACTTGAAAGATATCAGCATTTGTTATATATTTAATCTGCAGATTTTAACCCCACTTATCACTGACTAAGGACATTTTGGTAAGGTCAGAGACATCGGTGTCCTTGATGTGGTGATCTGCAGTTTATTCCTCCATCTGGTTGCAGGATGAAGTGCAGCACATACTTTATGCTTTTATTTATATTGATATTGTGTTATTATTATACTGATATACTTTTTTTTAAGGTTTAATATTTCATGCACTAATTTACCTTTAATGCCTCCTGTAAGGTTGATAATTACCACTTTTGTCTTTTTCCAGCTGCGTTACTCTCCCATACCTGCTACCCATTGGAAGTCTCCGTAGGGAAAAACCCTCAGGTAAAAGCTCGGAACGGGACAGATATCGCCCTGCCGTGCATATTTACCACCTGCATTGGTTTTGAGGATGTCACCTTCTTTTGGGAATACAGGACATTCAATCAGTCATCGGCACCAGAACTGGTAAGTGTATCGGAGAGAAATGACCTCCATGCTGGCAGTATATGATGCGCCCCAGGGCCGTGGGGTACTCGGAACCAGGCTGAGGTGTTTCTGGGAAGTCACAGGAGTCGAGACGCAGCTTCCGTGGCCCTGAGTTCAGTGTACAAGGTATTCTTGGCTAGTATAGGGAAAGTTATTCGTGACGCCACCCGTGTTTGTGGCTATTAGTGGCCACCGCTGCTGCAGAAACTCTGGGGATGATGGATGGGCAGCTGGGATGGAGCGGCTCCCCACAGGTGGAGCAGATCCCCAGGGCAGTGGATGTGGAAGGGGTGTAGGGTGCAGGATGGAGGGCGCAAAGTAACTGACAGACTGACGGTTTGTTGGTTCCTCCAGTCCTTTACTAGTGATACTGGCACAAGGACATATGATATCTATGGAATCTGGCAACCTGGGAGCAACTCGGGGTTCTCTTCCCTAGCTGAGGCCTCCCTGCTGCGCCTTCTTAATAGGTCCCTGTGGCTGCTTAAGCTTAGCTGCGGCCCTCTCTTCTCCTGCTGTGTGCCATATGACAGGCAGCTCGAGTCCCTCTCTAGCCCCACTTCACGGGTGACTGCTCCTGGGCTTTTCACGTTGCTTTGCCTTGGGTACTTTTGTGTGGATGGAGACTTGGAATCCTACTAGAAAAGCAGCATAGATGGTAGGACTGGAATCCCCCACCTTCCGGTATTGGCTGCCGGGTCGTTAGGCCCTGCACAGCCTCGGACTCCAGTGTCCGTTTCCTGGCATTTACTCCTCTGGGGTGAGCTCAACACTGCTCTGCTCCCCAGGCTCTGCTCTCCTTCCTCAGACACTGCCTACGGGCACTCAGCTTAGTGTAGCTTTCCTGGCACTGCTCTAGCCCACAGGATGTCTTTCTCATACTGCTCCATACTGAACTGACTAACTCCGCCCCAGACCAGAATTTATAGGGGAGCTCACCTGAACCCGGGTTTAGGTCTTCCCCTTTAGGCCTGGAGATAGAAAGGTGTTGTGTGCTTTGGGTTTTGCCTGGTGTGAATATCCTCTGTTCACAGGTATGACACTACCCCCCAGGGAGATAATGACATAGTGGTAGTCAGACTCTGGGGTGCACATATATCTATATAAAGTCCTTGGAGTTGTGTTAAAAATGTTTGTACCATGTTAGCCATTAGATAGAAAAATATTAAAATCTGAACTGAAAAGATGGTACGAAAAAGCAAAACAAGCTTTCGAGGCACTATGGCCTCTTCATCAGACTTAATGATGATACTCAGACAACACAGGGTGAGGGAACCACATATTAGTATTGGTAAGACTTTATTGAATCTCCAACAGTCAAAAGCATATAACACATAACCAAGCAAAGCACAAAATGTAACCGGCAACAGAGTCTCACCCTTCCACTGGCCCACCAGGGATTAGAATATGCCTTCGGGGCTTCCAGGGCCACTTACTCCAATCCAGCAGCACCCTGTTTTCTGTGGGCACCCACTGAGAAAAGAATAGCGGCAAGCTTAGGAAGCTGACTGAGCACAGCAAAGTCTGCAGCCAGGTGATTGAACTGTCCCAACCTGGGTAAGTTCCTTAAATACTCACTGATATTTCAGCCGAATCCTAGAATCCTAGGCTGATCTTCTGCAGAATATAATCCAGTTCGGGTGGTCCTCTAGTCTGGGTCAAAGTCCCTAGACTAAGGTCACAAGGCATACCACTTACTTGAATGAAGCAGGCCCTTCCTATATATCCCCAGCACTCATCTCAGGGCATTGAGGTCTTCCAGGATTGGTGGAATAAGGCTGGGCTCTTATTGGTTGTCATTTCAATACAATATCTGCATAATTCTCCTCTGAGTGATGACTGCGTCTCTGACAGAATGAGGTGAAGTAATTTTACATTACATTTGCAATACACAACCTTGGACAATGGGGGCCTGGGCTAACATTTTTTTTTTATTTTATTGACCCAGGCTCACTAAAGCAAAGTGATTTATGATTTATTTCCGTCTTATTGTCTTTTATTTATTTTTTTATTACCAGCTTTATCATGGAAAACTTAAGAACAAGAATTCCCTACCAAAACGCATGGATATTCCATATATTCCATATCGGCATGATCGACTCACACTCTTGCCTAGCAATAAAACCAAGGATTATAATCTGACTTTACTCCTGAGTAACGTGGATTTCGATGACGCGGGACGATATATCTGTATCGTGATCAACAAAAAGGAGAAAGACACCAAAAGCAACGCCACGGTCTTCCTGACGGTGGTGGGACAAGTGTGAGTGTCCTTGATGTGTTACTTTCTGTTATTTCTTCCTTTTTCATAGCTAAAAGAGCAAAAACAATAACATGAATTCCTTTTTGAGATATCTTTATTTTTTCAAATGAGAAAGACGCCCAATGGTGGTAAAAACGTAAGACGTGGAACAAAAATGGATGAAAGTGCGATCCAACATGCTAATGCTGATGGGCCATTTTCTCTCGCTTCCCAATGACGGGAGTATCGACCAGGGCTGTGGAGTCGGAGTCGTCAACTCGTAATCATTGCTCATTTTGGGTGGAGTCGGAGTTGGGTTCAGGGAAATTGAGGAGTCAGAGTCGGATGTGTGGCTTACTGACTTCACAGCCATGGTTGTGGAGTCAAAATTGTGAAGTTGGTGCCCATTTTGGTGGAGTCGGATTCAGGAAAGTTGAGGAGTCAGAGTCGACTTGTGTGGCTTACTGACTTCACAGCCATGCTTGTAGAGTCGGAGTCCGTGCCCATTTTAGGTGGCGTCGAATTCAGGGAAATCGAAGAGTCAGTGTCGGATGTTTGGCTTACTGATTTTACAGCCAGGGCTATGGAGTCGAAGTCGTGGAGTCAAAGTCATTGCCCATTTTGGGTGAAATCGGATTCAGGGAAATTGAGGAGTTGGAGTCAGTTGGATCTTTGGATTACTGACGTGGAGTCGGAGTCGGTGCCCATTTTGGGTGGAGTCAGATTCAGGGAAATTGAGGACTCAGAGTCGAATGTGTGGCTTACTGACTTCACAGCAATGGTTAAGGGAGTTGGGAGTCGTGGAGTCGGGGTTGTTGGTGGCCCATTTTGGGGACTAAATCAGATTCACGGAAAATTGAAGAGTCGGATGTTTGGCTTACTGACTTCACAGCCCTGGTTATAGAATTGAAGTCGTGGAGTCGAAGTCATTGCCCATTTTGGGTGGAGTCGGATTCAGGGAAATTCAGGAAATCGGATGTGTGACTTACTGACTTCACAGCCAGGGTTATGGACATGGAATCAAAGTCATTGCCCATTTTGGGTGGCGTCGGATTGAGGGAAATTGAGGAGTTGGAGTCGGAGTCAGAGTCGAATGTTTGGTTACTGACATGGAGTCGGAGTTGGTGCCCATTTTGGTGGAGTCAGATTCAGGGAAATTGAAGATCGGAGTCAGATGTGTGGCTTACTGACTTTCACAGCCATGGTTGTGGAGTCGGAGTCGTGGAGTTGAGTGTCGGTGCCCATTTTGGGTGGAGTTAGGTACTTACAGGGTACATTTCTAGGGTGTACAGGTACTTTCTGGTTGCAGTGAATCATGGAGACAGGTTATCTTGTTCTGTGTACAAATGGATATTCTCATGATTCACTGCACGTAAGTTACTGTAGCCACTAGAAATGTAGCGGTGTAAGTACCCTTAGAGTCGGATTTAGTATCATTGAGGAGTCGGAGTCAGAGGTTTGGCTTGCTGACTACACAGCCTTGGTACTGAGCAACAAATGTTTAATGGTCATTCATGACGTCCAAATTTCCATCCATGGAAGTCTGCATGGCTTTAATGCAAATTTTATAGTGAATTTTTAGATAAAATTTGCCACAGATTTCACCCTATTTATTATAAAGGATGAAATCCGTGATGTAAATACGCAACATACAAAGGTAATTGTGAAATTGTCCTGGAAGAAGGAGCTTTTAGTTGTTAGGTAATGGCATGTTAAGGAAGAAGGCGCAAACGTCATCCGGGTCATTGCACCTTCTTTACAATCATGTCTGCTGCATTTTTGTAGCGGCTTCGGGACCTCGACTGGGCCTAGGAACCTAGGCTTGGTCATCAACAGTTCCAGGTTGTATTAGGTAACGATTGGAGGAAGAAAGAGGAAAATCTCTGTCATTGAGAGATCAAGGATCAGGATGAAGATGAGCAGTGATTGTATTCATCAACGAGTTTCAAAGCTAAAAGCTCCTTCAGGATGTTCACAGTAATGTGATTTGTCCTGAAGAAGGAGCTTTTAGCTCTAGGATAATGTCATAGTCCTGAAGAAGGAGCTTTTAGCTGTAAGGTAATGTCATATGTCCTGAAGAAGGAGCTTTTACCTCTAGGATAATGTCATAGTCCTGAAGAAGGAGCTTTTAGCTGTAAGGTAATGTCATATGTCCTGAAGAAGGAGCTTTTACCTCTAGGGTAATGTGTTTTATCCTGAAGAAGGAGCTTTTTACTTTAGGGTAATGTGATTTGTCCTGAAGAAGGAGCTTTTAGCTGTAAGGTAATGTGTTTCATCTTGAACAAGGAGCTTTTTACTCTAGGGTAATGTGTTTCGTCCTGAAGAAGGAGCTTTTAGCTGTACGGTAATGTCATATGTCCTGAAGAAGGAGCTTTAGCTCTAGGGTAATGTGATTGTCCTGAAGAAGGAGTTTTAGCTCTAAGGTAATGTCATAGTCCTGAAGAAGGAACTTTTAGCTCTAGGATAATGTGTTAAGTCCTGAAGAAGGAGCTTTTAGCTGTAAGCTAATGTGTTTAGTCCTGAAGAAGGAGCTTTTAGCTCTAGGATAATGTGATTTGTCCTGAAGAAGGAGCTTTTTACTCTAGGGTAATGTGTTTTGTCCTGAAAAATGAGCTTTTTACTCTAGGGTAAGGTGTTTTGTCCTGAAGAAGGAGCTTTTTACTCTAGGGTAATGTGTTTAGTCCTGAAGAAGGAGCTTTTAGCTGTAAGCTAATGTGTTTAGTCCTGAAGAAGGAGCTTTTAGCTCTAAGGTGATGTGATTTGGTCCTGAAGAAGGAGCTTTTAGCTCTAAGGTGATGTGATTTGTCCTGAAGAAGGAGCTTTTTTTACCCTAGAGCAGTGTTTCCCAAACTCCAGTCCTCACGGCCCCCAACAGGACATGTTTTCAGGATCTCCTTAGCTTTGAACAGGTGATTGAATCATTATCAAGGTATCGCCTGTGCAATACTAAGGAAATCCTGAAAACATGACCTGTTGGGGCTGTGAGGACTGGAGTTTGGGACACACTGCTCTAGGGTAATATGATTTGTCCTGAAGATGAAGCTTCTCGCTGTAAGGTAATGTGATTAATCCCGAGAGAGGAGCTTTTTACTTTAGGGTAATGTGTTTCGTCCTAAAGAAGGAGCTTTTAGCTGTAAGCAGGGGCGGAACTACACTGGTGCAGCCTGTGCAGCTGCACCAGGGCCCCGACCGGTTGGGGGCCCCTTCAAGCCTGGAGGGGGGCCCCCAGCCGACTCCCGCAAGCCGCCGCCAGAGGAGAGGAGGGTCAGGCAAAGGAAGCAGAGAGCTTCCTGCTTCCCTTGCCTGTTCCCACCCCTCCTCTCCTCTGCTCCTCCGGCCCCTAGCAGACATCCGGCGCGGCTCCCAGGTAGGAGAGCATCGCGCCTGCGGCTCCCAGCGGCACCCCCCCTCCTTTCCGGGCCGCGCCGACGGCCAGCGGCACCCCTCCCCCCGGGCCGCGCCGACGGCACCAGGGCCCCCGGGGGTGACGGTCCGCCCCTGGTAATGTATTGTGATTTGTCCTGAAGAAGGAGCTTTTAGCTCTAGGATAATGTGATTGTCCTGAAGAAGGAGCTTTTAGCTCTAGGATAATGTGATTGTCCTGAAGAAGGAGCTTTTAGCTGTAAGCTAATATGTTTAGTCCTGAAGAAGGAGCTTTTAGCTGTAAGGTAATGTGATTTGTCCTGAAGAAGGAGCTTTTAGCTGTAAGGTAATGTGATTTGTCCTGAAGAAGGAGGTTTTAGTTCTAAGGTAATGTGATTTGGTCCTGAAGAAGGAGTTTTTAGCTGTAAGGTAATGTGATTAGTCCTGAAGAAGGAGCTTTTAGCCGTAAGGTAATGTGATTTGGTCCTGAAGAAGGAGCTTTTAGCTCTAAGGTGATGCGATTTGGTCCTGAAGAAGGAGCTTTTAGCTCTAAGGTAATGTCATAAGTCCTGAAGAAGGAACGTCAAGCTTTGAAACGTGTTGGTGAATAACAACACTGCTTGTCTTCATCGTGACCCTTGATATCTCAATGGCAGCAAGGATTTTCCCCCTTTCTCTCTCCCAATTGCTTCCTGATTCCTTGTGGGTCTGCTGCAGCCGTTTGTTTGCTGTTTTAGTTGTTGTGACTCTCACAACCCTAAGAGATTAACCTCTTAGACTCTTTTGGATGCCTACTATCTGGGTAAGACCCGATTTGCTCTATTTTGTCTTTCCAGCATCTTCCTAAATTGTATTAGTTGGAAAGTTCTTTTTTTGTCTTAAATTATTGCCCATACTCATGTCACTGAAACGGTCACATTTTAACCCCTATGGTGCAATGGATGTAAATGTGCATCCTTTTTTGCTTTGGCTGCTCATTGGCAACCTGCACTCATAGTAGCAGCTCCAGTCTTATTAATTTTGTGAGAGATGTCCTATAAACCAAAGAAGCTAGAATCGACCAATGCCACACCATAGATAGACAGGTCCCTTATACACAGGAAGGTTTAAAGCCTTCGATTGACCGATCATTCCTGCACTCCCTATAGGAGAGCCGTTGACTGACTCTTCTGGCTCTGGCAGAAACTTATCTACTAGAGAACAAAAGAATCGGTCATCAAAAGTCAGATGTGAGGAATTGCGGGGGAAAAGGTGAGGGGATGCAGGTACCTGCACCTATAGTGCTGGAAGAATGCTGATATATTAGAACAACCCACACAAACATTCTCCCCTCGGTAATATAACGTGTGTAGCTTCCTTTAAAAATGAATTTTGATTAGTTTTTCTTGAGTATTTTTGTACTGTATGCTGACATTATATTCTTCCTCAGTTGAGATCGTGGATAACACTCTGACTAAGATTATCGTGTCTGTTGTTGGTGGCGTCATTGGACTTCTAATATTAATACTTATTATAAAGAAGACCGTCAGCTTCATTATAAAGAAAAAATGTGACAAAAAGTGAGTTCATGTTGTATATAAATTTGAGCAAAATGTGGCTTTTCCTACATGTGTGTACAAAGGAATTAATCTGTGTTCTCAGATCTAAGAGAGTTTTATAGAGAGTCCTACCAGCCCAGTAGAGCTACCATCAGTTCCTTGTTAAATATAAGCCCGATCCATTAACAGGCATATTTCGGGCCAAAAAACAGCCCACAGTAGTGTAAAAGATTAACTGGGGACACGGACGTGTGAGTTCGTGGACCGAGATAAAAGAGCAACCCAAGAATACATTTTATACTTAATCGCCTTATGGGCACACTAGAAATAACAATATAGACACAATAAATGATCCATTAACAGGCTTATTTCGGGCCAGAAAACAGCCCACAGTAGTGTAAAAGATTAAACTGGGGACACGGACGTGTGAGTTTGTGGATCGAGATAAAAGAGCAACCCTAAGAATACATTTTATACTTAATTGCCTTATGGGCACACTAGAAATAACAACATAGACACAATAAATGTACAGATATTAAAGTCAGATATGCAAATAAAGGTGCTAGGATACAAAAGGTATATGGAGTGAAATGTAAGCCTGTTACTGGTTTCTCATTCCTGGCGTCTAAATGAGGCAGTGTAGAGCCACAGGGTTTCCTTGCTTACTGCCAACATGTAATACGATGCGACCTCCTTTATAGCAAGCAACTGGGGGAATGTGGTCAGTAGTTTTGAACCCCTAGACTGGTCACTCCCTCTCCACCCATGGGCTGTCCTTGAATTACCCCCCCCCTGTGCTTTTGAGCTGAAAGATTACAAGTCTATGTTGGGTCATATCTTCCAACCATGAGGTCTAAAGGGAACGGTTCTGATGCCATCTGATCCAACTGAATCTCTTCCACGCTTAGAGAGCAAACACAGTTTCCCTACCTGGCTTCTGCTAGCCGTTCTCCATATCTCCTCACCCCAGAGTGCTAGGAAAAATTGAAACCTAGGTGTGTGTGCAACTTGCTCTCACGATTTCAGTGATATGATTTTTGTAGGGCTTGGTTATGTGGTAGTTCCATAATTCTTATTACTGTGACAGCACTGACGAGTCTGACCAGCTCCCTGAGAATCGCAGCTTTCCCGCCAACATTTCACAAAGCGGAAACCGCTGTGCATGTCACTGTGTCAATCAGATGATCTCAAAAATATCTTAGGGACTTATGATTGAATGTCTGATGATGTCTGAATGTCTCAGTCTTCGCAATGGGTCTTCATCAGGCACAGAGTGCTGTAGGTATGTTGAATAGAGGTGGGCAGGCATTAGAATTTCCAGCATCGATGGGTGCAGGTAACTGGGTGGGTTAATTTGATAAATCTAAAATCTCATATTTAACCCTTTACTCTTAGGAAAGACTGTCTCGTCAGCTCTTCAGTCAACGACAACACAGATAACGCCTCAAAGCAAGAAGCCAAAGCTAAACCAAAAGCATGATGTTTGGCCCCCTCCATGGACAAGGACAGAAAGGACTTTCCCAGACAGACATTGGCGCTTAGCGCCCAAATCCCTGGTATACAGGGACACTTCACCTTGTGGAATGGGGTCGATCACTTTCTCCACTACATATGTTATTATCTTGCACTGCACAGTAATTATGTTGCCTCCTTTTCAGCCTTATTTTAGGTACGGTAAATGCCTGTATGGCCCCATGCAACATGCAATTATCCGGGTGAGCGGGCGGAGGAACACAGTCCCGTTAATCAAGCAAAAAGTCCAGCGGGTGTTTGTGATGAGGAGGAAATATTTAACTTTTTTCTATGCATGGGAAGAATCGCTGCCATGGACGGTCAGTGAGTGTATATATCGGAGATTATTTCTAGAGAATTATATTACACATAGAAATGCACAAACGTAATGAATGAAGATATATTTGATGTTTTTAAAGTGCTTTCCCAGCTGAGGACTCCTGCTTGCAGCACAGTGTGCCGTCCTGCTGCTCCTCCGCTTCCCCCTGACCGATCCTCGGCAGCGTCTGTAATGATAAGCGCTGCCGGTCCCCACTGCAGCCGCTACCCGAACGTCGTTCCTGCTTTCTGGAAGAATGTAATAAAGGGTATTCTTTAAATACAAGTTGTCATCAGTCAGCCATTTCCATGTGAGGAGCCTGATCTTGCTGCCTTGACCTCCTACAAAGAAGGAAGTTGGCTTTTGGTGCACATACCAGTCTAATATTGTGCTCTGTAACTTGTCATCTGCTTTTTTAGGTCTATATGGGCAGTACCTATTCATCTGTGTTCTGCCAGCACTGTAGGTGTTGGGACCTTCGTTCCCCTCCCTTTCCAATATGCATTGCTCCTTCTATTGTCCAATGTCTTGCATGCCCCAAACTGAAAGGGAGGAGGAGCAGAGAGACAAAGACCCGTCTCCACTTTCTGTAGAGTTGCATTTTTGCCTAAGCCACTGGAGAACATTTATCCAAATTGATATTCCACATTCCAGTCTTGCATCAAAAGTCCAGTAAAGTAAAGCTCACACCTTTAATACATTTGTCAGTTGAATGTGTGGACATCCCCTTGGAAGCTTCATAGGTGAGTTGGCAACATGGCTGTGGAATCGGTGTCTATTTTGGGTAGAGTTGGATTCAGGGAAATTGAGGAGTCTGAGCTGGAGTCGGATGTTTGGCTTCCTGACATCACAGACATGGTTGTGGAGTCAGAGTCACAGTCGGTGTCAATTTTAGTGGAGTTGGAGTCTATTTCAGGGAAATTTAAGAGTCGGGAGTCGGACGTTTGGCTTACCAACTCCACAGCCCTGGTTACCAGCTAAGTACATTGGAGTAGCAGAGTTGAGTGTACGCATAGCCGCCAGGAACAGCAGAGCTGAACCAGCAGGAGACACTTGGTTGTAGCAGATCTGGACATGTAGACCGCGCTTAGGAACAGTTGGGTTAATATCAGAGGGAGTTGACTACAGCAGGGAGCAGACACATGGATCTGTTACGGTACCGTTACACACACAGGTAATTGTGCAGACATTGTTCACAGAAATCATGGACAAATTGTTCCATTTTGTGGCCGTGTACAAATGTAACAATGTGTCCATGATTACACTGCAACCAGAGATCTGTGAACAATCTCTGCACAATTATCTGTGTGTCTATCGGTACCCTAATGTACCTTAATGTCAGGACAGTTGAGTACCTGATTAATTTTCAGCAGTCATTATAATCACAGAGAGGACTAAAATGAAAAAGGTTGCAGCTCTTTATACTGTAGATAACACAGGATCCACCATTCACAATAGGTGATATCACAGCTCACCTCCTCCTCCTGTACAATGACTGATAACACCTCTATATACAGTAGATAACACAGGATCCACCATTCACAATAGGTGATATCACAGCTCACCTCCTCCTGTACAATGACTGATAACACCTCTATATACAGTAGATAACACAGGATCCACCATTCACAATAGATGATATCACAGCTCACCTCCTTCTCCTGTACAATGACTGATAACACCTCTATATACAGTAGATAACACAGGATCCACCATTCACAATAGATGATATCACAGCTCACCTCCTTCTCCTGTACAATGACTGATAACACCTCTATATACAGCAGATAACACAGGATCCACCATTCACAATAGGTGATATCACAGGTCACCCCTCCTCCTGTACAATGACTGATAACACCTCTATATACAGTAGATAACACAGGATCCACCATTCACAATAGGTGATATCACAGGTCACCTCCTCCTCCTGTACAATGACTGATAACACCTCTATATACAGTAGATAACACAGGATCCACCATTCACAATAGGTGATGTCACAGCTCACCTCCTCCTGTACAATGACTGATAACACCTCTATATACAGTAGATAACACAGGATCCACCATTCACAATAGGTGATGTCACAGCTCACCTCCTCCTCCTGTACAATGACTGATAACACCTCTATATACAGTAGATAACACAGGATCCACCATTCACAATAGGTGATATCACAGGTCACCTCCTCCTCCTGTACAATGACTGATAACACCTCTATATACAGTAGATAACACAGGATCCACCATTCACAATAGGTGATGTCACAGCTCACCTCCTCCTGTACAATGACTGATAACACCTCTATATACAGTAGATAACACAGGATCCACCATTCACAATAGGTGATATCACAGCTCTCCTCCTTCTCCTGTACAATGACTGATAACACCTCTATATACAGTAGATAACACAGGATCCACCATTCACAATAGGTGATATCACAGCTCACCTCCTTCTCCTGTACAATGACTGATAACACCTCTATATACAGTAGATAACACAGGATCCACCATTCACAATAGATGATATCACAGCTCACCTCCTTCTCCTGTACAATGACTGATAACACCTCTATATACAGTAGATAACACAGGATCCACCATTCACAATAGGTGATATCACAGCTCACCTCCTTCTCCTGTATAATGACTGATAACACCTCTATATACAGTAGATAACACAGGTTCCACCATTCACAATAGATGATATCACAGCTCACCTCCCCCTCCTGTACAATGACTGATAACACCTCTATATACAGTAGATAACACAGGATCCACCATTCACAATAGGTGATGTCACAGCTCACCTCCTCCTCCTGTACAATGACTATCTCTATATACAATAGATAACAATGGATATCACAGCTCATCATTAGATCTAGTGGTCAGTGTGGAAATACCAAGATACAAATTTTTTTTAATACATAGACCTGCAGTATCAGCCATGGCCTGTGTACAAGAGAGGTGCTATCCCCAATCTCACACAGAACCACTTTAAATAAAGGATTTAATTCAGTCAAAAATAAATTTAAAAAAAGTCAGAGCAAGTATAAAAATAGGTTTGGATGTTATATTTTTTATTACACAAATACATAAAAGTTACAGTAAGAACATCATTTTATTGGCACTAAAAATTATATACACAGTTCACCCAGTTCCTAAATACATTATGTACATAAATCAAGACGTATGAACGAGGTACAGTCGCAACAGAGACTCCGGTATAAAAACACCTGCAAAATACAGCCCATTCTCAAATGTAATAAAATGAGAGCGCCTTATGGATGGTGGCATCTGCATGAATGTGCTAAACTACAAACCTCCACCAGCGATCCCATTGTGGGGTAACATTAAAATATCGAGTTCAGGTGAACAGAAGATTAACGGTCATATTAATTTATCTTTCTTATATTAATGCAACTTTGTAATGAATCTCAGAGAAATCTGTTTTTTGTTCCTCCTTTCACTTTCAATTCATGAAAATCTTTGTTCAGTGAATGAACATTACGGAGATAGGAGATGAGAGCTGGAGCTTATAAAGTCTATGGAGGAGGGAAGAGATGGAGGCCGACAAACATTCTGCTGCAAGTTCTCTGCTGCAAGTTCTCCTGAAACAACAGCTCCAGCTGACAGATCAGTCTAGGAGGAGAAAAGAGCAGATTTCTCTGATAAGATCTGTTACAAAGCTTCCATACTATTGCTTTAAAAACCATGGTTATGCATTAAGTGTTCTGCAGAATAAATAGCAGCAATATTAAAAGTGATTTTAATGGCAAGGGGGCAACTATTTCAGCATTGCCCAATTGCTATGAGCGAGGGTTGAGAAACCATAAAACCCTTAATGAAGGTCTATAAAAAGGACAAGTTTGGTTGCAAGACAACAAGGAGGCCCATAATGATGCCGCTCTGTGTCTTCTTGTTCCCTTTTAATTGGAGGGTATTGAAGAATCAGCAAGCTCTGGACCCGCAGAGTGTAGGACTGCGCTCTAATCATCGTCTTAGGGAGACTAACACAGTAGTCTATCTCGTGCTCGACCCATAATCTTCACTAGGTCAGAAGGAGGTGGAAGAAATAAATGTAATAAATAGGACAGGGGCAGATCCACTACAGGGGCTACAATTCTGCCTGAAAAGAGAAAAATAGAGACATATGAATATGTATCATATCTGTATCACCCCCTTATCCCTTCTTTCTGTCCCTTCGCTTCCCTTTTCCTCTCTTGGTTCCCCCTGTCCTTCTCTTCTCTCCTCTTGCTCCAGCCCCTCACTTCTCTACCCTGCTCATCCCCTGCTCTCTCCTCGCACCTTCCCTTCACTCCTCCTCTTGCTCCCCCCTTTCCACTTCTCCTCTTCCCTTCCTCCTCCTCTTCTCCACCCCTTCCTTCTCTCCTCTCTTCTCTCCCCCTCTCTCTCCTCTCCTCCTCTTGCTCCCCCTCTCTCCTTCTCTCCTCCTCTTGCTCCCCACTCTCTCCTTCTCTCCTCCTCTTGCTCCCCCGTCTCTCCTTCCTCTCCTCCTCTTGCTCCCCGTCTCTCCTTCTCTCCTCCTCTTGCTCCCCCGTCTCTCCTTCTCTCCTCCTCTTGCTCCCCCGTCTCTCCTTCTCTCCTCCTCTTGCTCCCCGTCTCTCCTTCTCTCCTCCTCTTGCTCCCCCGTCTCCCCTTTCTCTCCTCCTCTTGCTCCCCCGTCTCTCCTCTCTCCTCCTCTTGCTCCCCGTCTCTCTTCTCTCCTCCTCTTGCTCCCCCGTCTCTCCTCCTCTTGCTCCCCGTCTCTCCTTCTCTCCTCCTCTTGCTCCCCCGTCTCTCCTTCTCTCCTCCTCTTGCTCCCCCGTCTCTCCTTCTCTCCTCCTCTTGCTCCCCCGTCTCTCCTTCTCTCCTCCTCTTGCTCCCCCGTCTCTCCTTCTCTCCTCCTCTTGCTCCCCCGTCTCTCCTTCTCTCCTCCTCTTGCTCCCCCGTCTCTCCTTCTCTCCTCCTCTTGCTCCCCCGTCTCTCCTTCTCTCCTCCTCTTGCTCCCCCGTCTCTCCTTCTCTCCTCCTCTTGCTCCCCCGTCTCTCCTTCTCTCCTCCTCTTGCTCCCCCGTCTCTCCTTCTCTCCTCCTCTTGCTCCCCGTCTCTCCTTCTCTCCTCCTGTTGCTCCTCTGCCCCTCCTTTTTCTCCTCCTCCTGCTCCCGCCAACCCATCCCGTCTCTCCTCTTGCTCCCTCAGCCTTTTCCTTCACCACTCCTCTTTCTCCCCTTTCGCTTCCCTTCACTCCTCTTGCTCCCAAGCCCCTCCCTTCATTACTCCTCTTACCTCCTCTCCCCTCTTGTCTCTGCACCCCTTTCTCAAATGTCCACTATGTAATTTCTTATAACAATCAGATTTACAAGGATGCAGAAATGGTTACAGAAGTCCTCACTCACCTTCATTATTCCAGATATCCATGACAGAAATTTTTGGACGTCTGTGTAGACTCCAGGTTTGCCAGCTCGCCCACAGCCATCCCCCCAGCTGACAATACCACATTGTTCCCAGCGCGAACCATCGCCCAAATACACCAGGGGGCCTCCACTGTCACCCTAAAAGCCACCCGAAGAAAAGAAGAAGAGGTTATATTCATCTTGTAGGAGATGCAAAGAACTGTACATTATAAAATATTATACATTTTTACAATTTAATACATAAATAACTTAACAGTATATCTCCTCAAATTATACGAGTGTTGGTAGAAATGAGTCCTGCTTCTAGAGAGACGTAGGGTATGGAGTTTTATGACAATGCTCCATAAGAAAAAACATGGACATTTGCTCTTTGGGGGAGGAGAATATTTTAGCAGTTCCCCACAAGTTAATACCCTGCCGCTAGTGTTGACTTCTTATAGATGGCTTTTTTGGGGTACTTGCCCTTCTCTCCCCTTGCTCCCCCAGCTCTCCCTTCTCTCCTTTTCTCATTCCCCATGTCCTTCTTTCCTCCCCTTGTTCCCCCCACCCTTTTCTTTACTCCTCCACTTGTTCCCCAAGCCCTTCCCTTCTCTGCTCCTCTTGCTCCCCAAGCCCTTCCAGTCTCTGTTCCTTTTGCTTGCCCTTCCTTTCACTCCTCTTCCCGCTCCCCCTTGCCCTTCCTTTCACTCCTCTTCCTGCTCCCCTTGCCCTTCCTATCACTCCTCTTCTTGCTCCCCCTTGCCCTTCCTTTCACTCCTCTTCCTGCTCCCCCTTGCCTTCCTATTTACTCCTCTTCTTGCTCCCCCTTGCCTTCCTTTACTCCTCTTCCTGCTCCCCCTTGCACTTCCTTCACTCCTCCTTTGCTCCCCCCTTGCCTTACTCTTTCCTGCTTCCCTTCCTATCACTCCTCTTCTTGCTCCCCCTTGCCCTTCCTTTCACTCCTCTTCCTGCTCCCCTTGCCTTCCTATTACTCCTCTTCTTGCTCCCCCTTGCACTTCCTTTTACTCCTCTTCCATGCTCCCCCTTGCACTTCCTTTCACTCCTCTTCTTGCTCCCCCTTGCCTTCCTTTCACTCCTCTTCATGCTCCTCCTTGCACTTCCTTTTACTCCTCTTCTTGCTCCCCTTGCACTTCTTCCCTTCACTGCTCCTCTTGCTCTCTCTTTCCGTTCCTTCCCTCGTCCTCTTTCTCTCCCTTCACTCCTCCCTTCCCTGCTTCTCCTCTTGTTCTCCCTCGCCCTGCCCTTCCTCTCTTCTTGCTATCCCCTCCCTACCCTTCTCTCTTCTTCTGCTCTCTTTTCTCCTCCTTTGTGTGGCGCCCCTATGGCAAGGCGCCTCAGGGAGGTACTGCACTCTAAACAGAAGGTGTAATGCCTCTGTAGCCATGGATATGGAGGACCCTACAGAGTCTGCACCCTGCATCCAAACAGTAGGCCACTTTAACACAGGGGACTGATATTCAGTAGGTCCCAGGGGATGGAGCCTAGAGAGCGGGAGACAGGGAGTGACAATAGTGTCGGCAGACGGTGTGAGGATAGCAGCGAAGGCAGATGCAGGGGACCCTGCGGCTGCAACAGGAGGGCACCTCTTAGGAGAGGGGTGACCCAGCCATAGAAGGGTTACTCCAGGACTGGTTAGAGACAGCTGGAGGCCCAGGTCACCACCGGCATACCAGAGCCGAGGCAGATAGTAAAAGGTCTAACCCTAACTGCAGACCGGCAAGCTGAGGGCCCGACTCAAGCACCCCTAAAGAACCCAACATATGTCCCGCAGCTGGGTTTATGACACCGACAAGTAAGAGACTTTAGGTACCAGACCCGAGGACTAGAGACTTGGCTCAAGAGAGGCAAATACAGACAGAGAAGAGGGACAGGACCAGGAACGCCATACTAAAAGGCACCACTGTCAGACTCTGGAAAGTCCTCCAAGATCTGCGGCTATAAACCCCATTCAATCAGACTGCACCGTGTACTCTTTCTACCTGGTGCAAGTAAAAACTGTTTGAGCCGATCTGGTGTTTGGTCTCCTTCAATCCGCCGCCCGGAGGGCTTCTACTGTGTCATCCAGGTGAGGACTACTACTCCCCTCATCCACACCGCTACCCTGAGGTAAAGCTCCACCTTGAGCTGTACTACCAAAGCTGCATTTACATCACCTCAGTGGCCGGCCGCAGCGCTGGTAACCATTACCAGGCGTCACGTTATCATTCCCCACCATCATCACTCCCCCACCCGCCATTGAGGGTCCAGGGCACGGAACCGGGAACCGACCAGCCGTGATCCCCATTGAAGTAACCACCTGTCCCGGTATCCGAGTGCCCCCTACCCGTCAACCGACTCATTTGTCTTTCCCTTTACTCTTCTTCTTGCTCCCCCTCGCCCTTCCCAGATGCCTTTTTTTGGGTACTCCCCCCTCATCACTGTAGAGCCTAAGTAGTGTTCAAAAATGGGTGAGGAGAAACATGTTGAAACAGCCGTCTATAGATTTGGGTCTGGCACATTCCAATTCTCGTAAAGGGTCGGGCATTGACTTACAGGGAAGCTACGTGGAGACAATGACATTTCCCAAAAGAGAGCCCATTTGCCTAAACTGTGCCGAAAGTGAACCAAGAGGTACCTGGCAAGTGTCGAGCCCACCCGAGAGTCGACCAGCGCACAACATGGTATCTTGCACTTGACCATAATACTCCTGGTTGCAACACTTCTGGGTATTAAGTTAATAACGACTTTCTGAAGTGTGGAGGACAAGATGCTGAAAAAGGCAAAATGGAGAGAAATGTGAAAATAAAAAGTTAAATGAAGCCAAACTGGAGAAAAACAAATTTTACCAAAATGACATCCAACATGACCTTACCTCCTCCTTCCACAGTGTGACCCCAGCCCGACACCGACAATGCTGCATTATCTGGCAAGGTGGCATCAAACCCTGGAAGACAGATCGGCTGGATGGAATCTGGGATGTGAAAGACAAAGGAGGTTAGTCGGAGAAAATAAAAAAAAATGACAAACTAGAATAAGTATGTGCTCTGATCTCCATCCGTCGGTACTATATAGGGGTGCATACATCAATTTGATCACTTGTACTATATATAGTAATACTTTAATAGTACAGTACGTAGTGCATTTAACTGGCTTCATATGGACACCAAGATATTTGCACTCAAAAGTTGGTCCCCAAATGCCAATGGAACCCATTTACCCTAAAGTGGCTAAAACTGCTTAAATGCCGTGATGTCAAGTCACGGACCAGGGTCAAAATAGCACGAGGACAGCGAATCAGAGCGAAGGGACAAGACAAACATGTTTAGAGGAGGTCCAACGTCTGGCAGAGTACAGGTAAGCGAGGCCAACATGCACCAATGAACAAATGATATCACTGGAAGTGATTTGGGACAAGCTGCTCAGCTAAGTAGCATGACAATCACTCAAAACAAGGAACATCTGAAAAAGCCCAGAGAGGATGGAGAGTAATAATAAATCATTACCTGAGAAGCGGAGATCACTCTTCAGTTTAAGAATGGCAATGTCATACGGCTTTTGATCCAGGTTGTACAAGGTAGGAATGTAGATCTTATCCACTTGTGCTGCAAAGAGGTAGGTGAGCACAGAGACGCCGGCCTCAACTCGCCATCTGTCCGCCTGCTGTTGGCCTCTGGATGTGGAGGAAGCCTGGATTATCTATATGTAACATCACTATGACAATATATTACATCTATATACTATACAAGATTTCACTTATGGCCACAAGTTTTAATTTGGAGGTCAAAATTCACGTTATCGTATAATGTGCTGAAAAGTTTGAAAAATAAATTTGTAACTGTGGTGTATGTATATTTAATTAGAATTTACGGATATATGTGTATTATATATATATATATATATTATATATATATATATATATATATATATATATATATATATATATATATATATATATATATATATATGGTACTATATATAATAAAATTATTGGAAACACCATTATAAAAAAGCCAAAATGCACGCACGGGTGCAGGCATCCTCAAGGTCAACTGAAGTCCACAGGTAAACCATATAAAAGGATAGATGTGGAAGACACCTGAAAATGCAACTTATAACCTCTAAAAAGGTTTCTGAACCCCAAAGTGGTTAAAACCGGCAAAAAGACAAGCTCTTTGCATTTAAATTGCTGGGAGGTATTATGTTCATGTTTCGCTGTGCTATTTCAGGTGGATCCCAGACGTCTGATGCACATAAAGTTTGAAAATGGACGAATGTTTATGGAAGCTAAAACAAGTGGCAGCCATGGGGGGACCTCTTCATTAAACCCCTCGCTCACCGACAGTGACAGCCATGGAGGGCCTTCAGTAAACCCTTTGCCAACCGACAGTGACAGCCATGGAGGGCCTTCAGTGAAAGATTAGCCGACCGACAGTGGCTGTCATGGGGGAGCCTTCCTTTGCCGACCGCTATGACAGCCACGAAGGGCCTTCAAGAACCCCTTGCTTACCATAGTGACAGCCATGGGGACCCTTCATTAAACCCTCACTCACCGACAGTGACAGCCATGGGGACCCTTCATTAAACCCCTCACTCACCGACAGTGGCAGCCATGGGGGGCCTTCAGTAAACACCTTTCTGACCAACAGGGGCAGTCATGGGTGGAGCCTTCATTAAACCCCTTGCCAACTGGCAGTGACAGCCATGAGGGGCCTTCAGTTAACCCTTTGAAAACCAACAGTGACAGCCATGGAGGGTCTTCAGTAAACCCCTAGCCGACCTACAGTGCCAGTCATGGGGATATACTTCATTAAACCTACCGCCAAGGTAGCCACCAAGTGCCTTCAATAAACCCCTTGCCTACCAACAGTGACTGCCGTGGGGGAGGCCTTGAATAAACCCCTTGCCTATCATCAGTGGCAGCCATGGGGGGCTTCAGTAAACCCTTGTTGAATGAAGGTGGCAGTGATGGGGCCTTCAATAAACCCCATGCCTACTGACAATGACAGCCTCAGGATTAAAAGTTGCTTATATTGCTGAGAATAGAGGCAGGTGTTCCCATTGTATGGGTTGGACATTGGCACAATTACATAGGGCACCTACTGTCATGTGGTGCAACTAGTGTTTTTTCCATATGGCGACTTAGCAAGAAGACACCATATCAGTACCCCCCCTTCCCCCAGCACTAAGCGACAAGTGCACCGGTCCTATCAAAGCCAAGGTTATACAGAGACTAGGACTTACATTTGGAAACAATGTGCGGCACTTAGGATAATGCGGCGGGTAAGAACGCTTCCTCCGCACGAATGCTGCCCCATGAACTGCAGGCTGACCTGCCAGGGGAAATGCTCGATAGTGGTGTCCTGTCCTCCGATAATTCGCTGTTTATCATGGTTAACACCACAGGCTAAAAAAGGGACAAAAGTAAAATAGATGAGATTTAAGAGACTTCCAAATACCCAACATATCTCACACGTGAGCCCAAGAAGTATCAATACATGCGTTATAGAAAGTGACCCTGGATATACTCACTTATACAGCTGAGCGATACAACGCTGCCAGACGAGCAAGTCCTAAAAAATAAAAGACCCCGATAAGTACAAATACAGGACGGTCTGCTCCAAGAAAGGAAAACATGACACCTTCTATTCACAGATCGGGTTTTCATATTCTCCATTTAATAGAACGATTCACATCCGTGTGCCGATCACTAACATTCCGCTGCTTCTATTCTCCTACAATTTTGCAGATCTCAAACAACACACATTACTCTGAATGGTTTCTATGTTTCCTATAAGGTCATCTGTCTAATGTTTTTTTGGGACGGACAAAAACTTTGAGGAATGGATCTAACTAGATCTCACTGGTTTGGTTCCCCATGTTAGGAGATCTGTTGTTAAGCACCGAACATGCCCATAACACTGGGAGATGCCCAGAAATACCTGCAATAAGAACAGGGTGCAGGTACCAAATGGAAACCAACATTTTAGTTTTAAATGCCCCCATTTTAAAGAACCACAAAGGTTTTGGCATTACTGCGCTGTTCTACTTATTCAGTAGGTACTGGATGGATACAAATCCGCAGCCTGGTTGTTGTTACATTTACATTAGAAGTTTGGGATTCCTAAACTCTGTGTATCGGAGTGGGATTGTGAGTAGGGGCTTCAGCTTTGCCCCGGCCTCTCTGCTGACTCTGGGGTCTCTTTTTATTGTTTTAAACTTTGTGTGAACGCATGCGCATATTGATCTCGCACTAGGCTTCAGGAACATGGTGCTCGTGGTGACACATGCACAGATTAAGATCCAAGTTCAATGATAAACCACAATCCCAATCTATGCATGTGCCTCAACCACTGCGATTCTCATGAAGCCTGCCGCAAAATAAACATGCACCTCCACTGGCACCATTCTCCTGAAGCCTGCTGTAAAATGAACATGCGCTGCGCCTCCACCGACACCATTCTCCTGAAGCCTGCTGTAAGATGAATATGCGCCTCCCACTGGCACCATTCTCCTGAAGCCTGCTGTAAGATGAATATGCGCCTCCCACTGGCACCATTCTCCTGAAGCCTGCCGTAAAATGAACATGCGCTGAGCCTCTACCGACACCATTCTCCTGAAGCCTGCTGTAAGGTGAATATGCACATGCGCCTCGACTGGCACCATTCTCCTAAGCCTGCCGTAGGATGAATATGCACATGCACCTCCGCCAGCACCATTCTCCTGAAGCCTTCTGTAAGATGAACATGCGCTGCACCTCCACCGACACCACTCTCCTAAGCCTGCTGTAAGATGAACATGCGCCTCCACCGACACCATTCTCATGAAGCCTGCCATAAGATGAACATGCACATGTGCCTCCACTGACACCGTTCTCCTGAAGCCAGCCGTAAGATGACAATGTGCCTCCACCGACACCATTCTCCTGAAGCCTGCCACAACATGAACATGCGCATGCGCCTCCACCAACACTAGGCTCCAAAAAGATGAAGCAAGTTGAACATGCGCATGTGCCTGCACCGACACCATTCTCCTGAAGTCTGCCGTAAGATGAACATGCAACTGCGCCCCCACCAACACCAGCAGCAAGATAAGCATGCGCTGCGCCTCCACCGACACCATTCTCCTGAAGACCACCACAAGACCAATGTGGAGCTGTGGAACAATGGAAGACCCTATCCACATTCCCAAGATCAATGTTCACATGCGCCTCCACCGGCACCATTCTCCTGAAGCCTGCCACAAGATGAACATGTACCTCCACCGACACCATTCTCCTGAAGCCTGCCATAAGATGATCACGCACATGCGCCTCCACCAATACTATTCTCCAAAAGGCTGGCGCAAGATAAACATGCGCATGTGCCTGCACCGATACCATTCTCCTGAAGCCTGTCACATGATCATTGTTCACATGCGCCTCCACTGGCACCATTTTCCTGAAGCCAGCAGCAAGATGAACATGCGCTGCGCCTCCACCAGCACCATTCTCCTGAAGACCGCCACAAGACCAATGTGGGGCTGTGGAGCAATGGAAGACCCTATCCACATTCCCACCCTGATGTACAAAGAGCTTAAGAAACGCAAAACTTCTAATATAAATTTAACAACAACAAGGCTGCAGATTTGTTCCCTGAAAGAACCTGCGGAATCAGTATAACATCGCATAATTTAACACGCATGATGCTGAGGACAAGTTCTCTTTAAAAAAAACTTTGATTTTCATTTGGTATCTGAATCCATTTGGACAATTATTTCCACTGGATCCTTTACAAGCGAATACCAAAAGGGACACGTAAACGTAACAGATTTAATAGAGTTAAAACAGATCCATTGCACAACTGTCACCAACAGAAGCAGAGGGATCCCAGTGTTAATAAAGAACAGAAGGAAAGTTCTGCATGATGCACTTTTTATTCAATTCCAAAAACTGACATAACCCGAGCAGAGGTGGTTCTGCCTCTGCATTTAATCTGGATTACTTATTGTTTGCTCTGTAGTAATATCTACTGTATGTTTTCCCTTACTAGGTTTCTTTCAGAGTACTTTAGCTCCCTCTAGTGGCTGAACCTTTTACCAGCATCAGCTTTCTATTTTTTTATGTCTCTGTTTTTCCTCGCCTTTGCAATGCATTATGGTAGTTCAGTGATCATTTTCTCTTCATATAGGAAGACAGCCTTCATCTTAATCCCCCTTGTGATAGCATTGCTGGTAAGAATTTTTGTTCTCTGCAGCCATTAACTGTTCTAAACGTTATCCTAGCTTAGTCAGTTGCATCCTAGGTTAGACTCTAGCTTACTAGGTGTTCCATGAATATTGTATAGCCACTTTGTGATATCTATTTTCTGCTGTATCATACCTGCACTGATTGTATGCATCCCATCAGTGGCGTAACTTGAAGCTCATAGGCCCCGATGCGAAAGCTCCTACAGGGCCCCCAATTATTGCAAATCTTTAGTAGGATTAGTCTTTTTCCATGGATTAAAGGGACTTTTGGGGCCCCTAAGCTCCAGGGCCCGGGTGAGATTGCAACCCCTGCACCTGTTGTAGTTATGCCCCTGCATCCCATTGTCTCCAGTTTTACCAAATCATACTACTATGTTCAATAAATGCACAGACTTCAGCAACAGTCTTCTCATTGGACTCCTGAAGCTAAACAGGCAGCTAAACCAGTTTACTATGTCATTGGCCCATTTAGCCAGAACAGAACAGACCCCATAATAATTCATACTGCCTCTTTAGCTTCCATTTTTAAATGTTACAGAACTGATCCATTGGGAACATTAATTCCATCCGTCCCTAAAAATGGAACAGACAAATGGAATGTCCAAATGCAAGAATGAATGTAGCCCAAGTCTAATACAACATAGGACCCATACAGACTTTACATTTGTAGGCTTTCAGCCCAGGAGAGGTATGATGTCAGGTTTTGGGTCACCTTGTTGTGGCTGGTGGGCTCTCATGAATTGGCTAATTTCTACACTAAGAATCTTCATTTTTATAGTATATTCTATATCGCATTAATTCAGTTCAAAATTCACATATTCAGTGTTTGGAGATGGCTGCAGTAGTCTTTTGAATTAAAGGGAATCTGTCAGCAGGTTTTTGCCATCCCATCTGAGAGCAGCATAATGTAAAGACACAGAGACCCTGATTCCAGCGATGTGTCACTTACTAAGCTGCTCGCTGTTTTGATAACATTACCGTTTTCTCTGCTGCAAGTTTAGCAGGTCATGACTGTCTGGCAGCTGGCTAAAAAGTGCTGTTTAATCAGCAGGAGATTATCAAAACGACAGTAAGCAGCCCAGGAAGTGACACGTCACTGGAATCAGGATCTCTATCCCTACATTATGCAAAAAAATTACACAAACGGCACTAGATGGGTCTGGTCAAGTTTCCGTTCGAGTCACAGGTGGCTATCGTTCTGTAGGACTAAAAAAATAGTGCAACAAGGACCAAGTATGACCTTAGCCCAAGACGGATTAATGTGCAAGATAAATGTACAGTCTGATGTGTGCATTTCTAGTCTTTTACTTACCCGGTAACAGGATTCACCTGTATCCCAGTGGTGCTGAGATCAATGGTACTGAACGGCCCGGTTATATCATTTCTGGTTGCAAAGGTAAATGTAGGGTTACTGAAAGAAGAACAGAATGGGGTTAATCTCAGCGTCTGCCTTTGTATGTGCAGCCAGGCATGCATTATTGTATTGAATCCAATTAAATTTATTGAATAGGTTCTAAGTATATTTAACAACTTACACAGATCAATAATCAATACAATATTATACAACTATGACCATTGCAAAATAAATAAATGAGAAGATGCTATTCTAATATTAACCACTAGAGGGCAGAGGCGAACCTCATTCATTTTATTAAAGTCTCTAGAGGCCAAAAATATAAATGTCTGGTCTGAGACAAATCAAAGCAAATAAGATCCTTTTCTTCCAGGGCTTTACTGCAAATTCTGCAGAACTGCAAGCCTGAGCAAGCTGGATCATAAAGATGCGAGCAAGCGAGACCGTCCTGAGTGACTTACAAAGCTGACACTCAAGAAGAAGGAAAAAAAGGGAGAAAAATACTCAAAAAAACACCAAACTAACTAACTTTTTCTAACCAGGCTTAACATTGCACTGCAAGTCATGATAGGTTTTTATTAACATGGCCAGGAGAGGTTGGCACTGTGCTGGCGATTAGGTTCAGTGTTTCATTCATTGTCTATATTCCATAGATCATACATACCTTGAATATCCCAGCTCCGCACATACGGCTCGAGCTCTGGCAGCATCAAAACCATCATAACAAATGTAGTTCCACCTTCCGTAGGCGTAGATCTGTGCGATGGAGGAGGACTCGGTCAGCCGGACTGTGACACAGGAAGGAATGAGAAGACTAGTGAACTATATAACTTTGAACTATATAAAGCGGCCGAAGCTCACGGGTGGAACTATGTAGGGCGGCCGAAGCTCACGGGTGCAACTATGTAGGGCGGCCGAAGCTCACGGGTGCAACTATATAGGGCGGCCAAAACTCATGGCTTGAACTATATAGGGCAGCCGAAGCTCACGGGTGGAACTATATAGGGCGGCCGAAGCTCACGGGTGGAACTATATAGGGCGGCCGAAGCTCACTGGTTGAACCATATAGGGCGGCCGAAGCTCACGGGTGGAACTATATAGGGCGGCCGAAGCTCACGGGTGCAACTATATAGGGCGGGCCGAAGCTCACGGGTGGAACTATATAGGGTGTACGAAGCTCACGGGTGCAACTATATAGGGTGTACGAAGCTCACGGGTGCAACTATATAGGGTGTACGAAGCTCACGGGTGCAACTATATAGGGTGTACGAAGCTCACGGGTGCAACTATATAGGGTGTACGAAGCTCACGGGTGCAACTATATAGGGTGTACGAAGCTCACGGGTGCAACTATATAGGGTGTACGAAGCTCACGGGTGCAACTATATAGGGTGTACGAAGCTCACGGGTGCAACTATATAGGGTGTACGAAGCTCACGGGTGCAACTATATAGGGTGTGACGAAGCTCACGGGTGAACTATATAGGGCGGCCGAAGCTCACAGGTGGAACTATATAGGGCGGCCGAAGCTCACGGGTGGAACTATATAGGGCGGCCGAAGCTCACGGGTGGAACTATATAGGGCGGCCGAAGCTCACGGGTGGAACTATATAGGGCGGCCGAAGCTCACGGGTGGAACTATATAGGGCGGCCGAAGCTCACGGGTGGAACTATATAGGGCGGCCGAAGCTCACGGGTGGAACTATATAGGGCGGCCGAAGCTCACGGGTGGAACTATATAGGGCGGCCGAAGCTCACGGGTGGAACTATATAGGGCGGCCGAAGCTCACGGGTGGAACTATATAGGGCGGCCGAAGCTCACGGGTGGAACTATATAGGGCGGCCGAAGCTCACGGTGGAACCATATAGGGCGGCCGAAGCTCACGGTGGAACCATATAGGGCGGCCGAAGCTCACGGGTGGAACCATATAGGGCGGCCGAAGCTCACGGGTGGAACCATATAGGGCGGCCGAAGCTCACGGGTGGAACCATATAGGGCGGCCGAAGCTCATGGGTGGAACTATATAGGGCGGCCGAAGCTCACGGGTGGAACTATATAGGGCGGCCGAAGCTCACGGTGGAACTATATAGGGCGGCCGAAGCTCACGGGTGGAACTATATAGGGCGGCTAAAACTCACGGCAGGAACTATATAGGGCGGTTCAAGCTCACGAGTGGAACTTTATAGGGTAACCAAAGCTCATGGGTGGAACTATATAGGATGGCCAAGGCTCAAGGGTGGAATTATATAGGGCAGCCAAAGCTCATGGGGGCAACTACATAGGGCAGCCGATCTAATGTGGCAGCTTAGGCATCTTTTAGCTTTCAGCATAAACATTGTGGAAAAATAAACTGTTTTGCTGGAATCTACAGCAGCCATTACCTTAATCATCACAACATCAAGTACAATAGCGAACTGACAAAAAACATAAAACCACCCCTGGGTCATGCAGTCCAGTCCAGAGTAAATCATCAAGCTGCAATAGCCAACACAGCACCATCTATTGCATGATTTAAAGCTTAATTAACTATTCATAGATCGCTGCTACCTTCTACCATCATCTGTAGACCGTGGGTAACAAAGCTCCAAGTGTCCAAATCCCCACAGTGCCTCCGCAGGTGAAACTGAGAATTACACTGTTCCCACTGAAATGACTGCACCGTGTATTGGGTGACACTCACCATTTGAGTTGTTGCTGTAATCCACTCTCTGAACACAACGCATTTCATCCTCATTGCCGCTACAGTCCTGCGTCCCATCGCACCATTTATCCAGGGGAATGAACTTAACGGATTTGTGCAGAAGAAGTAGTAATTATCTAGGACCACCTTAACTGTAAGAAAAACAAAGGCTTACATTACTGTTAAAGATTGTTCATCTCAAATAGTTCACATGGTAAGGAAAGGGGTGTAAGACTCTGCCGCCCCCGGCCCTGAAAGACACGCTGTGTTATGGGGCAAGAAGACTCAGGAAGTGAATATATGTATTGTCCTATGATGCGCTGTATCTCATGTTCAGTGTCGAAATGAGTATTGTTGATATTAGAGTAATATTGCGTAATGTGGACACCTAGTGGCTGGTGGTGGTATGACTGCTCCCTGGTTTCTAACTAAGTAGGAAGTAGTCCATGTTTATGGCCACAGCCCTGTAAGGAGGGAGGAGGGAGGGGGGGCTTAGAAAAAAATGGTAGTTCTTGGTCAGAAGTGCAGTGAGGGGAAAGGAGCAAGAAAACCTGCATCTGTGGGAAGGATGGGGAGTTAAGTGACCAGAACTTAAAGGGAACCAATCACCAGGATTTTACTATACCCGGCTTCCGGAAAAAAAGGCCGTGTCTATTTCTTTTTGCTCGCAAAGACGCGCTACATCTTATTTTTAGAGATGTCTTATTTTTCCATGAAGAAGAAGCCTCCAATATCCCCACCATCCCCTTGAGCCCCAAATCCCACCACCTGACCCAATATCCCAATCCCTCACCCCAAATCCCCATCATCTCCTTGCAGCCCCCAATATCCCCATATCCCTGCAGCCCAATATCCATATCTCCTGCAGCCCCCAATATCCCCATCATCCCCTTGCAGCCCCCAATTCTACACAGTATACCCATCATCCCCATGCATCTCCCAATACGGTATCCCAATCATCCCCTTGCTGCCCCCAATACCATACAATATCTCCATCATCCCCTTGCAGCCCCCAATATACCCATTATGGTACCTGCAAAAAAAAAAAAAAGTAAAAAATAGAAAGTAAAAGCAGCGCCATACAGGCGGTAGGATGGAGACTTGAATCGTACCGTCAGTCTTCTGATATATGTTTGCTTGCAGAAATAACTTTTGATAAAGTTGAGGATACGTGTGCAGCAATAATGGACGTGCGCTGCAGGCCGGGACTTTGTAGGTCGGGTCCTCCGTATAGGTTTCTCTCCAGATGTGCCCCCCCTCCTTTAATTAAATCTCTTGCTGCAATTGCCACTCCTGGTGATGCATGCGCACTGCTATAGAAATTATGATATCATTAAAATGGCGCATGCGTGTAGCACGATCTCTGGTGCCGGTTTACTGAGGACACTGAAGACGGCTTAGTGGCAGGGGTGTGTGCAGGGATGAAGAACAATTTAATCTGCGCATGCGCCAATGCTGCTCATATTCGTCCTCACAGTGTCATCATTGAAATGGTGCCAGAGATCTCCCTACAGGCATGCACCGACTCAGCGCCATTTTAATGATGTCATAATTTTTAGAGCAGTGAGCATGCATCACCAGCAGCAGCAATGGTAGGGTGATACAAGATTGAAATAAAGAAAGAAGGTTGGAATCTGTACAGAGGACCTGACCCACAAAGGCTCGCTCCTGCAGCATATGTCCATCAATGCCGCGCACCTCCAGCACTGCCGCACACGTCCATCAATGCCGCACACGTCCATCACTGCCGCGCACCTCCAGCATTGCCGCATACGTCCATCAACGCCGCGCACGGTCCATCAACGCCGCGCACGGTCCATCAATGCCGTTCACCTCCTCAATCCATGACCCCCTCCATCAAACCCGCAACCTCCATACACGCCGCACACCTCCATCAACGCGACACCTCCATCAACAGCCGCACCAACTCTCATTCAACGCCGCACACCTCCATCAATCGACGAACACCTCATCAACGCACGCAACCTCCATCACGCCGCACACGTCACATCAACGCCGAACGTCCACAACGCCTCACACGTCCATCAACGCCTAACGTCATCAATGCCTCACAGTCCATCATCCCAGAGCGCATAGTGTACACACATCAATCAACGCCGCAATGACTCCATAGAGACCGCACACCTCCATCAAACCGCCGCACACGTCCAGCAACTGCCTCACCTCCATCAATGCCTCACACTCCATCAAGCCTCACACGTCCACAATGCCGCCACCTCCATCAATGCCTCACACATCCATCAATGCTTTCACCATTCCTCAACTTAAAGTTATTCGCAAGAAACATCTTATAACAAGAATGCAGGTGTGATTCAATTCATCATCCTAGCACCTGTATGACGCTGCTTTTACTTTCTACCTTAAAATCTTGATGGTTAGTTCCCTTCAACTCGGCCAGAAACCTCTGGATCAACCCAGGCCCTGGACAGTGGACAGCAAAAAGGAAAACGTGCAGTTCAATCGTCCGTCCAGGTTTACCAGGTTAGAACTCTAGAAGAATGTCCCCTGGTTAGCAATGCATCCCCTGGTGTCTGCTATGAGGACCCCTTTAACGAGACCCCGGCGAAAGGGCCTATTATGCATTTGTGAATGAGCGTCGTCCACAGCTGTTCCAATAGTTTCTCAAAGTGGGTGGGATGGAACAGAATTGTGCGCGAGCGTGACATGGAAACACCTGTGCCAGGGAAGCCGTCTCCGGGGAAATTGCAAATTATTGTGAACGAATTGGCCCCTGTAACGTTAAAAAGAGAGCCCACAATATCTGTGTTTGGCCATGATTACATGATGTCAACAGCAAAGATTAGTTGAAGTTTAAAAGGAACATCTGTGTCAGTGTCTTCCCCCTGGAGATCGTACAGTGAAGTTAACCCTTGTTGCACTGTGATGGTGTCCGGACATTGACTTCTGAAAGAGGTTTTCAAGCACCAGAGGCTCGCTGAATGCTTGTTTTCCTCAGTGGGCGGACCTCATGGGTTGAACTATGTAGGGCAGCCGAACCTCACGGGTGGAACTATGTAGGGCGGCCGAACATCACGGGTGGAACTAGTGGGCATGTAGGGCGGATGAAGCTCACGGGTGAACATGTAGGGCGGATGAAGCTCAGGGTGGAACCATATAGGGCAGACGAAGCTCACTGGAGGAACCATATAGGGCAGCCGACGCTCAGGGTTGGAACCATATAGGGCGGCCGAAGCTCACGGTGGAACCATATAGGGCGGCCACGACCTCATGAGTGGAACTATATAGGGTGGCCAAAGCTCATGGGTGGAACCATATAGGGCGGCCGAAGCTCACGGGTGAAACCATATAGGGCGGCCGACGCTCATGAGTGGAACTATATAGGGTGGCCGAAGCTCATGGGTGGAACCATATAGGGCGGCCGACGCTCACTGGAGGAACCATATAGGGCAGCCGACGCTCATGGGTGGAACCATATAGGGCGGCCGAAGCTCACAGGTGAAACCATATGGGGCAGCTGAAGCTCATGGGTGGAACCATATAGGGCGGCCAAAGTTGTATAATGACACCAAAAAAATTAATACAAAATGAAATAACCTTCTGTACTCACTCAGTATGCCTATAACGGCAAGCGAAGCTAATATAAGCACCACAGTTGTGATTGGGACACAGTATCTTCTTAGTGCAGAAACTCTTCTAATCTTGTAAGGTAAAGGATTGGCTCCAGGTCTTGTGTTAGGCCTCGGGGTACCTCGCACAGGGCCTGGTGTCCTAGTGGGTCCGCAGGTCTAGAGACAACAGGCTGGGCAGCTCCAGATGGTCTAGTGGCAGGAGCTGTAGTACAGCCGGTCTGGTGGGGACACCAGTAGGTCCAGATGGGGCTGAGGGTTGAGCGTTAGTCCTTGGGGGCACTGGCTGCGGGGATACAGCCGGCTGTGTAGTATTGCTTCCTCTTTCATTTGCACCTGTAATGGCCAAACCACAGTTACTATTGGAAAATCAGAAATTCTTGGGCCAAATTCAAGTTCATTGTGATGTTTGAGTTCATAAGATTTAGGAGCAGGGATTATAAAGAGCGATAAAGGGTGGGAGGTTGAAAGTCCATGCATTTGCCATGGCTGCAAGACGTTTGGACATGGTGTGGCACATGGCCCTATAAAAATACTATACATCTATATACACAAATGTAGGGCAATTGTGCGATCAGGTGTCATTAAGTGAGTTTCCACGATTGCACTTGTACTTGGTAAACAGCTTGTTCTCCAGTTATTAATAATGTTATACATACTGACGTCTAGTACTCTTGATCTTATCCTGAATAGACCTATTGTGTTTGACTATAGGATAATTACAGCTATCAAAAGAAGCGCACACCCTACAAGAGCTCTGCCATCCATAGTAACAATGGGCTATTCTTACCTGTACTGTTCAGAGGAGATGCGATGTCCTCCTCTCCTCTACTCTGTAAAACAAAGAGATACCATTAAAAGAGAGCATGCCGTCAGAAAGGAAACTACTGGTACGTTTTCCATGTCATCATTCATACAAAAATAATATTTATTATTCATAAAATAATCATTAAAATCTGTTACATGAAAATATTAAAATATTTTTTTTCCCATCTCATTTCCCGTGTAACTGGGGATAATATTCCAGCCCGGTTACAAAGGAAATGCCGATTCCCATGCTCCAGCAGCTCAGGCTCCCTCCCTATAGACAGTGATCACATGACTGCAGTGCGGTGTATGGAGAGGAGGTGCCACCAGCATGTCCCATTACTGTATACACCGTGCTGCGTTCACACTGTTTATACAACGATGGAGAAGACAAATGGTAATAACCCGTCTCTGCCTTCTCTATCCAGACTCCAGTTGTGTCTGACAGCCGAATCCAAGCTCCCGCAGCTACACCATATTCACTAAGGTACAGTCAAGTGACCTTTATACTTTTATCTAAGAGAATTAGACCAATTGTGCAAATCACATTTAGCAGAGTGATGAGCGCAAAGAATGATCAGAGAGAGAGAGAGGGCAGAGCGTGAGGGGCAGAGCGTGAGGGGCAGAGCGTGAGGGGCAGAGCGTGAGGGGCAGAGCGTGAGGGCAGAGCGTGAGGGGCAGAGCTGAGGCGCAGAGAGTGAGCAAAGAATAATCAGAGAGTGAGCACAGACAGAGGGCAGAGAGGGTGAGGGCAGAGAGGGTGAGGGCAGAGAGGGTGAGGGCAGAGAGGGTGAGGGCAGAGAGGGTGAGGGCAGAGAGGGTGAGGGCAGAATGATCAGAGAGTGAGAGTAGAGCGTGAGGGGCAGAGCGTGAGGGGCAGAGCGTGAGGGGCAGAGCGTAAGGGGCAGAGCGTAAGGGGCAGAGCGTGAGGGGCAGAGCGTGAGGGGCAGAGAGAGTGAGGGCAGAGAGAGTGAGGGCAGAGAGAGTGAGGGCAGAGACAGAGAGGGCAGACAGAGAGGGCAGACAGAGAGGGCAGACAGAGAGGGCAGACAGAGAGGGCAGACAGAGAGGGCAGACAGAGAGGGCAGACAGAGAGGGCAGACAGAGAGGGCAGACAGAGAGGGCAGAGAGTGAGGGCAGAGCATGAGCAAAGAATGATCAGAGAGTGAGGGCAGAGAGAGTGAGGGCAGAGAGAGTGAGGGCAGAGGAGAGTGAGGGCAGAGAGAGTGAGGGCAGAGAGAGTGAGGGCAGAATTATCAGAGAGTGAGGGCAGAGAGTGAGGGCAGAATGATCAGAGAGTGAGGGCAGAATGATCAGAGAGTGAGGGCAGAATGATCAGAGAGTGAGGGCAGAATGATCAGAGAGTGAGGGCAGAATGATCAGAGAGTGAGGGCAGAATGATCAGAGAGTGAGGGCAGAATGATCAGAGAGTGAGGGCAGAGAGTGAGGGCAGAGAGTGAGGGCAGAGAGTGAGGGCAGAGAGTGAGGGCAGAGAGTGAGGGCAGAGAGTGAGGGCAGAGAGTGAGGGCAGAGAGTGAGGGCAGAGAGTGAGGGCAGAGAGTGAGGGCAGAGAGCGAGGGCAGAGAGTGAGGGCAGAGAGTGATTGCAACCCCTGCACCTATTGTAGTTAGGCCCCTGCTCCAAATGTTAAGTTATCCCCAGTTCCACGGTCCTGATCTCGGGATCATTGGTATCTCATGATTGGACTTAAAGTGATTAGTTACTGAACCCTGATCCTATAGGAATCACTTTTTAAATCCTGAAGAGGGAGATTGGACGCTTATTTTACACAAGTCAAACAAACAAAAAATACGAACAACATAACGCCACTGGTTTGGCTTTATATAAAACACTAAGGCTGCCTTCACACTTGCAGATGGATCTGCAGCGTTTTGCAGATGCATCTGCAAGTGTGAGCATGCTGACCGCGGCCCCTATGTTTATAATAGGGCGCACCGCGGTCTGAAAGCTCTCATTCACTCCTATATGTGTACTGTCAGCAGGCGTATGCCTGCTTACAGATCACACTCTCCCGCCCGCACTGTGGACGCGAGATGTAGCGTCCATGCTGCGGGCGGGAGTGTGTGATCTGTAAGCAGGCATACGCCTGCTGACAGTACACATATAGGAGTGAATGAGAGCTTTCAGACCGCGGTGCGCCCTATTATAAACATAGGGGCCGCGGTCAGCATGCTCACACTTGCAGATGCATCTGCAAAACGCTGCAGATCCATCTGCAAGTGTGAAGCCAGCCTAAGTACAGAGAATATGACCCATCATCATTCCTGCTTGGATAATATCAGATTAAATAAAGTGATCATTCACAAGGAGAATGCTTGAAGTTACCAATTTACTTGTAAATTTCCAGGAGTAATAACAGAGGTCCAAAAAAAACCACAAGCAGCACACCACAACTCGTTTTGCTTTATATAAAGCTCAAAACACAGAAAATATAAGCCCATCATCATTCCTGCTTAGATAATATCAGAATAAAGTGATCATTCACAAGGAGAATGCTTGAGGTTGTCAAATTATTTGCACATTTCTAGGAGTAATAACAGAGGTCCAAAAAACCATAACCAACAAACGACAACTCATTTTGCTTTATATAAAACTCAAAATACACAAAATATGAGCCCATCATCATTCCTGCTTGGATAATATCAGTTTAAATAAAGTGATCATTCACAAGGAGAATGCTTAAGGTTGTTAATTTATTTGTAAATTTCCAGGAGTAATAACAGAGGTCCAAAATAAAAAAAATAAAAAATTGGACAGGAATTGGTATACAATACTAAAAACAAACCTATCTAAAGAATACAACAACATTATACTCAGAGAGCTTCTATACTCAAAAAAATCTCTAGACTGCCAGCTTTATATTACCTACTCTAGTATACCGACCAATAGGTCAACAATCATACAAGTGTCTCTCAATGATGCGTTTCCCAATATTCTCCATTCTTGGCTACAGAACAAAAGAACGTGACCTTAGAAGAAGGCGTCACAGATACTCTACAATGACAATAACCAACAAACAGGTTTTGTAAATGCAGTTTCCAGTTTATCTGCTGGTAAGGAGATTTACTACGAAGTTATCAGTAGTGATTCACCACTTAACACCTGATGGGTCTAAAAAACATTTGGTCATTGATTTATCATGCCTGATACACATTTTGTCATTCAATTGTCATAAGGTTCTACTGGGTTATGGTAAGGTTTATAAATTAGATGCTAGGACTGTGCTGATATGGGCTGCCTTGACGTGGTGGGATGGCTTTAGCGCTTGTTTCTTTTTAGCTGGACATGTTTCTTTAGCTTCCCATTGCTGGATGTCCATGTTGGGCCTCGGTCCTGCTCGGTCCCTATTAATATTTATGTCACTAGACATATGGTAAGGTTTTACATATTCAATTTTAGAACTGATATGGGTCACCTTGACATGGTGGGATGTGTGATGTCTGTCAGAGCTCCAGGTACAAGCCACTCAGTTAGGCAGAACCCCAATTGACCCTTTAACCCCTATACAAGGATCTGGATTTACAACAGGCTTCAGGAGGTAATTGCTTATGGATAAGAAGCAGTCCAGAGACAAGAATAGTCGCCAAGCAGGGTCAGAGTCGGTTAGTCAGGACAAAGACAATAGCAGGATCCGATAGAGTAGTCAGAGAGCCACATCAAATCAGAGAAAATCAGAGGAAGACGAAAACTACAAAAACAGGCCATGGTAAAACTAGTAACCACTAGATGCAATGAAAGGCTAGTCAGGACAATCAGAAGCTATTTCTGGCAGCTTGCAGGAAGAGGCTGAATGTATATGTAGAGTGTGATACTATAACCAGCGCCACCTACAGGATGAACACGGCTGTGTCTAGTGACTGGAGCAGAAGTCGCAGGAGGCTCTGTTGGAGATGTAGCACCCCTATCACCAGCACCCCCTACAGGGTGAATACGTAATGACCGAAGCAGAAGTCTCAGGGGCAGGCACTGGTGGGCAGTCAACAGGATGGCTATTACGTTCTTTTTTTATTCAAAATAATGTTAATTAAGTACCTAATACCTTATTTTATTTACCTGCTCTATTGCCATTTACTTATTTTAGGTTATTTGCTCATTTTTGTATTTTTTTCTCAGGTGGTGCGGTGTAAGGTTATGTTCACACAGCAAAAAATGCAACAATACCTGAGCAGGTTTCTAGTATCTCCTGATTCTCTGTATTTTTTTGTGCTTTTTAACTGCATTTTGGACATTGATTGCAGAAAAAAAAAAAAAAAACACAGGAAAAAAAAATGGGCATGCTCTAATCTTTTCAAAATGCAGCAAAACCTGTACAGATTTCAGTTTCGGCAAAGAAACAAGCAATGTGTGCGGACAGGTTTTCCCTGAATCGCATAGGTTTTGCTGGAAATCAAAAACGCAGTTTTAAATTAGCATAGATTAGCTTAAGACCATGGTAAAAAAAGCAGTAAAAATGCTACTGGGAGATGCATGATCATCCTACACTCCAGCCCCCTCACACTTCTGTATAGGGGGGGGCATGGCCGCCAGCCTCATGGTCACATTACAATCCAGCCCCTGATATACCATCCTATGCGATGTGACAGGGGTCCCGCTCTTAGCATCTACGCCCCGACACACCTCCTGTCCTCTG
Organism: Allobates femoralis; assembly: GCA_033576535.1. Classification (NCBI taxonomy): domain Eukaryota; kingdom Metazoa; phylum Chordata; class Amphibia; order Anura; family Aromobatidae; genus Allobates; species Allobates femoralis. The sequence continues at coordinate 25,087,602 of JARQOC010000009.1, forward strand.
CTGCTGCATGAAACTGTCAGGCTGAAATGTTATGCCTCCTGAGGGGTGAGAGCTGAGGAGCAGATATGATTTTATTGAATTATATGTAATCTATAGATCCTAGAACTGCAGTGTACAGCTCTGCTTCTTCATGTTCTCTCTCCCCAGAGTTCCCCTTTAAAGTAGCGTCATTAAGGCGGCTTTTTTTCTTGCATTTCTCATAGGCTTCTCTATAGGATTGGGAAAATAATAGATGAAAAAAAAACAATGCATGTAAAAGTGCCTGTACTATAACATATTATACAAGGTTTGATGCCAATGCACAATTGCAACACTCATTCTTTATAATGAATTACACTCCATGTGCCAAAAAATGCTGAATACTGATGGTGACAAATATGATAAATGGTAGATAAGGAAACAGGTGACAGTAATCATGATTGATCTCGTTACTGCTCTTGAACAAGTCACTAGGTAAAAACAATGAGCTAGTATCAGCAAAACTGGTACAAGAATAAAAAAAGTAAAGGTAAACCTACGTAATTAAATAGATATTAGACCTGATGACACTGATGAACTGAATACTATCTAAATAGCTATTTAACCCCTTTGGAAATGTTAAAATCAATCTGCCACCCACCTATCCAGGCTGACAGCTCCTCAGTGTCCCTCCTCCCTGCTGCTGCAGAATTTTCACACTGCTCAGTAACAAGCTGCAGCCGTCAGTCGATCTTGGAGGACAGAAATTATATATTTGGACTCATCATGAGCTCTCTAACTTTCTTGATGCCTTAATATCATATTAAGAAATGCAGCTATTCTGATGTGGATTTTCAAAGTAAGTACACCAGCATCGTCAGGTCCACGTGATCCATGTCCCATCCTCATAATATATGCAATTTGAATGAATTCTTCCATTATAAACTATTGGGATATCCCAAGAGTTCCAGTGAGGTTGCAAAGTGCTTAACTCTTTACTTCCTAATGAAATTGGAGAATTTAGGGATCAATTAAAAGACAAAAAAAAAAAAAAAAAAAAAAAAAATATTATAAATATAATATATATATAATATAAATTTATATAAATATATAATATATATAAAAATATATATATATAGTATATATATATAAATTATATATATATATATATATATGGTACTTAAAACATACTCAGATTTTGATTGACAGGTGCCCTAGAGCTTAGACACCCGCTGATCACCAAAATGAAGAAGCACTAAGCCATATATGCTCAGTGGTGTAACTTGAAGCTCATAGGCCCCAATGCAAAAGCTTCAATTATTGCAAATCTCTAATAGCAGTGATCTATTTCTATAGGGCAAAAGGGACTTTTGGGGCCCATAGGCTCCAGGGCCCGGGTGCGATTGTCGACCCCTGCACCTATTGTAGATACACCCCTGCATATGCTGGTCTTCACCACATTAATGTGGACTCGATAGAAAGTCTCTTCAGAGACGAGGAAGACAAACTCTAGTTCCACCTATTGGAAGTAGCATTCCTAAAAGCCAATATGGACCCTTTAACAAGCTTGCCATAGGATAAAAGTCAAGACAGAATCTCGATTTGCAGAAAAAGTGTTTTGGGGTATGGCTCCTCATCAGTTCAAAGTATGAGATCTGATTTGGCTAGGTGAGAGGCTAAGGGGGTCTAATGGGTAAGGTTTCTCCTTGTGGAGAATGACACATGCCAGAATGAGGATTTACAGGCCTTACAATGCTCCTCTGGGAAATTAAATGTGCAAATTGCTCCTCAGAGAGGGAGAGGGCTTGAACTCTAGGGCCACCTATTGGAAGTAGCAATCCTAAAAGTCAATAGTGGTCCTTTAACAAGACTATCTAATCGCTAAGGTTTCTCCTGATGGAGAGTGGCATGCCAATATGAGGAGACTTAAATGCCCGCAGTGCTCCTCTGGGAGATTAAATCATGGAAACTGTCTCTTCAGAAAGAAAGAGGACATGAACGCTAGTGCCACCTCCTAGCCTCTCATATTGCCAAATCAGATCTCATACTTTGCACTGAGGAGGGGCAACACCCCCAAATATCCTGTCTACAAAATTGAGTTGCTGATTTGGCTTTTATCCTAAGTCATATTGCAAGGAATTGTTAAAAGGGTCAAAATTGACTTTTAGGATTGCTACTTCCAATAGGAGGCCTTGTACATGTTGCTGCGGCATCGCTTGCCAACTCTTCTGGAACGTCAAAGACAGCACTGGAAATGACTCCTCCTCGACTCCCGGAGGAGCTAGCGGAGCTCTTGGACAGGGATTATCTTCACCGGTATTGACTTCCTCAAGATGCAGATACAGTTGAAGCATTTGGTGGAGCAGAGAGCCATGCCTCTTGTTCCACCGCTTACTCCAGTCGCTTTATTTTAAGAAGTCTGGAGGACATCACGCGTCATGCATCTTGTTCCTTCCTTTAGACATCAGAAAAGGAAAACCGAGGAGGTCTCTGCTCAGCACATTACAAGTGTCCCTGCAGGCCGACAAAATACTGTATACACTGTATATACTGTGGTCATCACCTCGCAAATAACCTATATTGCATTATTCTCATAAGGGATTTTTCCCACTCAATGCCTTTCTAGCAGAAGCTCAATTATGGGGTATCCGGTTACTCAAGAAGCATTTGTGCATCAGAATTATTTCCTGCTAAAAAAATTATTTGTGACGATGGAAACTTATGTAATCGAGATCCTGTCATTTCCATTTGAATACATTGATGATCCCAACTCATTATGGTTTGTATTTTGCATATGGAATTTAACCATACAAGACACAAAAGCAGAAAAACCCAATTCCTTTCTTCTAGATTTATTTTAAAATTCTTAAGGGAAGTTATCCTAGGGCGAATACACCGTGGATGCGCAGCTCGGCAGTTCGTGCCGCGGATGTGCAGTTCCTCAGTTCGTGCCGCGGATGTGCAGTTCCTCAGTTCGTGCCGTGGAGCGCAAGTTCGCTCAGTCTTCAGTGGCCGTGAGCGCAGCATGTAGCGTGTGCCTTCAGTTCGTGCCGTGGATGCGCAGTTCCTCAGTTCGTGCCGTGGATGCGCAGCTCCTCAGTTCGTGCCGTGGATGCGCAGCTCCTCAGTTCGTGCCGTGGATGCGACCAGCTCGGCAGTAGTTCGTGCCGTGGAAGCGCAGCTCGCAGTTCGTGCCGAAGCGCATAGCGGCATGCCATCGGCAGTTCGTGCCGTGATGCGCAGCTCGGCAGTTCGTGTCAGATGTGTCGAGCCCAGGCCTTGGGTATCAGGCTCGGAGGGGATTCACGGGGATGTCACGGATGGCGGTGCCTGAGCCGTGGCCTGGGTGACACTTCAATAAGGGGATATGTACAAGGGATAAGAGTTTGTTGTCTCGTGACGCCACCTGTAGAACCTGGTGATAGGTCACCAGCGCCGCCACAGGGAGGGCGATGGTATCGCAGCAAGGATGGCAAAGCTCCCTAGGGTGGAGCTCGGTCCTCCGGGGCAGCGTTGCTGTAAGCAAAGAGCGTCGATGATCAATGGCACAAAGACACGGAGGCAAAGTCACTCTCCCGGGTACTTTACTGTAAACAGTCATCAGCATACAAGTCCACAGTTCAGCAAAAGTTGTTAAAGAAACAGGTACTCTACGGTGGCTGCAGGTGGATGCCAGGTGGTATGGTGGTACCCGTGGTATGCCTTAGTTGACGAACCTGTGTCCTTTCTTCCCCACCTAGGATGAGTCTATACCCAATTACTCCTTGAAGGTTGTCTTGGGGCTCCCCTCCCTTGAAGTGAAGAAGCAGGCAGACCGCTCCGTCTGGCAGGGTGCGCAGCCGGTGAACAGACCGCAGCAGACGGTTGACGACTTCAGAGCTGGACTCTGGCCGCCTTCCCTCGGGTCCGGCGTTCCCGTGGTGGACTGGGGAATTCCCTGGAGTATGGTCGCTCCACGCTGGGGTTCCCACTTTCTCTCTGGGGCCAGACTCACACGTCAGGCACCCTTCTCTCAGGATCCGCTCAGGATCCCCTTTCATCTTCCCTCAGGATCAGCCTGGAGCTGTCCTGTTAGACCTTCCAACTCGCTCCACACTCCTCCTCGACTCCTCTCCAACTCCTCACTCCTAACTCTCTCCTCAGACGTGCTAGATCCCTCCCAGGTAACCTCCCACCACTAGTCTAGTGTGGGAGTGCAGGAATTGGTCCCAACCACCAGCCCAACATCCACTTGCAGTTGGGGAAAATTCACTGTTTTTTATGAGTGTAATACCCCGGTGTGACACCTGACCATGTGGGGCGCCACAGATGCGCAGCTCGTCAGTTGGTGCCGTCGATGCGCAGCTCAACAGTTGGTGTCGTGGATGTGCAGCTCCTCCTTTTGTGCTGTGGATGCAAATAGATATTTGCAACTCACAATTGTAGACATTAAAGTACGCCTGTCACCAGTTTTTGAGTACTAAACCCTGCCCACGCCCTGTTAACATGATGTAATTGGGGTTCCTGTAACCCCTTTGTATCCCCAGACGTCCCCCTGCATACCTAAGAAAACAACTTTTATTCTGTCCCACGCCATATGCTAATTTCTTGTTTGGGTCACATGGGTGTCTGCATATTACGCTTGCATTTGCTTCAAATAGCAATGATATCACCAAGCAGATATAAATACACACTGTGATCCTTTGCTGTACAGTGATATGATGGTGTATAATGTGTACTGTCATGTATTAGGCTAGGAGCAGGAGCAGAGCACTGCATTGATTGATGCAGCGCTGCCATGGTCTCCCCTCACCCGTATCAATCGGTAGCTTCCTGTCCCTGAAACATTAGCACTATGGATGACTAAATTTCTCTGTCCCCTGAGGGAGGGGTGAGAGCTGAGGAGCAGATATGATTTTATTGATTTATGAGCAATCTATAGATCCTAGAACTGCAGAGTACAGCTCTGCTTCATCATGTAGGAAAGCAGGGACAGTGCAAGAAAAAATGTTTAATTCCCGAAGTTCACCATCCTCTTACGGTATATTTGGATCGCCCCAGGGCCGTGGGATACTCAGAACAGGGCTGTTAACACTGTTGGGGAGTCACAGGGGTCGAGACCTGGCTTCCGTGACCCTGGGCTCAGTTGTAAAGGGATTTCTGGGCTTGATAGCAGAGGGGGATAATGAAGGGGTAGTTATTCATGACACCACCCGTGGTTTGTGGCTATTAGTGGCCTTCGCTGCTGCAGAACCTCCGGGGATGATGGAAGGCCCAGCTGAGATGGAGCAGCTCCCCTGGGCGGAGAGGATCACCGGGCCAGTTGATGCAATAACGGTGTAGGGTGCAGTATGGCTGGCACAAAGCAACAGACAGACTTACGGTTTGTTAGTTCCTCAGTCCTTTTACTAGTGCACTGCAACTCCAACTGGTGGTGGTATACAGAGTCCTCGAAACTGAGAGCAACTCGGGGTTCTCCTCACCGGCAAGTTTTCAGGCCTCCTTACTGCGCTTTGTTAGTGGGTTCCTGCTACCACTTAAGCTGAGCTGCTGGCCCTTGCTCTCTCTTGCTTGGTGCCGGTATGGCAGGCAACTCGAGTCCTTCTCTAGCCTCACCTCTCAGGCAGCTGTTCCTGAGCTCTTTACGCTGCTTTGCCTTTGGGCACAGTGTGGCTGGGGGACTTCGAATTCCCCACCTTCCGGTATTTGCTGCCGGATCGTTAGGCCCTGCACAGCCTCGGACACCGTTGTCCGTCCTTGGCGTTATTCCTCCGGGGTGAGCATGACACTGCTCCGCACCCCAGGCTCCTCTCCACTTCCCCAGACCCGTGCCTTAGGTCCCTTTTAGATCACTTTTCTTACAGCCTTGTGTCTCAATAGTATTAAGTTTGGAGCAGATGGTACAGCAGAGTTTTGGTCAGAGCTTTGGTCAGAATTCTCCCCCTTCCCCAATAGAAATTGGTGTTCATATAGAATCTTTCAAGGTTCAGTTTGGTTCAGGTCGCTGAACTCCCTGGTGTTGAGCAAACCTGTTCGCGTTCGTAGTTCGAGTGCTTTAACTTTGCAAACACTGGAGTGAGCATCGCTGTGGTCGGCTACCGTTGGTGCTTGACCAATTGTAAGCCGCGCGCAATGTTCAACCAAAAGCTCAGTTTCTGGGTGTAGGGGGTGTCCAAAATTAATGGAAAACAAAAAACACCCTCCCACCCCTGGAAGTGTTTTACTTACAGCTGACTGTATGTGGGCGGAGAGCTGAACTGCCAATCAGTAATTTCCATTGAAGTTTCGGGTCAAGTTCGGGGTCACAAAGTTCAGCTGCGCGCCCAAACCCGAACTTTAAAAGGTTTGCTCATATCCATTGAAAAATCACATAAGATTATACCCACATAATTAAAGGTGAATTCAGGGGAGAGAAACTTTTTAGTACAGTCTCTGCCCTCCTACATGATGAAGCAGAGCTGTACACTACAGTTCTAGGATCTATAGATCACTTATAAATCAATAAAATCATATCTGCTCCTCACCTCTCACCCCTCCCTCAGGGACAGAAAAAAAAAATCAGTGAATGCTTCTGCAGAGATCAGGTGGTGTGTCGGGATGGGGGGGGGGTCTCAAATTTCTGCCCCTTCACACTTCTGTGTGAGCAGGGGGCATGTCCCCAGCCCTATGATCACAGTACATGCTGCCCCTGATAATGAAACCTTGACGTATATACCATATCTAACAGATTCTACAGAGACTTCTGGATGCTTTGCTGTGACGATGAGACAATGATGATCCATACCACGTTTCAGGGTACAGGACTGTAGCGTGGCCACACCCCTGCCACCCCCCTGCCCATACAGATGTGTGAAGGGGCAGAAAGTAAGATGATCCTGCAGCCCCCGGTGTCCACGCCCCCGACACTCCTTCTGTCACTGCTGCTGCATGAGGCTGAATTTCTCTGTCCACTGTGGGAGGGATGGGAGCTGAGGAGCAGATATGATTTTATTGATTAATAAGTGATCTATAGATCCTAGAACTGCAGTGTATCTGCTTCATCATGTAGGAGGGCAGGGACAGCGCAAAATATATATTATCTCCCCGAGTTCCTCTTTATAAAAAAACGTTAAAATAAGGCAACTAAAGATGCCAAACTCAAAAAATCAATCAATAAAACACACATTTCATACATATATGTAAATAAATCATATCTCATCTGCAGAAGCTCAGGGGATAAATGTATGTGCTACAGCGAGGAAGGAACGTGAATGCTGCGAGTCTCGGAGACCCAGAGCATCATAAGGGACCTGGGGGACCGGGCCGGCTGCTAAGCGACCATGGAAACAAATCCCACAATCCTGGGATGGCGGCGTCATATTTCTCAGCAGATTCGGCTTCTTTTATTCTAAAGGTAATATAGAAAAAAAAACATCAAGGAGGAAAACACAATACAAGACGGTCTGCCATGAACCTGCTGACATCACACAGCAAAAATCACTGAGGGTCTCGGTATAGAAGAACATACGGTGCAAGAGTCAGGTACGTCTTCCAGGTTAATCATCATTTATTAAGCACCTTAATGCCTCTGCACATAGCGGATAACCCTAAAATGCTGAAATTATGACCGTTCTTAAAGGGAACCGGTCACCGGTTTTGGGGGTTATAAACCCTGCCCACCTCTTTAAACATGATGTAATTGGGGTTCCTGTATCCCCCTTAAACCCCTGCATGCCTCATAAAGGACTTTTAATCTGTCCTGCTCTGTATGCAAATTACTTTTTAAGGGTCGTATGGGGTCCGCACACTGCGGTCAGAGCTGCTCTGCTCCATGGAAATCCCACCCCGCTCCACGCCAAAACCGCCGTGCTGCATGGAAATCCCGCCGCTCCTGTGTATGTAAGTGAATGGCAGCGACGTCATTCCTAAGCCTCAAGGTACCGTCACACACAGCAATATTGCTAGGCAATTTCACTGGCAATTTGCTGGTTGCAGTGAAATCATGGACACATTGTTACATTTGTACATGGCAACAATAGAACAATGTGTCCATGATTTCACTGCAACCAGCAAATTGCCAGTGAAATTGCCTAGCAATATTGCCACGTGTGACAGTACTCTTATACCTACGCAGTGGCACCTCCCTGTGCCCTGCTGAAGAGCCAGCGATTCCACTGTACAGGTGTGGGATTTGGGAATTACGTCAATTTCATTCAATTAAATATACAGGAGGGGTGGGTTTTCCATGCAGAGGGGCAGTGTTGATGTGGAGCGGGGCAGGGTGGGATTTCCATGCAGTAAGGCGGTGTTGGTATTGAGTGGGGCGGGTTTTCCATGCAGTGAGGCGGTGTTGGTATTGAGCGGGGCGGATTTTCCACACAGTGGGGCAATATTGTTGTGGAGTGGGGCAGGTTTTCCATGCAGCAGGACTGTGTTGGTGTGGAGCAAGGCAGGTTTTCCATACAGCGGAGTGGTGTTGGCGTGGAGCAGGGTGGGTTTTCTATGCAGCAGGGCAGTGTTGGCGTGGAGCGGGGCAGGTTTTCCATACAGCGGAGCGGTGTTGGCGTGGAGCAGGGTGGGTTTTCTATGCAGCAGGGCAGTGTTGGCGTGGAGCGGGGCAGGTTTTCCATACAGCGGAGCGGTGTTGGCGTGGAGCAGGGTGGGTTTTCTATGCAGCAGGGCAGTGTTGGCGTGGAGCGGGGCAGGTTTTCCATACAGCGGAGCGGTGTTGGCGTGGAGCAGGGTGGGTTTTCTATGCAGCAGGGCAGTGTTGGCGTGGAGCGGGGCAGGTTTTCCATACAGTGGGGCGGTGTTGGCGTAGAGCGGGGCAGCTTTTCCATACAGCGGGACAGTGTTGGTGTGGAGCGGGGCAGGTTTTCCATGCAGCAGGGCGGTCTTGTTGTGGAGCGGGGAAGGTTTTCTATGCAGTGGGGCGGCGCTGACCGCAGTGTGCAGACCCCCATATGACCCTTAAAAAGAAATTAGCATACAGCGCAGGACAGATTAAAAGTCATTTTCTGAAATGCAGGGGGATGCCTATGGGATCTACTCCCGCACTGGCTTTATCTGATCTATGAGCCAGGATCAGTGATAATACCGCTGCAGGTACAGACAGTTGCATCATTGAGGGGAGGGGGGTGGTGAGAGGGAATCCAGGGGGATGCAGGCTTTTCTGTGTGAACCTATCCTTAGTGTGCACCCTGGTAGGCTGCCGGTCAGTCTCGCTGTGTGCGACTTCTGGTATTTGGCCGCCAATAACAACGTTTCACAATCCACATTCTATGGCAGGAGGCTTCCAGCCTTGGTTCATGATCAGGTCAAATTGGAATTTTCTATTCTCACAGGTGACAGTGATCGGTATGTCACCTGACAGTAATGATGAACATGATTTGTTATGCATGACGTTACTACTATTCTGTCAGCAATGCAGCATGGAACTAGAAATTCAAGCTCTCTCTTGCCATACATAGACTTCGTCCGGTGACGGGCAACAGTCGGTTTCTGAATGCCAAATTTCTCCTTAAACTTTTAAATAGTCCCAGATTTTAAACCGTGCCCTCGGGCATATCGGCATTACCTGGTACTGGTCCAACGTGGTGCATAGAGATAAAAACACTTGCAAGGCGATGGTCCATCAACCATTTTGGTAGTCTGTGGTGACCTCTACGAACCGGTGCGACATCCCCAGCACTTCTTTTGATTTGTAACCTTAGTGCAATGCATGCATTTGTTGAGGTGTGACAAATCAATGACTTTGGCCAAGTTCACATGTCCAGTAATCGTCCATTACAACGCATCCACCAGCGATTCATTGGAAAAAACGTTCTGCAAACACAACTGTGACCGTTTTCAAAAAATTGATTTCTGCAGGATTTGTTTTTTGTTTGTTTTTTTGTACATTGGAGTCTATGGAGAACAGATCCGGTAACTGATCACTGTTTATCCTCCATTTTTCTTTCATTTGTAAAGGATCTGTTTTTTTCTTACTGGATCAGTTTCAAATGGAAGATAAATAGTGATCAGTTATCAGATCCTTTTTCCATAGACTCCAATTTAAAAATCATCTTCTTGCGGACCCGGCCTACGGGCTCCCCGGGGGACACGGCCTACGGGCTCCCCGGGGGACACGGCCTACGGGCTCCCCGGGGGACACGGCCTACGGGCTCCCCGGGGGACACGGCCTACGGGCTCCCCGGGGGACACGGCCTACGGGCTCCCCGGGGGACACGGCCTACGGGCTCCCCGGGGGACACGGCCTACGGGCTCCCCGGGGGACACGGCCTACGGGCTCCCCGGGGGACACGGCCTACGGGCTCCCCGGGGGACACGGCCTACGGGCTCCCCGGGGGACACGGCCTACGGGCTCCCCGGGGGACACGGCCTACGGGCTCCCCGGGGGACACGGCCTACGGGCTCCCGGGGACACGGCCTACGGGCTCCCCGGGGACCCGGTTATCGGATCCATTTTCCATAGACTCCAATTTAAATAAAATTAAAAAAAATAGATCCAGCAAAAATCTAAAAGTTTTTCAAAACAGAAAACAAAGTTGTATTTGCAGAATGGATGCTGCCGGATCTGATCGAACGGTCGATTACTGGACATGTGAGCTCAGCCTAAAGTGGTGAATGCGCTCTAGATTTTCTATCCAGATTTGTGAGGCAGGAAAATTTGCAGTGCCTCACACCAGATTGTATTAACAGTCATTTTATTGTTTACAACCGGCATTTCACACTGGAGTGAGACACTGAGGTTAGCTCAATTTGGACTGTCCTCAAAAGAAGTCAAACAGTAAACCTAAGTTACTGCATGAGCACAGGATAAGTGATAACTATTGATTACTGGAAACCAGGATGAAGTGTCATTGATCCGCGCTTCTGGAAGGAAAACCAAAATCAGGATTAAATTAATCCCTGAGGAAGGAGCAGAGGCTGCTCCGAAACGCGTCCGAATAAAATCACTATTGCACCAGACTTCTCGGGTCCTGGTTTTCCTTCCAGCAGCGCGGATCACCGGCACTTCGTCCTGGTCTCCAGTTGTTTGCCACGTTGCACGTGGGAGGTGTGGATCCAGCAGCAGCTGCAAGGAATGTTGGGGAAGGGTTTTATATTTTATGTGCTCACCTCATTAGATACAGTAGGTTAGTATAAATTCTAGGCGTCTCTAAAATGATCATTTCGAGAAATAAAAACTTGTGGGAACTGAGCAATGGGTTTTCATTGACATTAAAGTGTCATACACGTGGCAAAGCAAATGAGATTCACACTAATGAATGCAGATTGCTTACGACCGGCTATTAATCCTCGGAGTTGGAATGTGCTGACATAATTATTATTATTCTTAAATCAAAATTATTATGTTTCGGGGTTTCCTTACGGAGATGAGTAATGAACGCACTTCCATCTATCATCGAGTAAAAATACAAAGAGCCTTTGCTCACTCAAAGGAGATAAAGGATTGGACAGTTCTGGGAAGTTTTTGTCAACAGAAAAACAGAGCTCCGTCCTCAGGGTAGGTCCACCGGGGACAGAAACCCATGTGACTAATGCTTGAGATTACAGTGCCAGTGTTGTAGAGACTTTTAAAAAATCCCATCTACATATAAAATATATGGCATGATAGATGCGGACACCATGTTCATTTGTGCCGGTCAGGAATGGAGGGGTGACTCACCCCGGGTGGAGACTGTGTGGTACTTGGAACTGGGCCCTCCCGATGTCATCGGGGGCTGTGGGATGTCACGGTGGCATGACCCGGTCAGTGATCCCTTCATTGGGCGATCAGTTAAAAAGGAGAAGTTAAATAAGGGATGAAGGAAAAATAAAAGCAAAAATAAAGGTTTTTGTCGTGACGCCACCCGTGGAATGCGGCCGGTATAGCTGAGACCTCCGATGATGATGGGAGTAGCAGCTATGATGATTTCGCTCTCCATGGGAAGAGCAGATCCCCAGGGCAACCATGAAGTGTATGGCATTGATGGATTCATTGTGGGTGCAGGGATTCCAGCGAGGTCATGCTGGCTGTGCGGCAAAGATCAGGTACACTCTCATGCAGGCTGCCTACCTCTCCTCAGGCGCAGAAACAACAGTCTCACACAGTGCTGAGCTTCAACCCAGTTTACTTGGCTTTCTCAGCAGATGTTCAAGTACAAGACAGTGCAGTGGCAGCTCCGGTAGTCTCTTAGCAGCCGGGATGGCTTGTCCAGATCACCCCTTTTTGTGTTCCTTTTCATGGGCCTCTCTTTATTACTCTTCCGCACGCAAAGCTACGATCCAGCGGCCACGGGTCTTTGTTGGGCGACCTTCGTGGACCTTTGGCCCTAGTTTGGTGGCCTTCTCTTCACTGCGCTGGGTTTTGGGGTGCGGGACATAAAGACCCCGCACCCCGCAGGGTTTCGTGGTTGGAGCGTCCTGGCCACCTCAGAGCAGGCATCCTGGCTTCTGCCCCAGTCCTTCAGCTTTCCAGCTAATTCGGGCACACAAATTAATTGCTCACCATCTGTGCCTCTAGGACTTTTTCTGTCTCTCTCTGCGGTCTGCAGCCTGGGACCCGGACAAGCATCATGGTGGTACAGGCCTTTGGGTCCGTGTCCTTTCAGTCCAGTGTATGATGGTGTTCTCTCCTCTCCGTCTGACTGGACTGACCTGCTCCTTTCTGACTCACTAACTGACTGGCTAACTTACTGTGGCGTTTTCTGGTTTTGTTTCCTCCCCTGACTGTGTCCTGTCTAACATTCCCACCCTACACTTGTCTTCTCCCGCCATCCCGTTGCTGGGCATAGAGTCCCTAGTCTTGGGATCGGAGTGTACTGGGTGTGTGTTTGGGGTGACTGAACTTACGGATCCCGGTTGCTGCACCTCCTAGTGGCGACTGGTCCGCAGGGGCGCCACAGTCACACACGTGCAACTCTATCCTTTCACTCATAAGGAAGATATTAGTTCATGAATAATGGGTTTGGATAAGTTGGAGTCTTGAGTAAAAAAGTGACAACTGAGTCTTAAAGTGACCAACCGTGGCTCCATTCTCAAAACATCTGGGACCCTCTCACTCCCAAGAACAGCAAGTCCTTAGCATAGGTGATGGTTTAATGGCAATACCTTTGTCATCTGCCAAATCCTTTCAATTAATCACCTGTGTTTTCCCCAATTATTGAGTAACCTTCTGTGGATTTTCCTTTATTAGTTCATAATCCTACATTTATCAGTGTTACATTGTGCGCCTATGGCGAGTTTTTGACAGTGTAGTTTTACGGAATAAAAGATGCAACATCTTCCAGTTCCAGCCAAGTGGACGGGATGGACATAAACCTCCTGCCCACTGTGCTTATAGTCTACTCCGTGTAAACTGACGCGCGCGTTTCAATTCCACAACATATATACAGGAACCAGGATAAAAGGTGGATTTATTTGGTGGCTTCTCCTAAAGAAGAGGCAGCAAAGTTTGCATCGTAACAAGTTGAAATAAACCACCAGCCTTTACTCCAGTGCTTTTGGACCTTCATCTTTTGGTTCCTGTACATTCGTCTCTGCCTTTTGGCTTATGGATTCTGCAGCAGTTGTTACACCTTTTCCTCTGGTTGCGTGTCATACAACCCCACAAGGTGAGCATACAAGCTCCATAAGTATTATTTGGTAAAACCCTATTGGGCGATTTTATCAACAGCTACCAAATCCACAACATGTCAACTTCTCTTGTGGGTACAACAGATATAAGAAGGAAAAACCGGGCACTGACCTTTCTGAGGCTGGTGGTAATCCGAATGGGAGATCAGAAATAGCGTCCAGAAAAACGGGGGTTGCTCTGCAGAGTTGAAGACTGACGAATGCGGTAAAAATGCGGTACGCTGAGTTTCATGTGCAAACTTTAACCATAGATTTGCCTTAGATGCATTAGATACATAAGTATATCAAAAAAGTTGCCAAAGCCAAATAACAGGAAGTGTCAAAAAGAGAGCAGATTTTTTTTTTTGCCATTATGCCCGATACACGTTTCAATGTGTCGGCGAACCGACCAACGATCTGACTTGATCTACATCGCTGGAACGATGTTCAATGATCGCTAGTGAGGTGTCACACGTATTGATACCGAGAACGACGCAGCAACGATTCCGCGACAAGCGAATGATACTTGCGGACATTTGGTTACCTACGTCCTTCAGTTCTGAATAGGCGAGGTCGTAAACGACATCATTATCAAGGTGTCACACACAACGATGCTACAGGTTGGACGAACGATCAACGACTGATTTATGGTCCGATTCATAAACCTCCGATCAATGATCAGCCGACTTATCGTTGGTTGAATCTACGCGTCACAGTTTGAACGTCTCAAAACCCGTGACGTTTCAACGATATCGTTACCGATATCGTAGCTTAAGACATACCAAGAAGAGGCAAAAAAAAAACACCGCAGAGTCAAAAACGCATGTTACCCAATTTAAATACTAGTTCCAAAAATTCTGCAACATTAAAAAAAACTTTAAACTCCTCAAAAGCTCATCGTGGAAAAGTAATCCACTCTGAGGCTGAAAAGTGATTATATATATGCAATCATTGCTCCAATCAGAGTCCCTTTCCTCCTGCTTCCAAGTCTCGTTTTCCAGTCCCAAGGTGGAGGGTCATTAACATTGTAGGGTATGTACTTTGGAAGACTGCTTAGCAAATTGGAAAATACATGGGTGACAGAGTGAAAGGACTCGGCACACTTGGAATAGAGCGTTGGTTGCACATGCTCTCCATTGCTCCATTCAATTTGTATAGTATTTTAGGAAATTGCTAATTCACCACTCTATTCATTCTCTATTGCAGATTTCCCCAACTCCAGTTCTGAAGGACTACCAACAGGTTGGCCCAGTTCACACCTGCGCTCCGGTGCATTATGCAGTATTGCGCTAGCGCAGGTGGTAGTGCAGTGCAAGCGCACCCTAATGCACCGGAGCGCAAATGAAGCACTGTGCATTACCTCCTACATTATTTGGTTTGGGCGAGCTCAGCCAAATGGAACCCGTAAGCGCAAGTGTGAAGAGGGGTTGTTGCAGAGCGCATGGGCTAGTCCGGACGCACTGGAAACATCGCATAACGTGTTTCTGGTGTGTCCCGACTAGCGCATGCGCTCTGCAACAACCCCTCTTCACACTTGCACTTCCGGGTTCCGTTTGGCTGCAGTCGCCCATACCAGGTAATGGCGGCGTTAGCACATATCGTTTCATCTGTGCTCAGCTGCGTTATGTTGCGCTTGCACTGCTCTAGTGCAATGCTGCATAACGCACCGGAGCCCAGATGTGAAAGCACCCGTCATGTGTTCAGGATTTCCTTAGTATTGCACAGTTGATATATAAATACCTACACAGGTGATGATTCCAACATCTTGTGCATTGCTAAGGAAATCCTGAAAAACTGCACTGTGGTTGGCTCTTGAGGACTGGAGTTGGGGAATACTGCTCTATGGGAATGCCGGAAAGAGTTGAATATAGTGGTCCGCTCTCTCTGGCTGACCCATAAAGAATAAATGAGGAGGTGACGTGCATGCACAGCCACCACTCTATTGCCCCATCTTTGAGTATATCCTTTTGTTGTGGCATCCAGCTCCTCCGAGACAGATCATGTGAGTATCAAAAACAAGAGAATGGTTATACCACTTTACAAAATCATAACTCAGATCACAAGAGGAATATTGTGAACAGTTTTGGTTCCAGGGTACTTAAAAGAGGTAGGAAGGTGGGCTACCAAAGTTATATGGAATGGATGAACTACAGACCCCCAAAAGGTCACATAGTCATCAAAGATTAGGAACATTTGCTTTAGCCTCAGGAGGTGGATTACCAGCGTCTGGGTCAACTTTGCAGAAAAATAAGTTGAACGACAAACTCCTCCGGTCTTTTCAGCCTTTTGTTACTATCCCAGTATTGGTCTCATCCTGACACGACTGGTTAGTTTACCTTCCATTAACATACAAATCTTACTAGGGCGTATTTCTGTTTTACTTGGATAAAAAGAAAAATATCAGTAGCCAGATGGTAGAAAACCAGAAATAGGACAAGAAGTCATTTCAATGAGTTTCCCACAGTTGCCGAAACCATTGTGGTCTGAAACGTCAACAGAAGTAATTGTGATACAGTGATGAAGTGTTGACAAAATGTTTATCCAAGGACAATTAGTTCAGAACATTGAGGAGAAATAATAAAAGTAGATGGATAATGGATTGGTCGATGTGACTCTTTACCACGTGTCAGTTATAATTCTGGTCACCTTTGGGTTTATTTTATGCAGATGCACAGTATATCGAAAGCGGGAGACCCGGACGTATGCCGATTTTTAAAGGATACCAATGAGTGTGGAGTTTATACTTTCTACATTGCACATTTGGATATTCTGATAAATCTTGTACAACCCATTGTCACCCACTATGGCAGCACGAGATGTCAAAAGTCTCCCGATGGATTTTTGGCCACTGACTGATGAATGAGCATTTCTTGGCCCATTTTTTTTAACTTGTGGATTTCAAGACTGCACTCTATTTTGAAGAGGTTGCAAGTGAAGACATCATTTATTGAACCATTTTGACTAGAATTCTGGTGCAAAAAACGATGAAATTCCTTTGCTCGTGGTTGTGCAAATAAGTTTGCAATATTTGGTGTTTTTATTTCAGTCTTGGCCAACTCTTTGAAAAGTGGTTGTAAGCGGCCGTCAGACGCTTCCATATCTTGAACGATATTGTAAGCGATCACGTGCACGCGCGATCGCTTACAATATCGCTCACATCGCTGGTGAGATGTCACACAGACAGACTCACCAGCGATGTTGGCCAGCGAGATCGCTGGTAACTATGGTACACATCGGGTTACTAGGCGCCGCGCGGCGCTTAGTAACTCGACGTGTACCATAGTTACCATCTCCCAGCATAGGCTCTGCCGCTGGGAGATCGTTCATCGTGGTGTCATACACCACGATGAAGCAGATTGTTAAATCGTTCATCGCTAGATATGAGCTCCTGCTCTCATATCTGCGATGTCACGATCAAGCGATTTTACATTGTAAAATCGCTTGATCGCACGTAGCGATGCACAAACGATATCGCTTAAGCGATCAAAAAGCAGATCACTTAAATGATATCGTTTAAGATATGGAAGCGTGTGACGGCCGCTGTAGTGTCGTGGAGATGGAGGATTGGCCAAGCGTGGTTGCAAATTAAATAATCATTTAAAATATTTGTTCACTTATATAGCACCATTAATTCTATAGCACTTTACATACATCAGCAACACTGTCCCCATTGGGGCTCACAATCTAAATTCCCTATCAGTATGGCTTTAGAGTGTGGAATGAAACCGGAGAACCCGGAGGAAACACACACACAAACACAGGGAGAACATACAAACTCCTTACAGTTGTTGTCCTTGATAGGATTTGGACCAGGACCCCAGCACTGCAAGATTGCAGTGCTAACCTCCGAGCCACCGTGCAGCGCTAACCTCCGAGCCACCGTGCAGCGCTAACCTCAGAGCCACCGTGCTGCGCTAACCTCAGAGCCACCGTGCTGCGCTAACCTCAGAGCCACCGTGCTGCGCTAACCTCAGAGCCACCGTGCTGCGCTAACCTCAGAGCCACCGTGCTGCGCTAACCCACAAAAAGGTATAAACAATGACTGAAATATACTCCAGTGCATGGGGATGGCTGTAACAGATTCTCCAAAGTGATCGCTGTTTTATGTAAAATGCCCACCTGGATGAATTGTAGCCTAATGACATGTTCACACATTTGGCATTTTACATCAATATTTGTAAGGCCCACGTCACACACACAGATATCTGTGCAGATATTGTTCACAGATCTCTGGTTGCAGTGAAATTATGGACACATTGCTCCATTTATATACAGCCACAAAATGGAACAATGTGTCCATGATTTCACTGCAACCAGAGATTTGCGAACAATATCTGCACAGATATCTGTGTGTGTGATGTGGCCTTAAGCCAAATCCAGGAGCGGGTGAAAATGCAGAAGTGGTTGACATGTTTCTATTAGGCCGTAGTCCCACATGCAAGAGACATGCGATAGTCTCACATCACATCACCCGGCACGGACACCTGCTCTCTGGCACACAGAAATGCATGCAACTGCACGATCCTGTCCAGGGAGCGGGCGACCATGCCGGATGATGCCAGACTCTCCTGAGTCACTCATAAATGGGAGCACAGCCTTATGCTTTTCCTTTCATTGTTTCACTCCATGTTTTTGCTTATAAATATTGATGTAAAATTCTGACCAAATACTGGTCTATATAGCTATATATTCTGCTGCCATTTACCAACACAAAAGGAGACTAGCACAATCCTTCCCAAGAAAAACATAGGCGCTGAAACCAATGCATAAAGACGGCAAAAAAATAGAAAAAAAAAAAAGTTCTCGAGACCATTGAACAGTAGAAAGATCAAACATTAGAAAACAAACAATAACCATAATGTTAGGACACATAAAATGTATAAAGGTGAAAGTCTAAGTATAAACGTGCTGCATGGAGCGTTCGCCACAATCATCTATTGATTTATGTCACTTTTAGGATCACAGAAGGTTTAATTACGGAAAATAAAAAATAGCAGGTGTGAAGCTTTATAATACGCCTCCCTAAAATAAGGGAACTTATTTTGTTTAAAATTCCACTTCACAATGTAGATGATTTGAAACGGTTTTAGAAGACGATCTGTTTTAATAATCCACAAAAACCTCTGGTGTGAACACAGCCTTAGGGCTCACTCGCAAGTGCAAATTACAAATCACTGTTGTCTTCTTTATGAAAAAAAATAAACTAAAAATTATGAACGTGTCAAGTTTGAATGGATTTTTATAGGTGTTTTTTACAGTATGCCCCAATGGATGCATTTTTGTATCATTTTTAGCCTATACATTAAAATGGAAAAACAGACATGCCAGGCACCACTCAGAAAACCAACCAGTGTCCCATTCCTCGTCAATCAGTATAGATTATACTATTATATATTATTTAGTATATAGTTTATACTCCCCGTGAGACGGGTGAACCACTGTGGTGCGTTTCAAAGTCCAGAAGTCCAATGACAATAAGCAAAAAAGAGAAACAGCATTCACCGGTTCTTCTTGTGCAGGTCGGGGTTAGATCAGTGAAAGGAGGGGATGCAGGAGTGGTGCTGGACCTCTTGCACCCCTCCCTGCACTGTTGTAACCCCCGACTTCTAGTAAAAAGTCCAGAAGTCCAATGACAATAAGCAAAAAAGAGAAACAGCACTCACCAGTTCTTTTTGTGCAGGTTTTATTGGAAGTCGGGGTTAGATCAATGCAGGGAGGGGTTCAAGAGTGGTGCCGGACCTTTTGCACCCCCTCCCTGCACTCATGTAACCCTGACTTCCAATAAAACCGATGAGTGCCGTTTCTCTTTTTATCATCTGTACTTCTGTAACGTTTAGAAAACAGCTAAAAAAAAATAGTCATTGCTTTACGGAATAACAAAACTAATAAACAAATTAGAATGCAAACCAAGCATTTAATAGACCATGAGAACAAAATGACCAACATTGTCACACGTGTGAATGAGATCCAAGATTGGATCACAGTTTCTTGGTGTGCACGCTGCATTTATGCTAACTTCAATCAACTGAAACTGAAGGAAAATAATTGTAAGATTCCCAATGGGCGCCTTCACTCTCATACACTATTTTTTCTCCAGTTTCAGTTAAAAAAAAATAAATAAATAAATAATATCTTATGCAAAAAAGAATCCTGGATTTTTAAGTGCATTTCTATTTGCCTTTATTTTGCGTTGTTTTTTTTTCGATTTTGTTTTCTTTTTTAATATATTCTTAAGCATTGAAAGTCACAAGTTTTTTTAACTATACAATTCCATAAAATCATAAGTTGTAAAGTAAAAAAAATGCAACTAAAAGTGTGATGCACATTAACGCCTGATCTTTGGTAGGAGTAAACTAACCAAAAAACAAACAGCATGTTGCGATAAAAAGAAAAAACAACAAAAAAAAAAAAACAACAACAACAATAAAGAAAACTGCAGCATATACCACTTTTTCCATAAATTCCCAGTCATAACGAAAAAAAAATAAATTAAAAGAGGACACAATGTTTAAAGGAAAATAAAGTTTCAAACTGCTTGAAAAAATTAGACTGATTTTTGTATCTATGATTTTTTTTTTATATAATCAGATTGATAGTTGTCAAAAGTCCTAAAGAGAGGTGTACGGAAAAACAAAAATGGTAAAAATGCAAAGTTAACAAACAGTAGAACTCGCAATTTAATAATAAAAACAACAAAACGCAAAAACTTTGCAAATGTTTTACATTCTACGACTGAGCTTCACATAATATTTGGTGTTTTTTAGCCATAAGGATGCAAACAGAAGCCACCCCGGATAAAATGTACCCAACAACGTCAGTAAAGCCAACGACAAATATGGGTCATCTGTTTGGGGCACGATCCCGTCCAGAGCTCCTGACTGAGTAGTGATCCCAATATATGGCACTCATGATCGAAAATGATCATAAAAGCTCTCAGCAATGCACAAGTATTGATTATGACCCCTAAATCTCTCTCTACGAGACCAAGAGACGTGAAACCCCAAGTACTTTTCTCCTTAGGACTCCCATCAGCCGTACGACCAGTTTAGTGAAGGCACCAGAGACACTTACCATGATGATTGTGGATGTCAACCCTTCCACGTCTCAGGTCACTTAATAGGACACTATATCTGCTCCAAAGCCCAGACTTGGCGTTATCTACCTTAGCATGTCAGAGTCCTTCTTTCTCTTCCTTATCTGCATGTCTATTTTAGAAAAAGGAGCATAAGAGCATTGAAAGTTGTCAAACTGGTTTGGCCCTGCCTCGCACACCTTGACTGCTCTGCTCCTTCCGCCCTGACTCACCTGGACAGGTGAGAGGCTCTGAGGCTCCTGACAGGCTTCAAGCACCATCAATGGCTGTCAGGTTCCTTCCTTAAGCGCCCTCCATTGTTTGAAATGAGGAAGTAAATCCGGAATGAGCTGTCTTTTATGTTTACCTGTGTTCTTACAAAATATCGCGTGCAGTCACAACTAACTGACCTAGGCCATAGGCACACTTTAAGTATTTGGTGAGTTTTTTACCTCAGGATTTGTAGCCAAAACCAGGAGTGGGTGATAAATACAGAAGTGGTGACGAGTTTCTATTATACTTTTCCTCTGATTGTTCCACTCCTGGTTTTGTCTTACAAATCCTGAGGTAAAAAACTCTCCAAATACTCAATGTGTGAATGTGGCCTAATGGGACCTCACCTGACTCCTTAGACCCGGTGTACATGTTGAGTATTTGGTGAGTGTTTCACCTCAGTATTTGTAGCTAAAACCAGCGAGTAGGTAAAAAATACACAAGGTATGACTGTGTTTCTATTATACTTTTCCTCTAATTGTTCCATTGTTGCTTTTGGCTACAAATCCTGAGGTAAAAAACTCACCAAATACTCAACATGATCACGTGGCTTAAGGTTACAGTCCCACGCTGAGTGTTTGGTCACTATTTCACCTCCGGATTTGTAGCCAAAACCAACAGTGGAACAATCAGAGGAAAAGTATAATAGAAAGACATCACCACTTTTGTATTTATCACCCACTCCTGGTTTAGGCTGGGGTCATAGTTGACATGCGTTTTTTAGTGCCTTTTAAAAACTCATGCGTTTTAACATGCGTTTTGTCATGTCAGCATGAGTTTTTTAAGGTGTGTGATGGCTCCCTGCGTTTTTGGCTGCGTTTTTAAATTTGCACCAAAAAATAGTGCATGTACTATTTTTTGGTGCGTTTTGAAAAACAAAAACGCATGCGTTTTTATAACATGGGCCTCTATGGAAAACGCATGCAAAAACGCATGGTACATTAGTACCTTTTAGTGCCATTCAAAAATGCATGCGTTTTCCATAGGAGCCCATGTTAAAAAAACGCATGCGTTTTTGAATGGCACTAATTGTACATGCGTTTTTGCATGCGTTTCCCATAAGGCCCCATATTAAAAAAACGCATGCGTTTTTGGAAATGCACCAAAAACGCATGGTACTGTCACACATGCTTTTTTGCTATTAGGGCATGCGTTTTTTTTAACATGGGGGCCTATGGGTGCGTTTTTTACATGCGTTTTTGAAAACGCAGGTCTCCAAAAACGCTTGTGAAAAATGCAACTGTGACCCCAGCCTTTGGCTACAAATTCTGAAGTAAAAAACTCACTAAATACTCAATGTGTGCACGTGGCCTAAGCAGGTCAGGTGCAGTCCCATTAAGCCATGTCACACATTCAGTATTTAGGCTGGGGTCATAGTTGACATGCGTTTTTTAGTGCCTTTTAAAAACTCATGTGTTTTAACATGCGTTTTGTCATGTCAGCATGAGTTTTTTAAGGTGTGTGATGGCTCCCTGCGTTTTTGGCTGCGTTTTTAAATCTGCACCAAAAAATAGTGCATGCACTATTTTTTGGTGCGTTTTGAAAAACGCATGCGTTTTTATAACATGGGCCTCTATGGTAAACGCATGCAAAAACGCATGGTACATTAGTACCTTTTAGTGCCATTCAAAAACCCATGCGTTTTCCATAGGAGCCCATGTTATAAAAACGCATGCGTTTTCTTAACATGGGCTCCTATGGAAAACGCATGCGTTTTTGAATGGCACTAATTGTACATGCGTTTCCATAAGGCACTATATTAAAAAACGCATGCGTTTTTGGAAATGCACCAAAAACGCAAGGTACAGTCACACATGCGTTTTTGCTATTAGGACATGCGTTTTTTAACATGGGGGCCTATGGGTGCGTTTTTACATGCGTTTTTGAAAACGCAGGTCTCCAAAAACGCTTGTAAAAAATGCTACTGTGACCCCAGCCTTAGTGAGTTTTTTACCTCAGAATTTGTAAACCAAAATCAGGAGTGCACTGGAACAATCAGAGGAAAAGGATAATAGAAACATGCCACCACTTCATCTACATTTTTTACCCACTCAAGATTTTGGTTTACAAATTCTGAGGTAAAAAAACTCACCAAATACTCAACGTGAGCACATGGCCTAAGGCCTGATCCAGATCACATTTTGTCTTTCTGTCTGGACGGATGCGTTTAACAGCAGCATTAATGCAATGTAACGCTTGCATTAATGCTGCCATAGAGATGCATTGGTAAACACATGCAAGCGCAAGCCTAATGCAAGCAAAAATGTGCTTGTGATGCACCCCAGGGCTGTGGAGTACTAGGAACTGGGCTTTAATACTTCTGGGGAGTAATAGGGGTCAAGACTCGGCTCTGTGACCTTGGGCATCAAGTAAAGGTTTGGGGAAAGGGGTTTAGGGATTTTTGTCGTGACGCCACCTGTGATGTTCGGCTATTGATGGCTGACACTGTGATGTGAGAACTCTAGGGATGATGGAGTCGCAGCCAGGTGTTATCACTCCTCACGAGTGGAGCAGTTCCCCAGGGCAATCTGTGTGGTCACGGCGGTGGCAGGTCGCAGGCCTCTTCAGGCTGACGGAGGAGGACGGGCCCCTCTGGAGCAGGCTCTCTGCGGCCTGCTTGGCGTCTCAGTCAGCAGCTCCGCAGGTGGGAAGAGTAAACAGTCTCACACACAGCTTCTGAGTTATATACCCAGTTTCCTCAGTGTTCACATTAGCAATGACACCGGGTACTGTTCTTTGCCAAGTCTCTGTCCAGATAGTCTGTCCTCAAAAAAACAGGATAGCTCGTCCAAGACACCTCTTTATATTCCTGTGGTTCGAGTATGAAGTCTCTTTGCCACCTTCGGGGCCGGTCCCCTGGTTCCCAAACAGCCCATCTGTCCGACTCCAGTCAAACTTGGATTCTGGCGCATGGGTAGTTCTCTTTGCCTGTGCCCCTAGGACTCCTTCTGCCTTGCTTGCTGTCGTTGCTCAGGTCCTCCGGGCTCTCACTCTCTGTCACTCCTCACTCCTTCCTTCTCCACTCTCTCTTCAACTACTCGCTCACTAACTTCCCACTCCACACTGTCCTTCCCTCCGTCCCCTGACTGAGGCCTCCATCTATCGGTTCCGCCCACCATCCCTGGGACCGGGTGTGTTGGATGTTTGGTAGGTGTTTCAGACTTACTATCCCGTTTCCCTGAGAACAGCGTTAGCCAAGCCAGGGCAAACTTGCAGTTTAGATGGCTGGAAGTTAGAAGGGCGTGAGCAGCTTAGGTGGTAGGTGTGGCGCCCCACAGGTCGGGATGCCACGTAGGTGTACTGCACCCATAAGAGAGTGTGTAGTATGCCTGTAACTAGAGAATTGGGATGCCACACAAAGGACCCTCACACAACACATCCACACACACTGTAGGTAGGAGACCGTGGGTGGACTCGCTTCAGGGAGGACCCTGTCCCATGGGAGGAGTGAAAGAGTAGAAAAGTGTAAGGTGGGAGGAGAGTGAAGTCAGTCAGCACAGAGCTCCGTTGTGGAGTGAGGAGTGCGGGACAGCGGAGAGGCCGTCAGGACAGAAGGGGATCTTAAGGGCACCAGGTAGTGCGATGCGCCTGAATCCGGACCTGGTACGTCTACCGCCCAGAGGTATCTGTCCTGGAACAGAGAACCGCCTCTAAGCACGGTGCGGGTGTCTATCCCCGAGACGTCAAATCGGAGGCCTGAGCTTCTAGAGGAAGTCGCGGCCGACCCCCGGCGCATCCAGAAAAAGGCACCATATAGAGTCTGGGGGACCCGGAGAAGAGTCCTCCGCAGATAGATCCGTAGGAGATGGCTTCAGGCTCTGCGCGTGGGAGCACTGAAGGAGACAGGAGAGAGCACAGGAAGGCACCGGACTGGAACAGCAGGCATTCCACCGAGGGTCCTGAGTAAAGTATTCCGATTCTTAGTGACTACCCAGGCCAGCCAGACCCAAAAAGACTGTCATTAAAGAACTGCCAGTAAACTTATACAGAGTAAATAGACTTTGTGGCGTACTTTACTATCTCCACCTGAGTAGCCGCTGACCACAGCAGGGAGGAGGACATGTGATCAGGCCTGGTGTAACTGCGTCGCTGTGGGAAACCACAAACGTCTGCTACTGCCCCAGTGATCCCGCTCCACCTACAGGGAGCGTAACCTTCTTGCTGTTCCACCATCACCACGGAGGTCTGTCCTGCAGCATCGGTAACATTACTAGAACCGTAGGTGGCATCACGAAACACCTGTATTTGATTTTTATTGACTCTTTTCAGCGACCACCAGGGCCATGGGACCAGGCACAGGCCCCGTTACATCCCCTGTGAACTACAATGCCCAGGACCGGGTACCCTAAGGCCCTAGGGCGGATCAGTAGGCATGGTTTAATGTTGGTGGATGTGGCTTGGCATTTCACCGATGGAACAAGCGTTAATTTTTAAGTCCACGCAGTCGTGGAGCTGATTGTAATAGAAGCAGGGCTTGGGGGTTCTGTTTAACTTCTATCTAGTTGGTGACACCCATCACGTCTACCAACTAAACTGGTCACGCCCACTAGTGAGCTTTAAGTGTCCAAGGGGTGGCCCATTGCACCCCCGTCTAGGTGTCTTACCTCCAGACCCTCGCTTCTATTATCATCAGCTACATGACCATGTGGACTTAAAAATGAACACTGGTTTGGGTCATGGAAGAAACTGCTGAGCCATGCCCATCGGCAACAAACACGCCTACCGGTCCACCCGCAAACTTCCGGTCTATTCATTCTGCAAGTATGCCCAAACCAGACCAAGTGCATGCTGCATTTTTTTGTTAAACTGTAAAAAAACCAAAAAAATATTTGAATGTTTCCTAAGTGGGAAATGAAGAGTAATTATGTTACAAACACGCCATGCTTGGAAAAAAATTGCTCCAAAATTTGGAACTTTTCGAAAATCATAAACCTGTATAAAAACCCTCATGACTCATGGGGACAGAGCACTCAGATCACCTGTGTTTATGTGATGTACTGTGTTTCTCTGTGTGTTTGTGTGTGAAATATCCCGGTCATACTTCAGGATGTGAGAAATACATGTGACATGATTCATGAGTGATTGTGCCGGAGCTCTCGTAGGACGAGTTCGTTGAGTGATGCATCACCCAAGTTTTTTTGGCAGATCTGGGGCCCTTCACGTGTCTTCATTATTCTCAGTGTGGAAATAGGTCAGAGGTGATGACACCTAAGGAGGTGACGACTGTCAATAGTGCAACAATTCTGAGTATTTATATGTTATTAACTATCCCTGTGCACCAGATTTGGCAACTCGAAGACATTTCCCATGTGAATAAGTCCTGTACTCCGGATTGCTGAAGGATTTCAGTAGTGTGCCATGGAGTACGTTCCGCATGCCATAGGCTAACATATACAGCTTCTATGATGGAGGGCTAAAAGTGGACTGAGTACAAAGAATATAAGTTTTACAACTTAGTAAACACTTAAGGACAGAGTTATTTTTGGCCTTAGAGGGTATAAGATACTTATGATCTAATCTTCGAGTGATGTTGGCCCGACACCTGGCATTCCCACTGCCCAACTCATAACTCGAGCCACTTGCGGACACAGACAGAAAAGGGCTCCTGTGCAAGAATAGTTTTCTGGGCCCCTTTGCAGACCTATAGCTCATCAAAATACACAATTCCACCTGCTTTGGATGTGGAAATGGGCCCCTTAACCTCTTGGGCCCCTGTGCGGATGCGTAGGTTGCACCAATTATATGGCCACCCCTGACTCGAACCATGGTTGCTGGAAATTAAGTGCAGAGAGCTGGATCAGCACAGTGTTTGTGCTTGGTGATGTACGTCTGCAGCTGCTCAGAATTGTGCTTGGTGATGTACGTCTGCAGCTGCTCGGCCATGAAGCTCCCGACAGGCACAGTGTTTGTGCTGATGTTACAGAGGAGGTCTAGACTCTACAATTATGGGGACACCAGAGCGGTGGGGTCTTTTCTGTCCTCTGCTCCTCAGCACTCTGCCCCCTGCTCTGTAACGTTCAGGGTCTGAGTTGCTTCCTTTCACTGCTCTATAATATCACTCATGGTACCTTTACACGCCGCTACCGAAGGTTAGAAACCACCGGGTGTCGGAGACAATGGTACCTTTTACCTTCAAAACACTGCGAGGTTGCGGCGTGTAATTCAGGTAGCACCGTCCTGTCTCTTTGGACATCTGTCTTTCAGCCTTGCTCAAAAACAAGCAGGTATAAACCCTATGGTAGCGTCATGTAATCGGGACACAGGTACGGTATTTGAGTTACCTTGGTAATTGGTGCGGAGTACTGTGTACCCATTGGCTGTCCCTGTACAGGGCGGCATATTTAACGATCTGACCAGCCACTACACATTTGCTATAGCATCATGTATTAGCCAGCCTCCCTGCGCTGGCTGCCCAATCATGATGTTATTGCTTTGTCCAATCACCGTACGAGCGTCTCGTAATCCACAACTCTGGCACGCCTATGTGTTGTCCCTGCTGCCCCAGGTCCTCCCATATTACCTTGTGGTAGCGGCGTGTAAATCAGGGAAGGTGCTCTACAGAAGGTATCCTGCGGCACCCGTCGGTACTTCCAGGGATCATAAATACCTACTGTGGAGTACCTTGTAGCGGCATGTAATTGCGGTATCAGGTACCGTTAGGAACCGTTGAAACGCGCGCGTGCACGTGCGACACCCGGTGGTTTCTAACCTTTGGTAGCGGCTTGTAAAGGTACCATCACAGATGTCGGATGAAGAAATGTCATGGACGGACTTCCTACCCCGGTGGCTCCTATTACGGGACGTGCTTGTATCAGTGAGCTCTACACTACCGGCCGCTCTGTCATATGGTAGTAAAGGCAGACGGCATGGCCGGGGGAACCAAGGTTATACAACGGGGGCAATAGAGCTGAAAGAGAAACCTGAATTCAATGAATAAAATGTGTGTCATATACTTTTTCTCCATATTTCATCAACACAAACAATTAGCACAGATTACTCATTCTTATATTCGTTGATGAATTTCCCATGTCCTGTAGCGGGCACACTAGGTACGTGTCTAGGCAGCATTCTTCATGCATGACCTCATTAAGGCTACCGTAAATATAAAATGAGCAGCTTGTACAATTAGTGATATGTAAATTCTACTCATCCGCATACTTACTATGTAAATTAGAGCAATACATTTTCTGTATCCAGAAATCATCCAGTTTCGTATTCGCCATCACTGGACTCCACTGAGCATTTAGTGCACCACATATCCAATTCTCCTGGATCCAGAAGGATTTTTCCAGTTGTTTCCATAGGAAAGTTAGTAATGTCAGCGAGGCATTACTAGCCTCATTTTATGACACCAGCAGAGGGCTGCGTAAATTATCTGATATATAATGGAAGAGTGACAATGGATCACCGGGGACTATGGTGTGTGTTAACAGCTTGGTGTCATGGGTCCGGATTGGACCCCTTGAGCCTGTATTCTGTGGTTGACTTCTCTATTTGACAAACTACCTTTTATCTGAGGCCGGCTTCACACCACGGTTTTTGTCTGTAAGGGTGGATCCTGTTTTTTGCAGGATCACCCCGACAGGACTAAACAGAATCTGATGGGTTGAACCGGATGGCAAATAAGCACCCTGATCCTGTTTTTTACAGGATCAGTTTCTTTCATTTCTCCATTGAAAATCATAGTGAATTACTTCTCCGTAGGCTACAATGGGTGGAGCCGCTGTCCATGGTGCTGAAGGAGAATTCTCAGAATTCTCAATGCTTAAAACCGGATCAGGGAGACGAATCAGGTTTTTTACCGGATCCGGCACCATAGTCTCTCATTATATGGAAACCGGATTGTGCCAATTGGTTTTGGACGGCGATTTAAATCGTGCTGATGCTGTCATGTGACCAATCAGCTGATCAGGTTGCCCCGTCCCGTCCGTTCAGCTGATCTAGGTCCATCACAGGACACTCGCCGGAGAGGTGAGGATTTTTTATTTTTATTTTTAACACTTGCATCACTTCCGCAATGTATGTATATACATTGCGAAAGTGAAATGACACGGTAAAGAACAATTTTAGTGTATTCAGCATGCTCACTACTCGAAAATCGGGTCCGGGAAACGATTCTGTTTTTTCCCGGTTCCACACTCCATAGGCCCCCATGTTATTTGCCATGGACCACGCCGGATTACATTGTGTCCTATTTGGTCTGCTGTGCCCAAAATCGGAGCAGCCTCCGATTCTGGGTACAGCAAAAAATCAGACACAATCAGATCCATTGCAATTTGGGCCCAATCGGATGGCCATACAAGACCAATCCATGTCCATAGGGATACATGGGGCTAAATGGGATCTGTGGCTATCCGTACAATGGATAGCCACAGATCCTCAAAAATCGTGATGTGAACGCAGTCTTATACTTGCTTTAGTTCTATTAGGTAAACAGGTGTATTCATTTACTCACTTGTCTATCCAATCACCTTTCGGGTTCAGCTATATACACCTTCCCCCTGCTGGTATTTCCTGCTGGTTACATTCCTAATTGAATGTCCAGCCATAATGCTGTTTGTTTATGCCAGTCATTGTAAGACCAGCTTGGGTTCATCTCTCTCTGTTCTTTATCTTCTGTTTGTTGTTAGGAAGTAGGCGGCATACTCTTTAGCAGTATATACCTCCTGTTGTATGTTGTTGGTTATTTTACCCACTCTGAGATCACTTTGTATCTCAGCACACCTTCCTTTCTGTAGGTAATTGCACTCCACTCTACCCTCTGGTTCTTTAGGAGGATCGTGAAGTACTTGATGGTTGATCAGGAAGAATAGGTCCGAGTTGCCATCCTATAGTCTGTGGTCAGGGCTATCCCAGCTCTCACATGAACCGTTAGGGACTGCGAGGTCAAGATCTCTAGTCTGTAGAGGAATTGACAGGATCAGCTGCAGTTTTTGGTGTTGCCTATTTTCCTGCTACACACCAATAACACTTGGTTTAGTATGGGCACATACTGTAAGGTACAAAACTCTGGGCACTGTATGGCATTATGTGGGCAATGTTTAACGCTAATTTAGTATAGAAGGGTACTTTGTGGGCAAAGAATACCAAATCGTGGGACATGTAGCCAGTGTTTAGTGCTATGTTGGCATTGTATCCTCTTACTGTGCACAGAATGGTACCTTGTGGCAAAAGAGGCCACTTTGTGAGCACTAAATGGGCATCCTCTGAAGACAATATTGGACACTATGTTTTCTTGTTCATCACCCCCCATTTACAAAGCACTGCACATCGAAAATCTAATCTGTTTTTCTATAGGAGAGGGTGATTGTTTCCCTACCATATCTGTAAAAAAAAAAAAATAAGCAGGTAACCCCTTTGCAGGGTATTTTTTGGGCGCAGTAGCAACTGATCTCATAACAACATATTTATTGGTGTATTACAATGTGGTGACATCAGACCTGGGCATGGCAGGGCGAAACCCTGGCACTAATTATACAAGATGGGTTGAAACATTACAAGAGAGATTAAGTCTATATGAGGTTCTTAAAAAGTCCTGACAAGTAAAG
Organism: Allobates femoralis; assembly: GCA_033576535.1. NCBI lineage: Eukaryota > Metazoa > Chordata > Amphibia > Anura > Aromobatidae > Allobates > Allobates femoralis. Next base: position 25,118,010 of record JARQOC010000009.1, read on the forward strand.
AAAACATGAAGAAGCTTAAATGAAAGTTGTCCCTGTTATTATTCCCTCCCAGGAAACATTTGCCTACCGGCTCAGGTTGTTGTAAAGTAAAAAAAATAACAATTTGCACTTTATGTATCCTCCTGGGTCCAGCGTTGTGTCTCTCCTGGCATTGCCCTAGTCTCTGCTGTTTGGCCTCTAGGTATCCTCCTGGGTCCAGCGTTGTGTCTCTCCTGGCATTGTCCTAGTCTCTGTTGTTTGGCCTCTAGGTATCCTCCTGGGTCCAGTGTTGTGTCTCTCCTGGCATTGTCCTAGTCTCTGTTGTTTGGTCTCTAGGTATCCTCCTGGGTCCAGCGTTGTGTCTCTCCTGGCATTGTCCTAGTCTCTGTTGTTTGGCCTCCTCTAGGTATCCTCCTGGGTCCAGCGTTGTGTCTCTCCTGGCATTGTCCTAGTCTCTGCTGTTTGGCCTCTAGGTATCCTCCTGGCTCCAGCGTTGTGTCTCTCCTGGCATTGCCCTAGTCTCTGCTGTTTGGTCTCTAGGTATCCTCCTGGGTCCAGCGCTGTGTCTCTCCTGGCATTGTCCTAGTCTCTGCTGTTTGGTCTCTAGGTATCCTCCTGGCTCCAGCACTGTGTCTCCCCTGGCATTGTCCTAGTCTCTGTTGTTTGGTCTCTAGGTATCCTCCTGGGTCCAGTGTTGTGTCTCTCCTGGCATTGTCCTAGACTCTGCTGTTTGGTCTCTAGGTATCCTCCTGGGTCCAGCATTGTGTCTCCCCTGGCATTGTCCTAGTCTCTGCTGTTTGGCCTCTAGGTATCCTCCTGGGTCCAGCGCTGTGTCTCTCCTGGCATTGTCCTAGTCTCTGCTGTTTGGCCTCTAGGTATCCTCCTGGGTCCAGCACTGTGTCTCTCCTGGCATTGTCCTAGTCTCTGCTGTTTGGCCTCTAGGTATCCTCCTGGCTCCAGCACTGTGTCTCTCCTGGCATTATCCTAGTCTCTGCTGTTTGGCCTCTAGGTATCCTCCTGGGTCCAGCGTTGTGTCTCTCCTGGCATTATCCTAGTCTCTGTTGTTTGGCCTCTAGGTATCCTCCTGGGTCCAGCGTTGTGTCTTCCCTGGCATTGTCCTAGTCTCTGCTGTTTGGCCTCTAGGTATCCTCCTGGGTCCAGCATTGTGTCTTCCTGGCATTGTCCTAGTCTCTGTTGTTTGGCCTCAAGGTATCCTCCTGGCTCCAGCACTGTGTCTCTCCTGGCATTGTCCTAGTCTCTGCTGTTTGGCCTCTAGGTATCCTCCTGGGTCCAGCGTTGTGTCTCTCCTGGCATTATCCTAGTCTCTGTTGTTTGGCCTCTAGGTATCCTCCTGGGTCCAGTGTTGTGTCTCTCCTGGCATTGTCCTAGTCTCTGCTGTTTGGCCTCTAGGTATCCTCCTGGGTCCAGCGTTGTGTCTCTCCTGGCATTGTCATAGTCTCTGTTTGTTTGGCCTCTAGGTATCCTCCTGGGTCCAACGTTGTGTCTTCCTGGCATTGCTTGTAGTCTCTGTTTTTGGCTCTAGGTATCCTCTGGTCCAACGTGTGTCTATCCTGCTTAGTCTTGCGTGTGATATCACATGCGCAGCGCTGCAGCCAATCACTGAGCTCAGCAGCTGTGCCCATGAACTGAGCAGCTCTGCCCATGAGCTCAGTGATTGGCTGCAGCGCTGTTGATGTGATATCATCGTTGCATCCAAACAACAGAGACTAGGACAATGCCAGGAGAAACACAACACTGGACCCAGGAGGATACCTAGAGGCCAAACAACAGAGACTAGGGCAATGGCAGGAGAGACACAACACTGGACCCAGGAGGATACCTGGAGGCCAAACAACAGAGACTAGGGCAATGGCAGGAGAGACACAACACTGGACCCAGGAGGATACCTGGAGGCCAAACAACAGAGACTAGGGCAATGGCAGGAGAGACACAACACTGGACCCAGGAGGATACCTAGAGGCCAAACAACAGAGACTAGGGCAATGGCAGGAGAGACACAACGCTGGACCCAGGAGGATACCTAGAGGCCAAACAACAGAGACTAGGGCAATGGCAGGAGAGACACAACACTGGACCCAGGAGGATACCTGGAGGCCAAACAACAGAGACTAGGGCAATGGCAGGAGAGACACAACACTGGACCAGGAGGATACCTGGAGGCCAAACAACAGAGACTAGGGCAATGGCAGGAGAGACACAACACTGGACCCAGGAGGATACCTAGAGGCCAAACAACAGAGACTAGGGCAATGGCAGGAGAGACACAACGCTGGACCCAGGAGGATACCTAGAGGCCAAACACAGAGACTAGGGCAATGGCAGGAGAGACACGACGCTGGACCCAGGAGGATACCTAGAGGCCAAACAGCAGAGACTAGGGCAATGGCAGGAGAGACACGACGCTGGACCCAGGAGGATACCTGGAGGCCAAACAACAAAGCCAATCACTGAGCTCAGCAGCTTTATCCATGAACTCTGCAGTTCTGCCCATGAGCTCAGTGATTGGCTGCAGCGCTGTTGATGTGACGTCACCACTGCTGAACCCAGGGTGGATAAGTAATGTGTGGTTTGTTTTTTCTTGCTACGATCTGAGCCTGCAGGCAAACGTTTTCTGAAAGGCAACATCCCATTTCATTACATTTGTTATACTTATGTAGTTTTCATTAAAGTTTTGGTACTTAACAAAATATTTGCATATAATGTCGTAAGCGCAATAGACAGAAATTGGTGTCAGATTCCCTTTATGTTCAGTTTATCTTGAGCGTGAAACAAAACTGATAAGGAGATAAGGAGACGGCTACTTCTCGGAATGCGTTAGTCTTGATGGAACTTGCATTATTCACCACTCTTCTTTGGAATTTACAAATAAGGTGGATTAATTAGAGATTCAGAAGCCCTCTCACCCTGTGCGTTTCCTCCATTGAAATTCTAAAGACAAGAATACAGCTGAAAACAGTGGCCAAAAGGTGTGGGAGTGAGAAAGGATTTTTTTGGGGAGAGAGCTGACCTCTTTTGCTAGATCTCGGGAGGGATCTTGGGGCTTTTGTATGTAGGGTGGTGATATCTGCTATTCACAAGGTTTCCCATCATAAGTATTGTATTGTCTACATGTTTCGAACCTTGAGGCTTCTTTTTCAGGTCATAAGGTTACAGACTAGTAATAAGTACTTTATTGTCTACATGTTTTGAAGCTTGAAGCTGCTTCTTCAGATCATAAGGCTACATACAAGGATAGATGAATAAGTAGTTTATTGTCTACATGTTTCGCAGCTTGAGGCTTCTTCTCCAGGTCATAAGGCTAAAGACCAGGATAGATGAATAAGTAGCTTATTGTCTATGTCTTTTGAAGCTTGAGGCTTCTTCAGGTCATAAGGGTACATTCAAGGATAGATGAATAAGTAGCTTATTGTCTACACGTTTCGAACCTTGAGGCTTTTTCTTTAGGTCACAGACCAGGAATAAGTACTTTATTGTCTACACGTTTCGAATCTTGAGGCTTCTTCTTCAGATCATAAGGTTACAGACCAGGAATAAGTACTTTATTGTCTACATGTTTTGAAGCTTGAGGCTTCTTCAGGTCATAAGGCTACATACAAGGATAGGTGAATAAGTAGCTTATTGTCTACACGTTTCGAACCTTGAGGCTTTTTCTTCAGGTCACAGACCAGGAATAAGTACTTTATTGTCTACACGTTTCGAATCTTGAGGCTTCTTCTTCAGATCATAAGGTTACAGACCAGGAATAAGTACTTTATTGTCTACATGTTTTGAAGCTTGAGGCTTCTGCAGGTCATAAGGCTACATACAAGGATAGGTGAATAAGTAGCTTATTGTCTACACGTTTCGAACCTTGAGGCTTTTTCTTCAGGTCACAGACCAGGAATAAGTACTTTATTGTCTACACGTTTCGAATCTTGAGGCTTCTTCTTCAGATCATAAGGTTACAGATCAGGAATAAGTACTTTATTGTCTACATGTTTTGAAGCTTGAGGCTTCTTCAGGTCATAAGGCTACATACAAGGATAGATGAATAAGTAGCTTATTGTCTACATGTTTCGCAGCTTGAGGCTTCTTCTTCAGGTCATAAGGCTACATACAAGGATAGATGAATAAGTAGCTTATTGTCTATGCGTTTCGAAGCTTGAAGCTGCTTCTTCAGATCATAAGGCTACATACAAGGATAGATGAATAAGTAGTTTATTGTCTACATGTTTCGCAGCTTGAGGCTTCTTCTCCAGGTCATAAGGCTACAGACCAGGATAGATGAATAAGTAGTTTATTGTCTATGCGTTTCAAAGATTGAGGCTTGTTCTTCAGGTCATTAGACTACATACAAGGATAGATGAATAAGTAGCTTATTGTCTACACGTTTCGAACCTTGAGGCTTCTTCTTCAGGTCATAAGGTTACAGACTAGGAATATGTACTTTTTTATCTACATGTTTTGAAGCTTGAAGTTGCTTCTTCAGGTCAATGGTTACAGACCAGGATAGATGACCAAGTGGTTTATTGTCTATACGTTTCGAAGCTTCTGGATAGCAGATCGCACTACAATCCCTTTAGTGACTTTTTGTTTCTTTGCTCATTACACTTTGATGTGGTCTGTGGCCACAAATGTGCTGAAAGAAGTCAGAAAAAGACAAATGAAAGAGTTACAATGTCTTTCATCAGACCATCATAGCTGACTCACTGACGGATTCTCAGTTAACTCAATTCTGCAGCCAGGCAATAGACGGAAGTTATGAATGAAAATGGTGTAACATTTGTAATGAAACTCCATTGCATAAATGATTTTTTTTAGCTATAAATACAAATCAAATAGAAATCCCTGTTAATAGCCAGTATAGGACACTGCCGTGTATTTGGTCTGCGTGTGAAGTCCAAAAAAGTGTAGACTAAAATCACAATAAACTATTTTACTGAGATGAGATCCATTGATTTTGGAGAGATCTAATATTATAATAATAATAAGGATATTAATATAATATTATACTGATATAATTAGTAATAGATACATAGGTTGAAAAAAGACTTAGGTCCATGGAGGTCAACCTTTCTCGATAATTAATCATCTATTAAAACGTCATTGATTTTAAGTTTTTATAAAACTTTCTCTTTTTTTTTACATGGTGCTTTTTTTTCCCTATAGATTTTATTTTTCAACCAAAAAAGCTTGTAGAAAAACGCATAAAAACTATGCTAAACTTAACAATAATAACAAAAATTGTAGAAATACACAAAAGCTGCAAAAAAATGAAACTTTTTTGTGCATTTTTTATTTCCCTCCTGACTCTACAGTAACGTCCGGCTGACATTGATTATACTTATTAGGTATGAGTGATCTCCATACATTTCCGGCGGATTTAATTCACAGTATTGGGAGAACCTCTAGTGGCAGGAACAAGAGATGCCGCTGTGAGAACGGTAGAATTGGTGAGAGAGCGGTTTTCTATAGTCACAGAAAGTATTACCATCAGAAACATACAACTAACGCTCTACGTTCAACTGAATCAAATGGTACAAAGAAATGCATTATAGTCAAAGTAGTGATTTACATCATGCATGTAGCCGCTAGGGAGAGTCATGTCAATCAAAAAAGATAACTGGGACATGTGGTAAAGAAACATAGTGATTCTTTGGTGCTTGAGAATCTGGTAAGGGACCAGGTAGTGTTGACCCCCCCCAACTTCACGTGTGAACCCGTCTTCACTAGAGCGTCTGAGAGTGGATTAGGCTTGTGCTGGTGAGTAGCCGCCAGGTGCCATCCAGGGGATCACGCTGGATGCAGGTGGCACAGTCTCTGTGTGGGCAGGTGAAGCCGGTATGGCGAAGGGCAGCTGTCACGACTAAGGCTGGCGCACTGAGGGTGCTACAGAAGCAAGACTGAGTTCAGGCCAACACTGATGGTACAACAGCAGGGACTGGTTCAGGCTGGCTCTAATAGCATGGCAGCAGGACTGGTAGAGACTGTACTTGAGGGTGTAGCGAGGCTAGGAAACAGATACGGGTTAGATAAGGCACGGGACTCAGGAACAGCAAGGGTAACGGGGACATGACAACTAGCAGTGTGTCTCTAGGCAGAGACCATGTTGCTGAGGCACACCCCATAGGGGGAATGTGCCTTAAATACTCTGTACAAATCAGCATTAGACTACTATTGGGTAGGGCATACCAGTCCTTTATGAACAGTGGGCATTTCGTGTGCGCAACCTAAGCGTACTCCCGGAATCCCCAGAGGCCTGAGACAGAACCAGGCAAACAAGGCAAACGCCATGAGACCTCCAAACATCAGTCTCCCTTCTAGGGAGATGCTGACAGGCACTACAGGAAAGAAAATGTATTTCCTTCTAGGAGCCACCAGCTTTCAGTCAATTGGGGGTGCAGGGAGTGGCTGCAGTCACCATCCACATCACTGCTCACTATTTGTTTAAGCAAGTCTCGGCAGTTTAACAACCCGGTGTACACCAAGATGGCTGTCAATCAAAGTGATGGACGTGCTTACAGCTGTCGCTCATAGTATATGACTGTAGCTGCCCGTTCACACCAGCATGACTGAAAGGCGGCGGCTACCAGGAGAAAATAAGTTCATTTTCTCCTGGTAGCTGCACTTTCGATAAAGCAATCTGAAGGCATTGAAACACCATTGACTTGCATTTTTCCGAGGTCAGAGGGTTCTTTTTAAATCTAGCTTTAATGAGAATCACATTCATTGGAGCAAAATGTTTGATGTTACAGATGTGTTTATCCCAGCAGATGGCAGTTCATTTGTTATAGTACTAAAAACTCCTAATCCGCCTATATCTTTCTTTTACACCATCCATTAGGTACAGTATGTTACTATCAGAATATAATAATAATAATAATCCCAAAACATGTTGCTAATCTCCAAACCCTAAAGTTATAACAACAGTTCTAGGCAAAAATTGAGATGTGATGCAATGTCTAATATTTCCTGGAATGTGGATCAAACTACAAAAGTGTTAGATGTCTTCAATCAACTAGCTCAGGCTCCCAGAAAAAAAGGAAATGCAAGTGAAACTAGGCAGCCGAACATGAATTGTGTCTGTTAGGCAATTACGTTTCTAATTATAGGTGTTATATGGTAGAAAATTCTTTTTCTTTATCTGCTTTCATGCCTAACAATAAATATTGCATTGTTGGGATTTGACAGGAGCATCGACAATGGAAATGTGGGCTTCAGTGAACCAACGGCTGTCATAGCAAGACAATTGCAGGGATAAAAAATGATGTGCCTCCTTCAAGCCACATATCCAAGCCCTTGTCACCTCCTGCTGACTTCAACTCAAAAATGTTTCCCAGATTCATACATTCCTTGACCAAGAAACTGCAAAAATACTTGAGCACGTCCTCAGCATCTCCGCCTTGAATATTGCAACCTCCTACTCTACGGCTCCCCTCTAGCACCCTTGCACCACTCCAATCTATCCTAAACTCTGCTGCTCAACTAATCTATCTATGTCCCGTTATTCCCCAGCCTCTTCTCTCTGCCAAGCCCTCACTGGCTTCCTATTGTCCAGAGGCTCCAGTTCAAAACCCTAACCATGACATACAAAGCCATCCACAACCTGTCTCCTCCATATATCTATGACATGGTCTTCAGGTATTTACCTACATGCAACCTTCGATCTTCTCAAGATCTCCTCTCTACTCCCCTCTTATCTCTTCTTCCCACAATCCATACACGATTCCTCTTGTACGTACCCCCATACTCTGGAACTCTCTACGCCAGCACATCAGACTCTCACCAACCGTGGAAACCTTCAAAAGGAACCTGAAGAGCCTACAACCTGCAGTGACCTCCTGTCCAGTAAACTACTTCACAACCAGATCTCCCCTTCCTACTGTATCCTCACCAATCGCTTGTAGACTGTGAGTCCTCGTGGGCAGGGTCCTCTCTCCTCACCTACTGTATCCTCACCCATCCCTTGTAGACTGTGAGCCCTCGTGGGCAGGGTCCTCTCTCCTCACCTACTGTAACCTCACCCATCCCTTGTGAGCTGTGAGCCCTCGTGGGCAGGGTCCTCTCTCCTCACTCTTATCCTCACCCATCCCTTGTAGGCTGTGAGCCCTCACAGACAGGGTCCTCTCTCCTCACCTACTTATCCTCCCCATCCCTTGTAGACTGTGGCCCTCACAGACAGGTCCTCTCTCCTCACCTACTGTATCCTCACCCATCCCTTGTAGACTGTGAGCCCTCATGGGCAGGGTCCTCTCTCCTCACCTACTGTATCCTCACCCATCCCTTGTAGACTGTGAGCCCTCGTAGGCAATGTCCTCTCTCCTCACCTACTGTATCGTCACCCATCCCTTGTAGACTGTGATCCCTCGTTGGGCAGGGTCCTCTCTCCTCATACTGTATCCTCACCATCCCTTGTAGCTGTGAGCCCTCACAGGCAGGGTCCTCTCTCCATCCTGTGCCTGTCTGTGCCTTGATTGCTCATAAATATTGGACTTGTCTATGTATGCCCTTTTCACATGTAAAGCGCCATGGAATAAATGGCACTATATTAATATATAATAATAATGTCTGCCAGAAGAACAATTGCAGAAATGATGTACTAAGTTACATCATATCAATGTAAAAAATGGACATACAGAACACATATGGACCTGATTGTAGCACATGGAGCTCTGTGTAGATTTTCCATGAACAAAACTGTAATAGGCTCCTGTAGCTAATATAAAAAATCTGGCTCTGTACCGCCATAGTCACTGAGATCTATGCATGTCCTGGGACCATACGGCACTCTTTATATTAATTAGTTCCTAATATCAGCCCATGGGAGATGAATTTCAACTCTGACAATATCACAAAGTGCTTCCTGATGACTATGACAGCTTAATGAGGATGAAAACAACTCTATTTAACTTCTTCCTGCAGTTATAAAGGATGTTTCCTCTGAAATATGTACAATATATGATGACATTATGGCAAATTGACAATTAGTCATACTTCATGACTCTGCCTGGCTGCGTTCAAATGAGCACTGCATGTTGTGTATTAGGTTATCCACAGTAGCATGCATGCACATGATCATTTATCAGGGTAAATACAAGTATGGATAGAAACCGGCGAACCCAGGCAAGTGCTGGTGCCCTCTGTGTCTGGGGGTCCACTTGGTCTGAGCGATATTGTTCAGATCATTGTTAGGTCTAACAGATGCAAACTGAGCTAAATCTGATGAGCGGTCTGCATGTTTAGATGCTGCTGTGAATTGAGGTTGGATGTAATGTGGTGCAGCGTCATAGCCATAGGTGAGGTCTGTGTTTCTTGTGCCCTGGCACACTACATGAAAGAGGAGGTCCTGGCTGGGTGTGCGGACTTCTGCTATAGAAGCGATACGCCTTTGCAGGCCGCATGATGCTAATAGCTTTGGTTGGCCAGGACGTGATGTTCACCAAGTCATTGAGGGAGAACATAAAATCTTTAAAAATGTGATTTTACTGCACAACCGCTTGATGGCCTATATACAGCAGACAGCGGGTGGCGGTGCACAACTTCACATATGTTTCTTCATGAATAGAGGACATCACACACATAGTCTCTTTACATCTTCATCCTCATTTGTTCCTACCTCCAAAGACTTCACTTGTTTCCTCACCTCCCAGCAGAGTACAACAGTCCATGATAGTCATCTTTTTCCACCCGCACTTCTGTGCCTTATCTGCCTCCTAAAGGACCAACTTGCCAATATGGGTGGACGTAGCTCGTAGCTTTCTGATAGCTAGGGAACTCCTGCCCGGGGAGCTCACGTTGTCTCATGTTTTAGTTCTGTCTTGGCTTATTACCTTTTCTGAGCTGTGAACTCCAGGGCCGTACTTGCTAGGCAACCTGTACACGATTTGTCTGAATTCGATTACTAAACGCCCCGTCACACCTGGCGACGGGGCTGGGGATGTCGGCGTCCCCTGTTTACACGGGGCGACACCTCCAGCCCCGCGCCGGCGAGCTGTCAGGCGGCATCGCCGCCGGGGTGTCTGAAAACCCCAGCGGCGATGCAGGACAATGGGAGCCTATGGCTCCCATCGCCTGACAGGTCGCCGGCGGCCGGTTACATGGGGTCATGTGTGCACATCGGTCACCTGGTTTCAGAGCACTGCTCTGAAACCAGGCGACCGGCCGACACCGCCAACATCGCCCAAGTGAGAGGCCTAAATGTACCAACAATGTAAGTGGTTCATGCAGTGGCGCACCCAGAAATTTCCCAAGGTAGGGGTCCAAGAAACACACACCGGCCCTGAAAGGGGGGTGTCACCCCCAGCCGGGTTCCGAGGGGCAAAGCCCCCGGTGGGGGGGTTTGGGGGAGCGAAGCCCCCCTAAAAGCAGCCTCTTTTGTGGGCCCTTGGGTGCTGTGTAATTGTTCCTGTCTCCTGACATAGGGGTCCAGCTCCTTGTGTACTGCACCACTTCTCAGGGCCGTCCAAAGGGGGGGTCCAGACACGTAGGTCCCCCCCCCTTGGGTGCGCCTATGGGTTCATGGTGGATGTAGACCTTGTTATAGGTTTACTCTGAGGCCCAGGAGCTTCAGCTTAAGCCTGTGTGGTAGCTCGGCATGGTCATATAGTGATTATTTCCTCCATTCTCTCCCGCAGTCATGGTGGATGCTCTCGGTGTCGTGTTGGGCAGTAGTTTAACAGTGATGCTTGGCGCCACTGCCCTGTACATCCTGATTCGTTGGTATCAGAGCGGACGTTGTTGCTATGGTGGGTATGGTGAGTATAGATGTTTCAGTAGGCCTCATTTATCAAAACTGTGTTGCCCATAGCAACCAATCAGAGCTCAGCTTTCATCTTAGAAACTGCTCAGGTAAAATGAAAGCTGCAATGTGATTGGTTGCTATGGGGGAAAGCGACAGGAATCCTAGCAACAAGTTTCTCTGGCATTAAATGGCCGCCGATCATCTGTTATTTAGATAGGCCTTAACCCCTTTGCTAAACAGTCTACATTCGCCATTTATATCAGCGCTCTGTCTTATAACAAGATGTGTGCCCGTTATTTAAGACCTACAGAAGTATCTCAATGAATTAGAATATCATCAAAAAGTTAATTTATTCCAGTAATTCAATACATAAAGTGACACACATATATTACATAGTCAATACACACAGAGGGATCTATTTCATGTGTTTGTCTGTTAATGTTGATGATTATGGAAACCCAAAGGTCATTATCTCAGAAAATTAAAGTAGGGAGGATGAAGGGTTAAACACTACGCTGCCGTATTCTACGAAACATCAAAGGGTGAATATAATATTGATTTATTTGTCAATGTGTTCCAGGCCCTGAAATGCCCTGAAACATGGCAATATGATATTGATGTGTCCTGAGGAAGGAGCCAGGGAGCCCTGATATGCATTGACTAATAAATCAATATTATATTCCCCCTTTGATGTCTGGTGGAATATGGCAGCGCAGTTTTTAACCCTTCATCCTCCCTCCTCTATATGCACCACTCTGGGGACTGCAGAAACCGTGATCTGCTTTTATAGTTGTTGTGACTCTCACAACAAGGTGAAGCCTCTGATACCTTATTTAGGTCACATTTAATCTCTCAGACCCTTCATCCTCCCTACTTTAATTTTCTGAGATAATGACCTTTGGGTTTTCATTAATCATCAACATTAACAGAAATAAACATATGAAATAGATCCCTCGGTGTGTAATGACTCTATATAATATATGTGTGTCACTTTATGTATTGAATTTCTGAAATAAAGTAGGGATGAGCGAGTCTACTCGCTAGGACTCGTTACTCGGCGATTCTTAAGGGACTCGCTGGACTCGGTAATCGGTGAGTCTTTTAGCGAATACTCGCTCAGTAACGAGTCCAATGCAAGTCAATGGCAATCTTAGTTTTGTCAGAGTTTACTTTATCTCACTCGCTAGACTCGCTAGACTCGCTCTATCACATCACTATATAGCTTGAATCTCCCCAAACAGCAGCGAGTCTGAGCGAGTCTACGAGTCCGAATCCTAGCGAGTCTACGATTCCGAGTCCTGTATTCTCTATTCGGGACTCGCGAATCCAGAATCTTTTATGTTACTAGTCAGCATTGCGTGTTAGGTCAGAAAACTTGTGAAGACAGCCAATCATAGTCAGTAATGCCATAGCAGCTTTGGTTGTGTCAGGACTATGATTGGCTGCTGTCCATCGTGATGCCTATGTCATCTATGACAGGCAAGGCAGTATATAAGGCTTGCCCCCGCCATTTTGGGCACATTCCTGAGAAGAGCTGACCTAGTGCAGGGAGACTTGGAGCAGATCTAGGGACAGTTAGGCAGTGTAGGAGTCACATATAACCCAAAAGTTCTTTTCAGAACTAACAGGACGGAGTGTAGGAGTCAAGATTCCTCACACATAACCCAAAAGTTCTTTTCAGAACTACCAGGACGGAGGATTGCTGTACAGGACTGTAAGGAAGGGGAGATAGGAGCAGCCTTACAGTGAATACAGCACCATCCTCATAGCTTAGTTCACCCAGCTTTCCGCAGAGCTGTAATCCTAAGCTTTTTCTTATTTTTGGCACTAGTCTACCAAATAATTTTGGTGCCATTTTTCCACAAAAAATTTCCTGTGCCAGTGCGTTGCTGTACGGTGTCCTGCCTGCAGCTCGCACGGTACTTGTAAACTTGCACGCAGCCAGCACCGCAGCCTAACAGTGCCTGGTTCTGCGTACTAAACAATTTTTTCCTGTACCAGTGCGTTGCTGTACGGTGTCCTGCCTGCAGCTCGCACGGTACCATCCATCTGTCTTAAAATATCGCAGGGTGCTTTCACATCTGCGTTTTTCGTAATTCGCGGCAGATGCGGTGAAAAAACCGCATCTGCCGCGTTTACCGCATAACCGTTCCACTTGCGGCGCGGTTGCGGTTTTTTCTATGCAAAGTATAGGCATACTTGCGGCAGGTGCGGCTTACTGCGGTTTTTTTCGCGGCCGCACCTGCCGCAAGTGCAAAACCGCACTTGCCGCACCTGCCGCAAGTATGCCTATACTTTGCATAGAAAAAACCGCAACCGCGCCGCAAGTGGAACGGTTATGCGGTAAACGCGGCAGATGCGGTTTTTTCACCGCATCTGTCGCGAATTACGAAGAACGCAGATGTGAAAGGGCCCTAAGCCTCTAGTGTGTACCTTTCACGAAATAGTACCTGCTACTTGTTTTACAAGCCCCAGAAAGCCACCAGAAATTATAAAATGTTTGCTTTTACAGCATGGTGTGTGTCCGAGAATCGCTTCCCCCTCCCATCATCGGCTCCAAATAAGAGAAAAACCTGCGAGTTTGGACTCGCACACTTTCAGAGACACATCAGCGATTTGGAAATAGCATTATTTGTTATTACTCGGTTCCCTATTCATTAACATTGGACTCGCTAGACTCGCAACGAGTAGCGAGTCCTGGGCTCGGACTCGTGCGGGTCTAGCGATTCCGAGTAATTTAGGACTCGCTCATCCCTAAAATAAAGTAACTTTTTGATGATCTTCTAGTTCATTAAGATGCTCCTGTAAATGGACTTTTATTCCTTGGGGAAAATGTTATAAAAATTTATATTGAACAATCAGAAGCAGAAACTTGAAAAGTATCGATCAAAGAATGCACTGGTAAATTGTATAACATTTCATGATACAAAGAATATGATTTTTTTCATCTTTATTTGCTAAAAAAAAATACCCCTTTAACTAAAATTGATAATGGACAATGATTAATTCAGGAATTTGTTATTTCCTGTGTGACTATTTGGCCTTAAGATTCCTATTATATAGTTATGGGGATAGCGGGGTTATTTTTGGGTTATTTTTCCACTTTTTTTTTCATAAATGAGACTTATCATAGGTCATTGAAGCATTCTCCAGCCCTTGTCTCCAAAGCCATATGTGGCCCCCCAGGGTGAGACGAGATGTTCATAGCTGTAAATGTGGCTCCTAGATAATACAGAACCAGATGAAGAGCTGTATGGCACGCACTCGATCACTACAGTCAACAATGTAGAATTGACCGAGCATCGCTTCTCCAATAATACATTATACATTGGGTCTTAAAGGCATTTTCCATGTTAGTTTATTATTTTGTAACAAAAAGTGAACTGGAACTGAAATGTAACCATGCAGTAGGTGCATGTTCACACTGGCCTCAAAGCAGCAAAAAAAGCTATAAAATTAGAGAACAAAATGCAAGCAAGAAATGCACAAACTGTCCCACCACATCAAGGCGACCCCATTGGGATGGGGTGATGGGTTGCCTTGACGCGGTGGGATGGCTTGCACATTTTTTGATCAAAATAATGTCACTAAGTACCCTATTATTACTTTTATACACTTTGCAATTTATTTTTTCATTTATTTTAGGATATTTTACTCACTATTTTTCTGTTGCTTTTGCTAGTTTATTATTCTATAGGCACCCTCTTAGCAAAAATACAAAAATGAGTCATAACTAGTGATGAGCGAATATGCTCACCACGGCTCATTACTTAATGGAGCATCAAGATTTTGATATCATGACTGCAGCATGTGAACGCTGCAGCCGATCACTGGTTTCAATGGTCATGCTAAACTCAGTGATTAACTACATTAGTCACATACCATACTTGTGAACAATGTATAATGGTGAAGAGAGGTTGAACTTGATGGACCTAAGTAGATTTTTAACCTGTGTAAAACTATTAAATGATGAGAGGGCGTGCTTAACACTGTCCAATACTAGATCAAGCATCAGATTGCTCTGTAATGCTTATTGCTCTGCCGAGTATCATGGGTGCTTGAACTCAATGTTTGAGTTCCCACCCGGTGAGGAGGAGTTGCTGCCCAAAGAGGAGAAGTACCCGCCCGTAGAGGAGGATTCCCTGTCTGAAGAGGAGGAGTTCCCACCCGGTTAAGAGGAGTTCCCATCCAGTGAAATGGCGTTCCCACCCCTAGAGGAGGAGTTCCCCCGGTGAGGAGGAGTTCACCCCCATAGAGGAGGAGTACCCACCCAGAGAAAAGGAAGTCCCTACCTGGAGAGGAGGAGTTCCTACCTGAAGAGGAGTTCCCACTAGGTGAAAAGGAGTTCCCACCCCTAAAGGAGGAGTTCTCACCTCTAGAGGAGGGGTTTCCACCCATAGAGGAGGAGTTCCTGTCTGTAGAGGAGAAGCTCCTACCCGTAGAGTAGGAGTTCCCGCCTGTAGAGGAGGAGTTCTTACCAGGAGAGGAGGCATTCCTGCTCAGAGATGATGAATTCACGCCTGTAGAGGAGGAGTTCTCGCCCATAGACAAGGAGTTCCTACCCGTAGAGGATGAGTTCTCACCCCTAGAGGAGGAGTTTCCAAGCATAGAGGAGGAAAGCTCCCACCCATAGAGGAGGAGTTCCCGCCTGTAGAAGAGGAGTTCCCGCTCAGAGATGACGCGTTCTCGCCCATAGAGGAGGAGTTCTTGCCCATAGATGAGGAGTTCCCACCCGTAGAGGATGGATTTCCGCTTGGAGAGGATTAGTTCCTGCCAGGGGAAGAGACAGAAAGAGAAAGACTTCCAGCAGAAATGCTTGAGGTTCTCATTGACTTCCATTATACTCAGTACACAAGTATCATCCAACCTGTTCATTCAGAGTACCTAGCCCTTGAGCATTGCAGCGCCCACTCATCACTAGTAACTATACGACATCATCGTATTTTAGTCATGTCAACAAAAACAAAAGACAGCGCTGGGGCGGTAGGGGGCAAGTAGGGACCATCTCGTCATTTTTAATAAAAGGATGCCAAAAAATGTAAACTTTAAACCCCCTTTAATTGTGACAACATTTTGGGTGTATTCTCCCATCACAGTAACAAAGTCTGCATATGATTTTGCTGTGGATTCACACAACAGATGACACCCGCTACTAGGCTGAAAAGGGTAAAAGACGCAGCGAAAATCTGCAAAAAGGTTGATACGTTACACATGTTTTACAAAAATTTGCAGCATGTGGACAGAACTTAATAATCATATTCACTTGCCCATTACATTTGCAAATTTGCAGCAATTCCATCCCTTTATGTATTTAATTAGGGTTATTAAGATAAAATGTGTGAATGCTTACTGAATAAAATGGGTCCTATCAGGGTTTGATCATCCCAAATAATTTCTGCACTGCATTGATTGGCGCTTATGATGTTATATATACATTAGTGATGAGCTATCATTGCCAGGTTGGGGTACTTGATACTCATAACGAACAATCGGACACTCAGAGGGGCTTGACTCACCGAGTATAATGGAAGTCAATGAGAAACTCAAGATCTTCCGGAAAAATGCTTGAGATCCATTATACTCAGTACATGAGTCAAGCCCAATTGAGCATCCAACTGATTGTTACAAGCACCAAGCACCCATGCATGGTAGTGCTCGCTCATCACTAATCTGCATGTATGATACTTGCCAGTCGTGCACATGTCCTAGTAGGTGCACATTCATTGTCATTAGTGCCACTCACCCCACAATGCAGTGAGCAACGGAGGACAACGATTTTATGTAAATTATAACAAACAGACCACAATGAAGTTCTGTGTTTCATTACAAAATCACATCAGCCAATAAAATCAGTAAAAACGAAAGTGCAAGAACGCGGTTTTGTGGTGTGCATGATATCTCACTCACATGGTGCCAGTACCCCCACCGTGCTGTATATGTTAAAGGTTAAAGATCATAACTAATGATTTCATTTCTGCTTTCATTTCTAGAGACGAGTTTTGTCTTCAATCTTTACAACATTCGGTAAGTGAGGCAACCGCTCAATCTGTCTAGAGTCTGAATTCCATGATATTAAACTTGACCATGACAGCTACTTAGGATATAAAGTGTATGATCACGCTGAAATTGTGCATTGAAAATCCCCTGCTGATTATAGGACCCGCATTGTGGATAAAATTTTTTGGATCTGGGGCTGTCTCGTGTGAACCGGACAGCCTGGATCCGATTCTAACCCTATTGAATCCCTATGATGCCGGATGGCAGCTATTTGTCATCCGGTTTGGTGTGTGTCCGGCTGGATCCGGGTGATTTCATTTTTTGCTCCGGACACAAAATTGCAGCTTGCAGGATTTTTTGTGTCCGGGGCAAAAATCAATCAAAACCGGTTCTTCCCGGATCCGGACCGATCCGGCGCCCATAACATGGGAGTCTATGTGTGCCAGACCGCGCTGGATGTGGCAGAAAAACGATCCGGTTCCCAGACGCTGGGTGCTGAACGAGTGGCATTGAAGCTGAAATTCAAGCTGCACTCATTCAGCACCTGGTCAGCGCAGCTAAAAGAGCCGCTGGCTGACATTTCAGCACCTGGAGAGCTCCCCTCCAGAAGCTATGCTGAAATTTCAGCACTGAACAGCGGCAGCTGCTGGTTCCGTCAGAAAACCATATCGGAGGATATATTTGCCTTCCGGTCTGTTTTGTCCGGGGCTGTCAGATTCTGTCCGGTGCATCCTGCAAAACACCGGCCAGAACCTGACAGTGAAGAACCGTGGTGTGAAGGCGGCCTTAGAAAAATCATCCGGTGATGTTGCACATAACAGTCAAGAGCTATCGGGAAGGAATCAGTGGCAGGACCATCAATAATCAAGTGTATATCTTGTAGATGCAATTAACCCTTGTGCTCTGGAATATCAATATCAGTACCTTGCTGGTTCACAACAATTATTCCAATAGCTCCCTTTAAGAAAAAAGAGTTTAGTAAAAATAGCAGTAGGGCGAGGTCTATTTTCTGGAAAGTTCGTAGAGTCCCAGAAGAGTTTGAAACTCTCTTAGGTGTCAGAGGAATCTGTGGAAACCTCCTGGAAAGTAGGGTATGCCCAACATGTTTTTGGTCCAAGTCCCAGTGTCGAGAAGGTTATCTGGAGATGGGTATAGACTAGCGCTTGGCAATCTTTGGCACTGCTACCAATTTTGAATGGAGTGGCAAAATAGGTTATCAACCAGCGCTCCATTTACGTCTTCTTAGATGTGGTTGATTTAATGGCTGAGAGAACGACTTTTGTTCCAGCAATTGGTGAGATTCCACCATTTGTACCACTCCAGTCCAAACCGTATCTCCTTATCCAGTGGATAGATGATAATTAGTTTTACCAATGTACTATTTTAAGTATCCATCATTTTTAGTATTGTAAAGGTCAAGAAATACTAATGTAATCATTCCTATCGATGAGAAATCCTCTTGAAACATAACCAATCAGCTCCCAACCGGTTACCATAATCCACAATAGAAATAATATCCTTGATGCATTTCAGGGCTCCAGACCCCCTTCCTCGGGACAAACCAAACATGTTGGTTTGTCCTGAGGAAGGGGCCCTAGAGCCCTAAAATGCGTTGATTAATAAAGCACAGCTGTTATATCCTATGTGATGTCCTCCGAAGTTTGTTGTCCATTTGGATCCAGGGGCACGGTTGTTTAACCCTTTATGTACGGTGATTACATGCCCAAGAAGGCAGAGTGGAGGCATAGCCTATCCAGTTGGCAAACATAGCAGAAGTAGAAATGAAGTCCTTTGCATGCCCAAGATCTTGATAACCTCAGAGATGTGGGAATGGAGTGGAGAATGAGGCCATGACTAGAGAGCATGAGGTCAGGCAGGACCTGGTAGACAAGTCTGAGAAAATTTGCATAAACTTATTGATGGGTAAAGGAGATGAAGATCCTCTTAAAGACACCAAAGAAATATAGCTGCGTTATCGTAATATGTATTGTGAATTATGATATGTGTAATGTTGAATTATGTTATGTTCGACAGTGAGGCAAGAAGCAGTTAATATTTGGGACTAGTTCAGAATGGGAGCAGCTAGTGCAAGAACCTCAGATAGGGCTCAGTGTGTTGGAGAGAAAGACCTAAGGTCTGGTAAGTCAAATGAGGTTGCATGATGTGGATGTCTCTAAGGTGAGAAGAGAACAAGGCAAAGGATAGCAAGATTCATAATATCAAGCGAGAGTTGACTGAGGTGCAGAGTGATTGTTGGAGACGGTTCAGAGAATTGATTTAAAGACCAAGATAATGAGTAAGACAGATCCTTGGACAGGATACCTAACAGCATGGCCCCAGAGTTTACAACATTCAAAGGTAATGGGCCAGGACAGAACGGAAACATGAGAAGAAGTGAGTGCCCCGAGCCGGCGTTCCTTAAGCATCAGGAAGATAAGTTTGGCCATATTGGCAAATCAGTTCTCTTGGAGGCAGATAAGATTCAGAACCGCAGGTGGAAAAGATGACTTTCACGTGTTGTACTGTGGTACTAAGCTTGGTGGTGGTGAAGCAAGTGAAACAAATGGAGATAAGACTAAAGGTACCGTCACACCTGGCGATGGGGCTGGAGATGTCAGCAGCGACGGGCAGGAGCGCGCACGCTTTTGGCGCCCATCCAGCGTCGCTGTCCCCCATTTACATGGGGTGACACCTCCAGCGCAGCGCCGGCGATCTGACAGGCGGCATCGCCGCTGGGGTGTTTTAAAACTGATGTGAAACCAGGCGAGCACTCAGAGCCGCCGACATCGCCCCTTTACATTAGGCGACGCAGGGGCGATGTCGCCGCCGATAGGCCACACCCCTACGTCGCCTATATAATCGGCAGCGATGTCGCCAGGTGTAACGGGGCCTTTAGTGAGCGTGAAGGAGTAAAGAAGCTGTGTTCAGAGATTCTCTGTACTCAAGATGAAATGTTTGAGCAGTTGTGTACCTGCTATCTATGTGCATAGTTGCCATCAAATGGCCGTTTAGTACAGGACTGTTATAAGGAATTTGTGGTCTCCTCCTTGGGTTGTACAACATCTGGTCCTAGCTAGCCAAAGCCATAGCATCATATGGCCTGCAAAAGTGTATTGCCTACTTAACACAAGTCCACATCCAGCCAGGGCCCCATCTTTCATGTAGCATGCCAGGGTGCAAGTAATGTAGACCTCACTCATAGCTACCACCCCTCCACGTTACAATGGCAATATCATTAGGTTCATATAACTGTATCGGGGACATCAAGGATATGGTGGTAATGCTGGATTATAAGTCATTATGGGTGCGGTTTGGGAGACTTGGGAACCAGACTACATTTTTTGCATAGGTGTGAGCTGGGTAAAATAAGTAAATAAACTTTATTATGCATTTACTAATGTTATAATTATTAATGCTTGTGTCCTTTTCACTGCAGACAGCTGAAGTCCATGGACCTGGAGATGGCACCTCCCTATACTGTCAGTGGCTCAATGCACGCTCACGGTCCCATGTCTGGATACCATTATTCTCAATTCCAGGACAGTGAAGTCTAGGAGCACGCGCCTAAAAGGGACATGGGGACAAAATGAGAGACTACATTGCTGCCTACTTTTGTTATGTAAATTCCTTACTAAAAACTGATCCAGTACATTCATTGTAAAAAGTAGAAGTGAACATCCACTGGTTAACCAGCAATAGTCCGAGATCACGACGTCAGTCTGTGAGAACTGATCGAATGAGCTGGAGTCATGAGACTGACAGAGACAACCGGGGGCTGAGTAATCAGGCAGTACCCAGGGACCCGGCAGCTTGAGGAGTGGAAGGGGGATAATGGGGGAAACCCCAACATGGTGCAGACCTCCGTCTCGTACTGTCATTGAGGGACATTATTTTCCATCAGTTCTTTGGTAGCTGAGCAGGTCACAGTAATTCTCCATAATACTCCATTCTTATTATTTGCAATGCATATATATATATACTGTATATAATGCACATTTCAAGTCTTCCGCCATATGACTTCACCACATTTATACAAGTGTATTCCCATCCATCATTGTAAAAAAAGCGCCATACTTTTTCCCCCATCCTCTGCATTTACAGTTTTCAGTCCGGCTGTAAGGGGTCAGGGTCATTTTCTCCCTCTTGTAGGGTATGTTACTGTCTTTCATGTACCTGTGTAGGTAGAGTTTGCATGTCTAGTGATAGGTGTGAAGCCATCTATTGGCCAAAGGTAAAGACTGCTCCCCGGTTATTCCCCATCATGATAGGGGTTATTACTAATAATTATTGACATTCCTTATGGGCTTGGCCAATAAAAGGGGCTTGTGTGCAGTGGGGAGCAAGAGAGTCCCAAAGAAAAAGGAGGACCTAAAACCAGCTCAGCTTCTGTCCAAGGTGATTTGACTAGTCCCGTTGGGTCATCCCTAGGACTTGGGCGCAGAATGTGGACTCTGAACCATTTGTAAGTATTCCTCTCTAGTACTGGCCCCATCCTCCTGGCTCTGGCAAGACCCTGGATAGCGCCTGTTCTTTCCCGGTATCAGTACAGTGAACGCCAGCTTAGACTCGGGCAAGCAGGTTGTCAGGGTTCATGCAGTCAAGGAACTTTTGTTTGGTGGAGACCCTAGTTGTTCTTCTGGAAGTTCCTCGTGGGTGGGATAAGGCCTGAACCTCGTAGACTACATTAGCTCTCGGCAGTTTCCTGTGAACTGAGAGACGAGAATCTAAAATCATCAGGACAAAGGGGAGAAGCCTGCAACAAAGTACTATAGTATATACTCGTATTTCTGCAACGTGCAAGATGTCTGCCCATGTCTCACAAGATTATGTAAATAAGCTATTCTTAAGGACTTTAGTAGGCTCAATCATGACTTTTGCACTCGGGAGCTAGCCGGGGAAAGATCAGAGAAGTCAAGGCGGCTCCACAGTTGAGGCTCTGCCTCACCTGATACTACCAAGGACCCGTGCTGCCAGCCCCTCACCACGGCTAAGAAAAAAGGAGGCAACATACAAGTGCATGTAAATGAATTAGAATATCATCAAAAACTAAACTTATTTAACTAATTCAATACATAAAGTGACACACATCTATTATATAGAGTCATTACACACAGAATGATCTATTTCATGTGTTTATTTCTGTTAATGTTGATGATTATGTCTTACAGCCAATGAAATCCCAAAGGTCATTATCTCAGAAAATGAAAGTAGGGAGGATGAAGGGTTAAAAACCATGCTGCCGTATTCCACGAGATATCAAAGGGTGAATATAATATTGATTTATTAGTCAATGCGTTTCAGGACTCCCTGAAAATAGGATACTGATTTGTCCTGAGGAAGGGGCCAGGGAGCCCTGAAACGCTTTAACTAATAAATCAATATTATATTCACCCTTTGATGTCTCAAGTGGTGTTTAACCCTTCATCCTCTACTCTACATGCACCACGCTGGGGACTGCAGCAGCCGTGATCTGCTTTTATAGTGGTTGTGACTCTCACAACCACACAAGGTGAAGCCTCTGATACCTATTTAGGTCATATTTTATCTCTCAGACCCTTCATCTTCCCTACTTTAATTTTATGAGATAATGACCTTTGGATTGTCATTAATCATCAACATTAACAGATATAAACACATGAAATAGATCCCTCTGTGTGTAATGACTCTATATAATATATGTGTGTCACTTTATGTATTGAATTACTGAAATAAAGTAACTTTTTGATGATATTTTCATTCATTGAGATGCTCCTGTATTAACCATAGCAATGGACAAAAGCCTTAAAGCAGTTACCCCAGGAGGTAAGAAATACATTCAGGTTTTCTGTAGTGTTCAACTTTCCTCCGAACCGGAACAATGTTTTTTCATCTCAAATGAGATGTGAACTTTGCAGCCAGTGTAATGTAAGACTAATAATGGAGGCTATCCACCAAGATCTCACATGGTGACCTTCATATAATGTCTATAATGTAGAACGTTCTCCATTCATTATGTTCTATTACTTTCATTAACTGTCGCCAGCAAAAACTAACTTTCGTTCTAAATGTTGCAATGAATGAAACTCCAATTTCATTTCCCTTTTCAGATAATGTCAGCGCCATCTTCCTGTTTTTTCTTCATTCTAGTACTGTGCAATATGAGAAGTGCTTACATGAAGAAGGACCCGGCGTCGTCAAATCGTCCTTGTCGTACATTTTTATTTTGTGGAAATTCTTACGTTTTCCTCCTTGAATTACACAGATTTCTGCATTTTAAACATCTAATTTATACTAAAATAAATAGCATACTTCATGTCTTCTCTTGGTCTTGTTATAAGTCAATGATTAGGCGGTGTTTTAGCTAGCCGGTGGCATGGCCCTCTTACATAATGGGACATGCAAATGGGTGAGACTACCACCAGTTATTATGGGGCCTGTGTGGCGCCCCTGCGTCTTGGTCGTCAACACTGAGACAACACACCTTACACCCAACACCATTCCCAACTCCAGGCCAGGAAATGCAGGGCGGAAGAGACCCCTCTAGAGGGCAGTCCCCACCTGTTGGCTGGAGGAAGGAGTAGTTTAGGGGGTGAGGACACAGTTAGTGAGCAGACAGTCTGCAGAAGACAGAGGAAGAGTGAGGAGCAACATCAGGACAGAATGGAGTTCTAGGGGAGGCTAGTGTCAGGGCAGAGTGGGACCAGTGGGTAAGTCACCACAGAACCCTGGCCAGAGGGACCCCGAACCTACAACCACCACCCAGGTCGTTGGTAGAGGAACTAGCTGCATGAGTGGACTAGCCCCAATCTGGTGTGAAACTGCACATTCAAGCCAGGAAACTGGAGGCTACTGGTCTGCATGAGCAGTAGCCAACCTTGTGTACACTCCTGAGCACATTGACTATAGAGGGTCAAGAGGACTTGCTAGCCGTCTCTCGACAGGGCCCGCAGTCGCCTGCCTTGGACTAGTAGCACGAAGGAGCAGGACAGGGGAAGGAGAGAAGATCAGAGCAGAAAAGGCAGCAAAGAAAGGCTTATAAAGGATGTCTCAGCAGAGTGTTCCTAGATTATCCGAGAACTTTAATCTCTTGTAAATATCCCTCTTCTCATGCTCGGTCAGGACCACGACCACCGGGATTGACACCAAACATCCATCTGACTGACCCCGGATGATCGAGTACCCCAGACCCTTGCGACCGCTGCACCTACACAATGAGGCAGCACAGTCCTGGTATCCTAGGGGAGCAGTTGAGCATCACTGTCACTAGCCTGTTTCCCCTAAAATAAGATGGGGGGAATACTGGGGTCTACAAGGGGATGATGGGGATATTGGGGGTTGCATGGAAATATCAGGCTTGGAGGTGGATGATAGAAAAATAAGACATCCCCTGAAAATAAGACATAGTGCATTTTTGGAGAAAAAAGTAATATAAGAGTGACTTATTTTAGGGGAGACAGGTTATATCTGTACCCTGAAGATACCGGTGCCATTGAATATCATGGTGAAGCTACTTAGCTACATGGCGGCTGGTGTCCTGCATGGTAAGACAGGAGGTAGATAGAGGGATTGGCAGGGGAAGAAGAGGAGATTGATAGGAGCGGGGAAATATATATTAATCAAATCTGTAGCTAAAAGCAGAAATATCACAAATATGTGGGTAACAGCCATGTGACGAGAGCATGAATGGTGGGTCTATAGTGTTCTATGCTACAGGGATATAGGCAGTCGTGTGCCATTATATGAAACTCACATAGTAACTCCATAATATGGCGCTCAGTTGAATATAGTGAATTTTTTAAGGTAATGCAACAGCTACCGTGAGTTCAGAAATGGGCTTCAACAGTCAACAGTCAACAGTCAGCCTTAGTAATGGCCACTCGGTTTGGGAGAATTCGAGAATCTTCCTGGTTTGCTTCATATAATAACCCCTGAAAAAGGAATTTGGACTTCACTCTCATGTTGCGTCTACAGGATAGTCACTTATTGATAGAGTGACTGAAATATAAAACCCATCGGGGTAAGGCCGGTAAAGGATCTGAGACAAAGGCAGGACACTAAAGCAAGTAAAAGGCCAAATAGTCCAAAGTCAAAACTCCAGTAAGGATTAAGCTGGAAGAGTAGTCACACAAAGCCAGGTCAAAGATCATAAATAACTACCCTATTCAGATAGACACCACAAGTATCTAGGGATATAATAACTGGTACAGAACTAATGAAAAATAAATGCGAACTAGGGTACAGCAGTTACCGGTAGGCTGCTGAACCTGACCTCTTGTTATGCAGGTATATAATCCTATGCAGGTAAAGGGGAATGAAGCCTATCTCACAGGTGCTGCACCTACACCCCACTGGTTCCTGTACAGACTAGTATCCCTTGCTGCACAACACCCTAATGGTTCCTGCACAGACTGGAATATCCCTAGCAGCACAACTAGGAATCCACAACCCGAACCTCTCTGCCTAAATGGCCATCGGGTTGTATCACGTACCTAAGGAACCAGAGGGGAGTTTGCAAAGCACTACAAATGAAGATAAAGCAAGAGTGTAGCTATATAGCTATAGACAAGGATCCAAAGTGAGGAAACATACAACACCTGCACAAATGGGTAAAGGAGAAATAATAAATGCAGACAAGGGCAAAAGAGAATACACAGGAAAACAACACTTGTATTACCAACAAAAGCAGACTATTTAAAGGGACTGGGAGTGGTCATAAACTGTCAGCCCCTGAGATTGAACTTAACCAGGAACTATCAGCATGAAAAGAGTCATTAACCCTTGTTGAGCTAACAGAAAGAACCTACAGTATATTTATAATGCTAAATTTCTCAAAACAAAGTAAAGCTCAGACCCCAGAGCTGTCACCAGTCTCACTAGTACGGGAGACACATGACCGTATCTGTCTGTTTTGAGGCTTAAATCTAATTTAAATAATAGGATTTTTTTAAAGAATAAATTCCCCTTATATCAACTGTCCTATGAAGAGCCTGGAATATATATGTAACTCAAAACCTAAAGAACAATACCTGCATTTTTTACATTTTATTTCAGTGTGACCGCTTTTTAGCTCTTTTCTTACAATTAGTTACAGGAAGGTACAAGTAGGTTTGATCTGTGACTATTTGGCGCCCCTGCGGTTTGGTCGCCACAGTGGTACTGCACCTATCCAATTGTTGTAGTATCATGCTCTCAGGTAAGAGGAGAAACTTTGCTGAGATACACCAACACACATACCCAACACCAATCCAAACTCCAGGCCAGGGAGATGCTGGGTGGAAGAGGCTCGCTGATAGAGCAGTCCCCATCTGCTGGCTGGAGGGAGGAGTAGGTCTAGGGGGTGGGAGGAGTTAGTTACACAGAGAGAAAGAGAACAATGTAGCAGGAGAAGAGTGAGTTCTAGGGAACCCAAGAAACTGGGGAGCGGGACCCGTGCGGAAGGGTCGGCTGCTAATCTCCAGGCCTTGGGACCCAAATCTACAGCTGGCTGGACAGCCGGGTAGAGTAATGAGCTGCACGGGGGTACCGGCCCCAAATCGGTCTGTGGATCTTCAAAACCAGAGGAGAAACTGGAGGTCACTGAATTGCAGGTGCAGTGGCCACCACCGTGGACTCTCCCAAGTGAAGGGACTACCAAAAGTCGAGAGGACTTGCAAGGCGGACTTGTAGCACAAGGACACAGGGAAGGAAAAAGCAGAAAAGTGTCAGAGAGAACAGAGCAGCAAGGAATAGCTTTATACTTCATGTCTCAGCAGAGTGGCCAAGCTGCAACCTTGGAGAATACAGTACCCTTGGCTGGGTTGTCTCTGCACTAAGCTGCAAGTAAAGGTAACCGATAAGAACTGCAACTCCTGGGTCTGTCTGCTCTTTCCGGCACCTCTCTGCATCAACAACTACTACCACCATCAATCACATTACTACCTGCACTATACCCCAGGGGCCCACTCCATCTGAGGGGAGTGTTCCATCAAGTTGCTACAACAGCTGTCCCTGGGGACCACTACAAGCAGCGCTGGTCCAATCTGACCAAAAACCTCAGATGGCATCACGATAAACTTTATTTCCCTTTTAATCTCTCCCCTTTAACATGCTCAGTCAGGGCCATGGCTTCTGGGGTCGCCACCATGACTGCCATCAGAGTGATGCCCGGAGTGTCTAAGTAACCTAGCTACTTTGCCTATTATAGTTCATGATAGTCTTAGAGACACCTTCTGTCTCAGGGTTGGCTCAGGTCGCTGCTCTTTCCCCTGCAGCTCTGCTTCTATGGTGCTTGTCAGATTGTTAAAAATATGTGTTTATCAAATGTACAAAGGCTAAGATGTAGTCATTTGTCAGGAGTCATCTTCTAAAGGTATTTATTGAAATGAAGGAAGGAGAGGAAGGAGGAAGGAAGGAGAGGAAGGAAGGAGAGGAAGGAGGAAGGGAGGAGAGGAGACCCTTAAAATTAATAAATAAAAAAAACCTATTATACTCACCTCATCTATCAACTGATCCGGCGCAGCAGCTCCTCAACCATTCCACTGCTGGTTCACGTCCTCTCAGGCTCCAGTCTTATCTTCTGTCTTCAGTTTTCACTTTTTGGCTCCTCTGGTATTTACCAGGCCTCACATAATGCATGTGATAAGCACAGAGAGAGGGGTACTCAGATACCAGGAAGGGTTTGTGGCTGTAACGGGGAATCACGGGTGGTCAGTTTCTCGATTCCGTGCCCTGGCTCTTATTGTTGGGAAGGGAAGGGGAATTTAGGGAGAGTTTGTGACGCCACCTGTGGATCCTGGTAACGATGATACCAGCGCTGCCGGCCGGCCACTGAGGTGATGGGATGCAGCTCGGTGTTGTACAGCTCCCCACAGGTGGAGCTTACCATAGGGTAGCGAGGATGGATGAGGGGAGTAGTTGTTCTTACCACTCTGATGATACTGAGACCCTCTGGCACCGGCAGGAAAGAAAGACAGACACTGATTCAACCTTATTTATTTGTAAAAAATTTTTTAACAATAAATTTATATACGTTTTTGCATAAAATCACCGTGTTTTTCTGATATCAGTATATTTGGTGAGCATTCACTTCCATGAAGTAGAGGGATGATGATAAAGTTTGAACTCATCCTCTGTAATGCCTAACTTTGGTATATATCTTTTGCTGTGTATTTTTCACAGATAAATCGTGCATACAGACATGGATTACAAGTCCAGAGACCTAGCCTGGCAGGCACAGTGTTCTAAGGTTTTTAATGGGGGGGTACCAGGGACTAATTCGGAGATTCAGAGGGGAAAAATTGAATTACAGACCTCCACTAAACGCTTGTTACACCGACGTACTAAGATCTGGTGGAATAAAGCCTTTTTGGAAAACTATGTACAGAAAAAGATGGTCCCTAGGGGACTCCGTATTCAGGTTTTTCCTTCATTCCCTGTAGAGGATAGTAATTTTATAACAAAGTGGGAGGAGGTCTGTACCAATGGCTCCCTAAAAATGATGGAATTATTGGTTAATTATAACCAAACATCATTGGAGAGTCTGGAGAAAGAACTAGATAGCACATATGAGAAATTGAAGCAGATCTCCACTACAGAGGAGATTCTGGCTTTTGATTCTCTAATGACTAAGAACTCAGAGGAATGGGAGAAAACTATAAGGGAGACCCACTCTAAAAAACTGACTAGGGATCTAACTGACTATGAGCAGCAGAAGGTATACAGATGGCGAAGAAATTTCACGCCCAGAGATAATCAACGGTCAGAATCAGTATCTTCACAAGCATCATCAGGTGGACTATCTACAGCAGGTTTTTCACCAATGACGACCCGGTTTAGAAATAAACGTAAAGGGAATTACCAGCATCCCGGGAGTAAAAGACCAGCAGTTTTCCCAGAGACATCAAGGGTAATTAATCTTTCAGATCATGTGTTCTCAGATACTGAATTGGCAGTGTTGTCTAGGGGACTTTCTTTTCACCCAGCTCACGCTTTGAACTTTTTCCCGCAGTAAAAGACCTGCATATATTTGCCAGGACCCTGATGCTGAAAAGATGGTTCCATAAGGGAAAACAGGATTCAGTCTCCCCCTCTGAAGGTGAGACAATGGGAGTACTGGAGGAATTAGCTCTGGAACACGATCAGTCAACCATGGGAAAAGTCCCCTTTTGTGTACGCACGCGGTCGGCTTACTTCCCGCCCTTGTCCGCATGTCCAAATATTGAATTATTTGTGAGATTGGTCACTGAGGAATTTTCAAAAATCCCAAATGGGATCTATATAGACAATCTCCCAAGGGCCGAACGAGAGGCCCTTAAAAGAATAAAAAATTTGAAAGACATACAGATCAAACCTGCGGACAAGGGCGGGAATATTGTGATTTGGCCATGTGATCTTTACGAGAAGGAGGTATATAGACAACTGAGAGACAAATCGTGTTACCAGAAACTAACATACAATCCATTGAATTCCTTCTCCCTGGAATACAAGAAGATTCTAGAGACGGCGGTGAGCAAGGGGGTAGCCACAAAAGAACTAATAGAGGCCTTATGGGTAAAGGAACCAAAAATTCCAACTCTATATCTCCTGCCTAAAATACATAAGGGTAAAGAACATCCACCCGGAAGGCCGATAGTATCAGGGGTGGGCAATTATCTTGAAAAGGTATGTAAATACATAGATCACATGCTGAAGCCCCTGGTTGAAGAATTGCCTTCATATATCAAAGATACAGGGAACTTCTTGGAGAAAATTGACTCAGTACATTTGGGGGATGGATCACTTATGGTGACCTGTGACATCGAGGCTTTATATACGAGCATTCGTCACCAAGACGGGTTGAAAGCTGTGGAGTATTTCTTATCCATGACTACACGACCAAGGGAGGAAAGGGATTTTATCTTGGAACTGCTAGACTTTGCATTGAAACATAATTTCTTCTTTTTTGGGGGGTCCCTCTACCTACAGCTCCAGGGGACGGCAATGGGGGCGGCCTTTGCCCCCTCATATGCCAACCTATTTCTGGGGCTGTGGGAGAGGGACCTCTTTATGTCGGATCGGTCGCAGCCGATGGACCGGGTCCTTTTTTGGACAAGGTACATCGACGATGTGTATTTGATCTGGCAAGGCAATGTAGAGGAATTGGATAAGTTCTTCAAGTGTCTCAATAACAATGAGAAAAATATTCATCTGACCTATAAGTCTAGCAGGGATGAGATCGAATTCCTCGATGTCATGGTTAGGAGAGATGTAACAGGAACACTGCAGACGGATCTGTTCCGTAAAAGCACGGCAACAAATTCGGTCTTGCAAGCTTCATCAGCACATCCCGCCCATATAGTGAAATCTATCCCTACGAGCCAATTTCTCCGCATTAGGAGAATCTGTTCCTCCAATGAAGACTTTGAGAAACAGGCAAAGGAATTGAAATCTAGATTTCTGGCTAGGGGCTACAGCATGAGATCTTTGAAAAAAGCGTACAATAGAGCAAGGAATAGTAATAGGCAAGAACTGCTATACTCGGTTAGAGAAAGGCAAGGTGATCAGAAAGTACAAATGATTACAAAATATCATTCTAATTGGGAAAAAATGCAAGAATGTCTGACTAAATTCTGGCCCCTACTGATGACAGATCCAATTCTGCAACAGTACCTCACTCCAAGACCTACGGTTGTGGCACGTAGGACTAAAAATATTAAGGATATCCTAGTACAAAGCCACTACGATAAGAGTGACCAGAGTTTCTTACCCTTTGGGAACCGGCGTGGTGGCCAATGGGGTTGTAAACCATGTGGGAACTGTATTGCCTGCCCAAATATAGAGAGGGCCCAACATTTTTTGTCCTCGGACGGCTCTAAACAGTTCAAAATCACTCAACAGATAGATTGTTCTACCAAAGCTGTTGTTTATTACGCAACATGCCCCTGCTCGAAAATTTATGTAGGCCTCACCACAAGATCTATGAAAGTGAGGGTACGGGAGCATGTTTTGGGTATCATTGCAGCAGCAAAGGTAGAAAAAGAGGAAGAGATTGAGGTACTCAGGACAATACCGAAACATTTTAAACTAGTCCACAACTGTGATCCATCTGGTTTTAGAGTAAAAGGGATTGATAGGATAGCACTTGGGGTACGAGGAGGTAATGTGAGTCAGCTCCTTGCACAGTGTGAGACAAAGTGGATCTGGACACTAGATACGATCCACCCCAAAGGGCTTAATGAAAATATTAGTTTCGTCCCATTCCTCTGAAGAATTTCCTTTTCTGAACTCTGAATATGTCCCCTTTTATAAGTAGTTTATATTTTTATTATTATTTTTTATTTTAGTGTAATTTTATGTAGACTTTCACCATTAAAGTTTTTTTAAGCTACTTTCTTGTTTTTATTGTGATATTAATTTGTATTTCTTTGTATGTCACTTTCTAGTATTGGGATACTGTGACATTGCGATTTTCTATATTGCCGCAGGAGAGATCTCTGAGAAGATGTGTCATTCTCCATCTGAATGCAAGAATACACTATTGGAAGAATACTATTATTCTCTCGTATTTTTGGATATTTAATGCCAAGAATAGTGGGAAAGGAGAGATTTTTCTATTTAATATATACGTACTCCTGTCGTGTTGTTAGGTGTCTTAATATGAGTTATTTAATGTTTGATATTCTGATATATATATTTGCTTTATACCATGTTGCGATGTTAGGCGCCCTGATATAAATTATTCAATGCATGATAGCCCGATTTATGTATTTGTTTCATACACTGTTTATTTATAAATGAATGTACTGTATATTTTTTTACTTTTGAATTTGAGTAAATATCACAATATGTCAGTTTGCGATATAGATAACTACCCCTGTGCCATTCATATAGCGCCCGCCCTTCTGCAGCCGTGCTCCGATATGTAATAAGTCCGTGGGGAGACCTGGTGCGCATGCTCGGGGCGGCGCCTTGCGAGAGGACCAGCCGCGCGTCAATCATAGTGAACTCCGGGATTCCGATGACGACTTCCGCCAAAAGGGCGGATGTCGGTCCTCGGATCCACGGCAACCATTATGACGCGCTGAGGTGGTCGGATCCAGACGCAGGACGCCGGGCATGCGCCGTTTCAAGGTTACCATGGTGATTATGACGCTTTATGGGCGCATCCATGTTGTTTTTCCTACCTCCACAGAATAATGAACACTGATCTCTGTCAGCTGTTTCAGGAGGCGGGTGCGGTGTGGCTGGTTCAGGGATAGGTCATTCCACACTATATAATGGTGGAAGCTGGGAGCTGTATTCACTCCTGGATGAAGGCGTAAGCCGAAACGTGCATGTAGAGTGCAGCAGAGTCTGTAGATACACCAGGTAATCACCCTCTAGATTGATTTTCACTGTTTGATCTTAGTTTTCTGTCACTGTTTCTGTGGTATCCTATGTGAGAGATAGGTGACTAACAGAACTTTATTGGTTGTTTCACCTTCACCTTTCCCTTTGTCTCTTATGTGAGAGATAGGTGACTAATGGAAACTTATTGAATTTTGACACTTGTTTTTTGAGTTGTTGCTTATTTAATTTTTCTTTATAACTCACACAAGAAGATCAAGGGTTTTTCTTAGCGTATAGGGTGCTGTCTATGGATTTTATAATTATTTTCATAACCAATATATAATTGTATGTAACACTACTTTGTGTACTTTGTCTGAAAAGAACCTTATTTATTTGTAAAAAATTTTTTAACAATAAATTTATATACGTTTTTGCATAAAATCACCGTGTTTTTCTGATATCAGTATATTTGGTGAGCATTCACTTCCATGAAGTAGAGGGATGATGATAAAGTTTGAACTCATCCTCTGTAATGCCTAACTTTGGTATAGACACTGATTCAACGTCAACGTCCTTTACTGGTACCGGTAGATGGTATAATACACAGTACAGTCTGGTAGAATAGGGAGGTAGCTGAAGGTTCAGGGTGCCCTCATGGAATCTGAGGATGTTTCCTTCTTAGTGGCTTTCGGAGTCTCAGTCCTTTCTACTCTCTCTTTCCCACCCTTAGGCAGAGCTTCCTCGCCGATCCCCTGGCCTGTTACGGATAGGTGCGGTTTGTCCCTTTACTGGTACGGACGGGAGCGATGGAACTTGAACCCTCGCGTCACCGGAATCCGGGCTGGTACCTATCGGTGTCTTGGGCTGATTATGGGAACGAGGAGGAGGTACCGTTCTGTGGTGCTACGGCTTCCGTGGATTGGTCCCGTGGCTCGTCGGTTTACGGTCAGGGATAGACCACTGACCGCCTTGGCTTCCGTGTCGCCGGTGTTGACCCCAGACGATTCCAGCCGGCTCCAACCAGTTCTGGATCGTCTCCCTCTGTCCTGGGTCCACCTCTTGAAGGGAGGTGCCCTCCTGTCAGCAGCCCTGCCAGGCACGTCCTATCTGGCTGCCTTCCCAGCACTGTCTGACTAAACTCTAACTTTCTCCTGGTTTCCCATTCTAACCTAGGCTCCACCCCCTGGGACTTACTGAATATCCAGTCCCACTATCCTAAGGGGCCTGGTGTTGTGTGTTAGTACAGACTCCATAAGTTATACCCCAAACCCACAGCTACGGAGGCACTACACCTGCTATTCGGGGTGCAGTACCTCCCTGTGGCACCTAGCCAGGGGGGTGCCACACATGCAGCCTAGTGAGCACGAGAGGAGCCAAACAGTGAACAAAAGGAAAGACAGACGAGAAGATAGGAGTCGGATAGAGGAAGCGAGCCAGCGAAGAATGGGTGGGGAGCTGCGGCACTAGGACAGGCGGTGGGCGAGGTGAGTGTATTATATATTTTTTAATCACGATCTTCATTTTACTTCATTTGGCTATTGGCAGCAATTTGATGTGTAGTCAAATTTGGTGAATTGAATTTGGCCGGATTCACTCATCTCCAGTATATAATTCTAATAATTAGAAAAAGATAAATGATAATTTACTCTTAGACAGGGTTAACATGTGTTCAGTATGTCCGCTGTGGTTTTCCACAGAACTGCTGGTAAAGTCCTCTCTGTTATCTTAGATCAGTGATACATTCATTATACCAGTGCTGAGGATTCTATCACAATCACAACTCGTAGGGATCGGCACCATGTATCGTTTAATCCTCCCTTTTTATATTTGGTTTTACAAGTTGTAACACAATGAAATACCGTTTTCCATTTCATGTGGTTTCACTGATAGACACATAGACACGTCAGTCTGTGCAGTCTGCGATTAGTCTCTATTGTGTCCGGATATAACATTTTTATTATTTGCTAGCGTTAGGCATTGTAAACCGCATAACCTTTGTTAGCTGTTATTGGCACATGAATTACACAGTAGTAACCTATTTTATGTGTTTCTCACCTACCTTATGAAAGGTCTCACAGGGCACATAGAATAGATGAAATGATAAGGCGGTGGTAACTTTCCACAGGATAGAATATTTTTTTTTCCTGCTAAACATCTCTCTAATTAGAACTGTAATGCAGCAGTTGCTGCATTGCAAATACCGGTACATATCACAAAGGTCACTATGGGACTTGTGGTGCCATAAGTATTACTGCATTGCAAGTGGTCGGTTTGCAAGCTGGCAGAATGACATGGGTGTGTCTGGCAAACCTGAAACCTCCCATAGGTGTGTCTCATGTGGAACAGATGGAATATAGTCCAACTTCCTGTTTGGTCACATGTTCCTCTGGGTTTGCAGCAGCCATGTTGACAGAAGCACTGGGATAGCTCTGGCAGTTCCTTTGAGGATCAGGTCTCGCTCACTGTTTGGAGCCGCCATTGTCCTGGAAGGCACCTGAGTTGGAATGCTTGGAAGTGGCTGACGTCCTGGAAGGCACACCGTGAGAAGACCAGGGATGTGTGGAGAGTCTGGATTATCTCTCTCTGTTTTCAGGATTAGTGGACTGAGGGGTCAGTGAGTGGAGGTTGTGATGCCTTCACTGAGAGAATGTAACAGACTATGTAAATACCACCACGCGGGCGTAACCGCCATTGGAACAGACTAAATGTCATGAATGTTCCATTGATGTTAATGAACTATCATGTATGAGGTTTATGATGTGTAATAAACCGAATGTATTTTATCACTACCACTACCACTTGAGTGTTCCCCAACACGCTCAGTGAGCAAATCACTACTGAAGATAGGAAGTGGTACTATTTTCTCACTATTAGTTATGTTGCATTTGCACCATTCTTTTCAAGAAATCTGCCCTTTACAAACCCGCCATAACTTACTGATACAATAGTCCTCTTGCCAAGGGTTTCTGTGGGTCCTGGCAATTAGAAGGTGTTGCCATATCTTCACAATATTACATAACTTGGACTCCAATAACTCATAGTTACAGTTCTCTTTTGTTGTAGACATTAGTCTTCATATTCCATCTTGAGTTAATGCTCAGTGTTGGGTCTTCATATTCCATCTTGAGTTAATGTTCAGTGTTGGGTCTTCATATTCCATCTTGAGTTAATGTTCAGTGTTGGGTCTTCAGATTCCATCTTGAGTCAATGTTCAGTGTTGGGTCTTCATATTCCATCTTTAGTCAATGTTCAGTGTTGGGTCTTCCGATTCCATCTGGAGTCAATGTTCAGTGTTGGGTCTTCCGATTCCATCTGGAGTCAATGTTCGGGTTCCTTCTGGAGTCTAGGTTGCTTAAAGCTTTCAAAGGGGTCTGGTCCATTGCTGAAACTTCTCTGGTAATCGTGACTGGGGGTCCAATATACTGTTCAAAGCCCAATCCACCGCACACCCATCTGCTTCTTAGGCACCAACTCCTCTTCTGACAACAACCACGTGACCTGGGGTCTATCCAAATCTCTTCCCTCAAAGAAACAGCGCTGTTGTTATTGAGTTATGAGTGGTCTCTACTGCCAGAAGATGGTGATACTCTTCCACAAACACTGCCAGATGTAGTTAAGTGTATCTTCTGCTATTCCCACTCACTTACATCTGCAGTCAATTAGCAGTCATTGATTGTCCGCAACACTCACATTCCGCTGAACCACAAGAGAGATTGTTTCTTTCGTCTAAAACAGAATGTGAAGGCTAAAACTGATCAGGGCTGCTCATTGGCTGCAGCAGTCACATTATGTCCCATACCAGAAAACTAGTGGAGGACACATACAACAGTGCAGGGAAACATTGCAGTCTAATTAACAAAAAAGAGAAGGAAAGGTGGCACTCACCATGAAATCAATATTCTTTTAGTTCATCCATCATGCGGGAGACATCCAGATGACGACGGCTGTTTTGTGCATTCTTAGTGCTGTTATGGGTCCCAGTGCAGGACTGGTGGGTGAACATATGCTTTTCTTTATGTTTTGTGTTTTTGAACCCCAATGATAGGTTATATAATAGGTTGCCACATCTTTGGCCCCATACCCATAGCAGTACAAATCCTCACCCTCTGGAAGCGAACATGTACTTGGAGTAGGTGAGCTCATTCAATAACCATAGATAATTAGGACCAGGCTAACTCACACTAGCAAAGCTTTATTATCTTCATAACCAGCAAAAAAAATTACACCTCTAGTTCAAAAAAAAAATACACCTGCCCATCTAGGCTCTATCTGATCAGAAGTCTCTGGTGGTGACGCCTTCATTGGGTCCCCTGCAGTTGCGTAACTTGAAGCTCGTGGGCCCTGATGCGAAAGATCCTACGGGGCTCCCAATCATTGCAAATCATTAATAGAAATAGTCTTTTTCTGTAGGCCAATGGGACTTTTGGGGCCCCCTAGGCTCCAGGGTCCAGGTGTGATTGCAACCCCTGCACCTTTTGTTGTTACACCCTGTTTGCAACCTAGAATGGAGTGATGGCCGGTCATGCATAGCTTCCTGATTCACCTCTATCACTATCACATGTCACCAAATTTTGAAAGTTAGGAAAGAAGGTCACATATTGTGGGGCGCTGCTGCAATTTTTATATGGTTAGTCATTTCTCTAACCTTGCCAGTACGTCATGTTTCCACATGTATATATTGATCCTAGTGAAACCCATTAGAGATTCCATAGAGTATGATACCCCTTCTATGTCTCCCAAAGGGCAACCCACAGGCAGTATGATACCCACCTAACACACTATGTTGCGCTTATAGCGCCAATCACAAACATACATACACACTATGGCGCCTCCACAATGTCCAACGCATAAACTTTGATGCCCCCCACAGCACCAACCACACATAGTATGCTGCCAATATTGACCCCCAATACAAAGTCAAGTATGATGACCCCAAAGATCCTGTTATGCACAGTATGATGCCCACAGTCCTCTCCATATAGTATAATACTCCATAGTTTCCCCCCCCGCACATTTAATCAATAGTGCCCACACAAAGTTGATGCTCCTTATTGCGCCACACAACAGCATGATGCCCATGCCACACAGCAATGCCCACACAGTCTCTCACAGTATCCAACCAAGTTTGATGACCTCACATTGTCCCTCAACACAAATTTGATGCCCAAACTCCCCACACACATTATGGTGCTCTTCACGGTATGAGCCCCCCCACATTGCCCACCCAAAATTACTGTATAAAGCCCCAACTGTCCCCCCTCCACAAAATATGATACACCCATAGCCTTCCAACTAAGCATGATTCCTCCACAGCCCCCGATACAGTATAATGCTCCCAGTCTTCTCACATGTTGATGCCCACACAGACCCCCGCACATACAGTAGTATGAAGCCCCCACAGTGTCCCCCACTCAAGCATTCTGCTTTCTTGGGTGTCTTCTCATATCCTTCCTCTGTGACTGATTGCTCTCTGCTGCCCAGTATTGTGACCTTAGAATATCATGGCAGCTGACAGTCCTTGCTAGTGACGAACAGAGGAGCAAAGATCTGTTGGCTCCTTAGGACACAAATACAGTTGATGTTAGGACATATCCAAGACAGCA
This sequence comes from Allobates femoralis, assembly GCA_033576535.1. Lineage (NCBI taxonomy): Eukaryota > Metazoa > Chordata > Amphibia > Anura > Aromobatidae > Allobates > Allobates femoralis. Next base: position 25,155,594 of record JARQOC010000009.1, read on the forward strand.
GGACACCTCCTTGAATTCATGACCGTCCTGCTGGATCCGGGAGGGTTGGGAGGTATACAGTTATTGCTGCGGGTACCTGCATCCATCTCTGCATTTTACCTACGGTGGCCATACATTAAAGAGCATTTTTCCAGTAAAGGGAACCTGTCTGCTTGTTTATGCCCCCCAGCTATCACTGTCTGTCCCTGTAGCTTCATAGTCCTATTATAATCAACCCTGTCTGAGCTCATAGTGTCATGTTAAAGGTGAACAAAAAACATTTATGCACTTACATTTTCTTATGTGAATCAGGCAGTGACTACACCTTGGAGGATGTAGTCACTCTGGCAGGTTAATAGTTAACTCACTGCCAACTTCTCTGTATAAAGGACCTGTGTGATGTCCCAATCATGTGACCATAGTGGGCGGAGCTAAGCAAGGAAAATCATTATGGTCAATGCAGACTTAGCTCTACCTATTGTAGTCACATGCTCGTGACATCACACAGGTCCTTCAGCACTTTCTGAAATTCGGTTGAAATGTTAACTATTAACCTGCCAGAGTGACTACGTCCTCCAAGGTGTAGTCACTGGTGTATAAATGCTTTTCTTCACCTTTAACATTAGCTTAGACAGGGATGATTAGAATAAGAGACTATGAAGCTACAGGGACAGACAGTGATAGCTGGGGGGGGCATAAACGACCTGACGGGTTCCCTTTAAGGCTCATGATTGGAGAGCAAGACCTCCCTACAGTCTGCCATTGTGAGACACTCCTTTAATTCATTTGTTTTCTAGAGATATGTGAACGGTGGCTTTTCTTGGTAAAATAACCAATTGGTTATTTATGGGAAACTCTTTGATTAGAGTTTAGTAAGATAAAATACAGTAATACAATAGTTGTATTGTTCTTGTATCAAAAATACAGTCCAGTATGGTGTTCTGACATGTCATAGATATGTGCTTTCACGTATGAATGGAGTGTTCTAGCGCTATCCAGAAACCACAAACTCTTTAACATTGCTGATATACATCAGACACAGGAAACCTCAGACACATCATGGGCAAATCACCATTGATTGCAATGATTACTGGTTTGAAGTATATTGTTAGGAAATCTATGGGTGCTTTTGCAGTGTTTTGGGTCCTGGAGGACACAGAAAAGGGCCCACATGCAAGAACAATAAATGGGTCCTTTGCACCTCAAGAGCTCTTAAAGGGGAATTCCGAGGAGAGAAAACTTTTTAGTACAGTTCCTGCCCTCCTACATGATGAAGCAGAGCCTTACACTGCAGTTCTAGGGTCTATAGATCTCTTACAAATTGATAAAATCATATCTGCTCCTCAGATCTCACCTCTCCCTCAGGGGACATAACATTTCAGCCTGACAGCTTCATGCAGCAGCAGAGATCAAGAGGTGTGTTGAGGATGTTGTGTACCGTGGGGGCTGCAGGATCAGCCTACACTCCAGTGAGTGATGATGATGATCTATTGAAAGTTGGAGGGATAGGAATCTACTAAGTTCCTATGGGAGAGGGGAGACAATGTAATGATTTGCCTCTGCTCCCAGCCTCACAATAACAGTACACATTATGCATCATCATACAGCAGAGGATCACAGCATGCATTTGTATCTGCTTGGTGACATGATTACTATTTCAAGCCTGGACCCCCTGTCACATTAGATGGTATATCAGGGACAGGATTGTATGTGCGAGCATGGGGCTGGTGGCCACACCCCCTCCCCATATAGAAATGTGAGGGTCTGGGATGTAGGATGATCCTGCAGGCCCCAGCATCCACGCCGCCAACACACCTCCTCTTCTCACCAGCAGCATGAGACTGTCAGGCTGAAAATTCTCTGTCCCATGAGGGGGGTCGGAGCTGAGGAGTAGGTATGATTTTGTCAATTTATAAGTGATCTATAGATCCTAGAACTGCAGTGCACAGCTCTGCTTCATCATGTAGCAGGGCAGGGACTGTACTAAAAGGTTTTCTCTCACTGGAGTTTCCCTTTAAAATGGTAAATTGCATCGGCTTTGGAGGTGGAAATAGACCCAGTTACCTCTTGGGCCCCTTGAGGCCTCACAGGTTGCACCAATGCTATGTCCTACCCTGGTTTTGGGCATGTTTTAGTTTTGGAGCTTAGCTTGCCTAGTTTATTTTCATTATGTTTCCTAGAAGGCGTCAAACAACATCCTACGTTGCATTAATCAAATTCAGTATTGGGAAATCCTTTTTGCGTATGCCGAAAAGACTGTTGACCAAGTTCATTGGGGAGATCCATAAAGTTGTTATGGATAGCTTTGTACTTCAGGGATTTATAAGATAAGACACAATGCCTCCTAATTCCAAATTGTGTTCCTGGATACATATTTTATCCTTTGTTAGAGTAGAAACCACTCCAAATGGTATTCAGTTTACAACCAGTGAGAATAGAAGAAATATACAGACATGTGATATAAAAAAATCCAAAAGGAGTTTTTGGAGTGTTCGTGTATTTATGCGCTTCACTCGTAGGTTTTCCGTACATAATTTTGGGTGGTTCGTACAAAATTGAGCTCTTTGGCATTAACTCAATTTGCCGCGTTTGGAGGAAGACAAAGGCTGCCTATGACCCAAAGAACACCATCCCCACAGTCAAGCATGGCGGTGGAAACATTATGTTTTGGGAGTGTTTATCTTGTAAGGGCGCAGGACTAATTCACCGCATCAATGGGACAATGGATGGAGCCATGTACCGTAAAATCCTGAGTGACAACCTCCTTACCTCCGCCCGGACATTAAAAATGGGTCACAGCTGGGTCTTCCAGGACAACAATGACCCAAAACACACAGCCAAGGCAACAAAGGAGTAGTTCAAGAAGAAGCACATTAAGGTCATGGAGTGGCCTGGCCAGTCTCCAGACCTTAATCCCATGGAAAACGTATGGAAGGAGCTGAAGCTCTGAGTTGTCAAGTGACAGCCTCAAAATCTTAATGATTTAGAGGTGATCTGCAAAGAGGAGTGGACCAAAATTCCTCTTGAAATGTGGGCAAACCTCATCATCATCTACAAGAAACGTCTGACTGCTGTGCTTGCCAAAAAGGGTTTTGCCACCAAGGATTAAGTCCTGCTTGCCAAAGGGATCAAATACTTATTTCTCTCTACTAAATGCAAATACATTTATATCATTTAGACAATGTGATTGTCAGGATTTTATTTTTGATATTCTATCTGTCACTGTTAAAATTAACCTTCCCTAAAAATTATAGACTATTCATGACTTTCATGACTGTCCTTCCCCTAGAGAGAATATTGGAGGAGGCATCGGGTCTGATGACAGTAGAACAGAGAAGGGAGGAGTTGGTGCCTGAAACTCTAGCGGGATGTTCGTGTGTCCGCTGGCTTATAGCCATAGATCTATGACCAGTTCCCTTAAATTGTGCTCTCTACTTTGAGCTGTCTCCCCCTATGTGGTGTCCCTGCCCCCTGTGTACTCTCCCCCATGTGCTCTCTTTCCCCCCTACCCACTCAACCCCCAGTCCACTCTCACTTCTCCCATGTGCTCTCCCCCTGTTTGCTGTTGTGGCGCCCCGCAACGAGTGCGTCACAGGAGGGTATTGCAGCCACAAATGCAGCCGCAATATCCTCTGACTCAGCAATGACCTGGTTAATTTAGAAATCCAACCCAACATGCAAACACCTAGAATAGAGGGCCAATCCTAGGTCCTGGTGGGCGGAGTGTTAGGGTAGTGCAGGAGAACACACAATGGTCTAGATAGTTGAAGAAGAAGTCTAGAACCTGACGAGAGCAGACTAGAGCTTGGAGAGGAGCGGGGGCTCCGCACCCCGTGCGGGCCCCTGGGCCGTCACCGGTCGGGTGTCAGCACCTGAGGCCTTAACCACCGGGATTGGGCATATCTACACGGGTTCCCAAATGACTCCCGTGCCCACAACTCACAGCCGGTTCACTGGTACCGAAGCTGGCAGCAGTTCACCTCTGCCACGCGAACCAGAAGAGTGGAGGATCAGCTTTACAGGAGCACCCCACCACCAGCCAGTTTCCAGTCGTCTAACCAGCGGTGTACCCACTGAGGGATCCAAGGCTCCCCAAAGCATCCAGAACGTACATCATGGATAGGGCATTGAAGCAGCCTCCCCGTACCCGACCTGGTATTCCTGGGCGACGCTGGCAAGAAGGAACTAAGTAGGTAGAATGGAGGAGCACTACGGATTTCTAAGGGACACCATCACTGCTGAGTCCACCCGGTCTACTACTCAACCACTGTATACCATGTTTGCCTGCTGGTTACAGTAAAGACCGTTATAGAGACTGTCTGTGTCCGTGATTCCTTATGAACTGTCCGTCATTAACTAAAAGGTAACCGCAGCTGCCGCACAACATCTTGAGCAGCTCCAGCCCCCGGGGATCACCGCTCAGCCTGTGGGGAGCGTAACATCTTGCTGCTGTCCATCCCCCGGGGGTCCCGCAGCGTCGGTAGCCCTTACCGAACTACTCATAGGTGGCGTCACGAAGAAAACAAATTAAAACCCCTTAATCTGTTCCCGTAAGACGTCTTCACTTTTGATCTGCACTACACCGGCCCCACTACCGGCAGGCGCGGTCCACCCGTGACAAGGAAGGAGAAGAATCGCCTGTCTAAACCGGAGTCAGCCGGCCGCGGTGAGTCACTGTCTCTCTAATCCCCTGTGCTGTCTTCTCCCTCTGCTCTCTCCTTTGAACTGGTTCCCCCTCGTACGCTCTCCTCCCTGTGGGCTATCTTTCTCTCCCCCCCTTGTTGTTATTCCCCTTGTGTTCTCTTTCCTTTGAGCCCAGGTGTCCAAAGATGGTAATCACATGAGTAAGTGTGCCTGTGCGTGCTGGGTCATGACGCCACCATCTTTGTGTACCCAGGTGTCCAAAGATGGTGGTCGCCTAAGTGCGCATGCGCGTGCCACATCATGCCACTACCATCTTTGTGTACCCATGAGTCCAAATATGGTGGCCGTCTGAGTAAGTGCATATGCGTGCGCTGGGTATACGCTTGCAGGCATGTGATAGGAGGACAACCAGACGCTGGAAGTTACAGATGCAACAGGACAATTATGTAAGTAGACTATATGTATTAGTTGCAATGCATGTATTTGAAGAGGAGCAAGTTCCTAAAAAGAATTCACATAACAGCAAGTTGATATATACAGTATTTAATCTGTGCCCATATATACTTAGTACAGTGCCAGCATATCCAGGGGGACAGGATAATAAATAGTGCTAAAAGTGTAGAGGGAATATCTAGTGCTTACCTACGATGTGCTATGGTTTAAGATCCTCCACGGACACCCCAACGCACGTTTCGCATAAGCTGCTTTCTCAGGGGGAAGCTACTTATGCAAAACACGGCGGGGTCAAAAATATATAAAAGAAAAAAACATAACTGGGCCAACAATATAAACACCCAAAGAAAAAGAAGAAAGTTACCCTGAATGAAGAGAGGTCATTTCGTCAATCCCTACCTGACCATGGATGTTGGCGCTCTAAATCTCATTGTGGTGCCCCCACTCCTTGACGGCTCCCTGTGGGATGCCCTTTTCCAAACTAGAATGATAACACACCAAATGGTCATAGATAAAATAATACGGAAGACTATATACAATAGAAAATTGAAAATATCATTAGTGAGATGTTACTTATAGCTGTGGTGCTAAGTAGAAATAAAAGTGAAATATTCCCTAGATATTCAAGTCCCTAGAGCTCTTGTGGTCTGCATCATACCCTAACACATTCTACCCCATTCCTGTACCGGGTTTATCGGGGACTCCGTAGCAAAGATTCAGGGTATATCCATATGACCCCCTCGATGGGCGTTATAATGCAGATCATCATATGGTATTGCCATACCTAACTTACTGTACCTCCATGTAGGAATGAATCTAAAGCAATTAGTAGGAGGCATGTCACATCTCATTATAAGCTATGGGGCACTTCATAGATGGAAAACATGGTCTTACGTCAGACATCTGCCATCCGTCTGTCTGGTTTACATCTGGAGGCCGTTTTGTATGACAGAACTAAAAAAGCGTTGGCTGCTCTGAGAACAACAGGAAACCACAAGCATTTACATTCTACGTTACAAGACAGACACTCTTGGCATATACTGTTAGCAATACTGTATATGTTTGTCTATTACTATTCCATAAAGTTCTATATTAACTATTTAAAGCGTTTTTTTAAGATAGACATTGCAGGAGATTGCATGAGCCAGAGAAGGAATTATGTAGCCTGTATGAAAGTCAAGGCAGGGAATGCAGCAGCCAATTTGCAGTGAAGCTGGGCAGTGAGAGGACGTCACGGTTTAGCTGTAAATGTAGGGAAAGAAAGTCATAAAGCAATGAAAAAACTCTACAGACAGCACAAAGTGAAGAAGATTAGTGTGTGAGGAAAAGAGAATATCGTTATACATATTCTTTAGGGCAATTGGAGGCTTTGGAATACTTTTGACTTGCTGTGAATCAAACTTTCTTGAAGAAAGAGTTAAAAAGTTAAAAATGTTGTGGACCCCATCAGTCATTAGATTTACAGGGCTGCAATACTGTTCATGCTCAGTAGAGAACGTATTATGACGTTTAGATATGTGTAGCACAATCTGCAGCCTTCCTACAAATGCAGGTGTCTTCCCCTTTAAATTCAGTGTACTCTATAGGACTGCTTCTAAATGGAGAAACGGACATCTTCAGACAAGCCACGGACTCCAAGCAGACAAGACACATGTCGCGTGCTCCAGCTCACTCTTCACAACCATTGCCTTTGTCTAGTAGTCCGGATGTTAGAATCCGTGTATGCAGGTCATCTTGCAGTTCTTGTACAGGAATATTGCGTTAGTACAGATGTATTATGCTCTGAAACCCTCCATCGTAAGTTAGTGTCCCCTGCACTGCATACAGCTAGATGTTACCTTTGTGTAGAATTGTGCCTCTTGCTTCATATTTAATGTATTCAATGTCCATTCTTGTGTTGTATTGTCACTGCTGCTGATGTGCCCAGTACTGACTGATACCATTTGTACTTTTATAGTTTTACCGCCAAGTGTATCACCAGTGATCACCACGTGTACCGTCATGTGCATTGCCATATGCATCTTCACGTCATCCACCAATAAAGTATAGACTACTGAACTTTACAGTCTGTTTACTTGGGATGTGAAGAAAGGTTTAGCTGTATGCTGGAATCCACACAGCACCAGATGTGGAAGAAGGCAGAACAAACACTAAAAGTCTTTAGACTTTGTCTTGGTAAGCAAAAAAAGAAAAAAAATCCAACTTACATTATGGGGTGGAAGGAAGAATTGCGTCTTATAAAAACATAATTTAATTGAAAATAATAAAAAATAATCCTGTGTTTCAAGCATGAACTGCTCTAAATTTTAATGATGGGTGAAAAGCAAAAAAAACTATTTTTAATTATTTTCAATAAAATTTTGCTTTTATAAGAAGCTATTCCTCATCCTATTCCATTGCAGAGCTGGATTTTTTTCTTTTCTACCTTTCATTGTCTACTTGGAAACCAGCCCAGGACCAAGTCTGTGTAAAGCTCCTTGGCCGAATGACCACCTGCAGGGGCGTAACTACAATGGATGCAAGAGGTGTAATCGCACCCGGGCCCTGGAGCCTGGGGGCCCCAAAAGACACTTTGGCCTATAGAAAAAACACAGACAACACAGTAGGGGCGACTTAACTGTTTAACCAAATATAGCCGGGTAATTTAAGTTGATAATTTTGCGGCCCCTGAAGTATGGTAGAAATTTCCAAATGTCCCCCGGCAGAAAAAGGCCCTCCCCTGCTTATGAAGATTAAAAAGGATACTTTGGACAAGACATAAATGTTTTTTCTGTAATTTATTAATAAAAAATAAGTATAAAAGCAATACAAAAACATATTCCAATGTAAAGATGACAACAATATGTACAAATAAATATATATACATCACTAGTGTGCATACTGATTGGGTAAAGTGAAAGATCAGCGTGACCTGCAGGTGTACTCTATGAAGATTCACAGTATGGGGGACCGATCATCCCAATAAGTATCAGCTGTACTGTAGGTTGTGTTATATTGTGTAGTATGATGATTAGTAGTTTGTGTGGTTTCCGTGCTAAATGTTTACCAACTGAGAAATTATATCCAATCCAGCCCAGTGGGCAGTCTTTGTTTAGGACCGCCTACTGGACTGTTTAGGACCGCCTACTGGACTACTAAATCCAGAGTGATTACATAAAATATTAGTAGTTTTACTAAATCTTTTCCCACATAACTATATATAATTCTGTTCAGTTTACTAAGATCTAATTCATGGTGCTGATAGATTTGGACTTCATTTTCATCACGCAAGGAATCGGTCAGCAGGTTTTTGCTACCTCATCTGACAGCAATATAATGAAGGTGTCACATGCTGGTATAACGGATAGGGCATCAGGAGACAAGATGGTAAGATGGGCAAAGGCAAACTAGGGAACTAGTTTGACCCTTAGAAAGGGGGTCCCTGGCTCACTCTGATCATGAAATTACCTCTGAAGGTGAGGATGTCCAGGCCGCCACCCTTGCCTTTTGCTCCTGATCAACCCCTACCTCCACCCACAGACTGGGAAAACCCTGCTTCTTCAAGGGTAGGGAACAGCAACAGCAGCACAGCGATCTTCACTGCTCAGGGGCTAGTGCAGAATGAATTTTTATCTAGTGAAACTTTGTGAAGGGAAGTGGAACTACTTCAAGGTGAGGGAGTGAAGATCAGAATGCTAAGACATCAGAATGCTAAGACCACCCCTCCGACCTCACCTGGATGCTATGACACACCCCTCCACCGCAGAGCTGCCGCACACAGCACAGACCACAGCATCAACTAAAGGAGAAAAACTCAGATTTAAATCACTCATCATGGACGCAACGAAACCCTGAATCCAATGATGCATCACGTAGATTACTGGCTGCAGCTGTTCTCACACAATCAGGCATGTAGTTTTTGGAACCTAGCAGAGCTGGGACAGCTGCCCCCGCCAGGGTCTCAATACAGATTATGCATGAGAGTGAGGTGTCAATCACAGCAAGGGGCGTGACGGACTGCCTTGTGTGTGACAATGTAGTCTAGAAATGGTAATCACCAAGTAATAAAGCCTTTAGTTTATGTAAGCGATCAGATCTGATTATAGACACAGTGATTTCTGTTTTTAACCTTACAGCATGCTGTGCTCAGCTTCCATAGCAAAAACCTGCTGACAGATTCCCTTTAATATATTCACAGTGCAAATACAACTAATGTCATTCATTCACATTAACTATTTTATGAACTCACTGGTGGCACATACTTAAAACAGCACGTCAGTCAGGACAGTCAAGAATATAAGTAACACTGTTCACTGATGACAAGTTGCACCATCCGATTAAAAAAGCTTAAAATTAGATTACCAAAAAGTTAGTGCCATTAGATACAACTGCATCAACTTTGCAGTTTCCAGGTGAGTTTTCAGCTCTAGTTATAGGCATATTTGGCAATTCTTGAACATGTTGTTGCAGGAGATGTAGACTGGCAATTTTTCAGGATTTTTGGCCATATCGATGCTGTTTATTTTTTACAAGTCTCATCCCTCTGTGGCATTTACCGTCTCTAAAATGAAGTGACCTTCCTGGGAGGTTTCAGGGAGGTTTTCAAGACTAGCAGATATTCTAGGAGCCCAGGAGGTCTTCTATTTTCTGGGAGCCTCCTGGACATTTTGGGAGAGTTGGGACTTCTACTCTTTAGGCACCAATACACTTTTCTTCCACCTCTACACTTTTCGAGCACATCTACTATTTTCTTGAACTCATACTCTTTTTTTCCACCTCTACTTTTTCCAAGCACATCTACCCTTTCCTTGACCATATACTTTTTCTTGGGCCATCTACTCTTCCTTGAACATATACTCTTTTCTTCCCTCTACCTTCGTACATCCACTCTTTCAGGACAAACTCTTTCTTCTACATATCTTTCTGTACATTACTCTTTCTTGAGCAATATCATTTCTTTCTCTCCTCTTCGGGCACATCTACTTTTTCTTGACCATAATACTCATTTCATGGTGCCCATCTACTCTTTCTTGAACTTGTACTCTTTTCTCCATCTCACTCTTCGGGACATATACTCTTTTCTTGACATTCTTGACCATTACTTTTCTGGGTCATCTACTCTTCCTTGAGCATATACTCTTTTCTTATCTCTACTCTTTTAAGGCACATCTACTCTTCCTTGAACATATACTCTTTTCTTAGATCTCTACTCTTTTGGGGTACATCTACTCTTTCTTGAACATATACTCTTTTCTTCCATCTCTACTCTTTCAAGGCACATCTACTCTTTCCTTGACCATATACTCTTTTCCTCAAAGTCTCCTCTTTCCAGGAACATCTACTCTTTTTTTCCACCCCTAGTTTTTCCGACACATCTACTCTTTCCTTCTTTCCTGGGCCATCTAGTTTTTCCTTAGTTCCTTAAAGTTGAGCGTCTTTACTAATATCTAAAGTTGCTTTTTAATTCTGTTGCCAAGTCACAATGGCACATCTACTTTTTTCTTGACCATATACTTTTTCGTGGTGCCATCTACTCTTCCGTGAACTTGTACTCTTTTCTTCCACCCTCCTCTTTCTGGGCACATCTACTCTTTTCTTGACCATTCTTGACCATATATGTTTTCTTGGGCCATCTACTCTTCTTGAGCATATACTCATTTCTTCCTCCTCTCCTCCTCCTTTCCTGACATCTATTTTTTTCTTGACTTTATACTTTTTCATGGTTCCACTCTACTCTTTCCTTGTACATGTACTCTTTTCTTCACCTCTACTCTTTCCGGGCACATCTACTCTTTCTTGACATTCTTGACCATATACGTTTTCTTGGGCCATCTACTCTTTCCTTGAACATATACTCTTTTCTTCTCCTCTACTCTTTCCGGGTACATCCACTCTTTTCTTGAACATATTTTTGTTCTTCACCTCTACTCTTTCTTGAACATATACTCTTTTCTTCTACCTTACTCTTTCTGGCACCTCTACTCTTTCCTTGAACATATACTCTTTTCTTCTACCTCTACTCTTTCCGGGCACCTCTACTCTTCCTTGAACATATACTCATTCTTCCTTCTCTTACTCTTTCTGGGTACATCTACCTTTTCTTGAACATATTTTCTGTTCTTCCACCTCTACTCTTTCCTTGAACACATACTCTTTTTTTCCACCCCTACTTTTTCGAGCGCATCTACTCTTTCCGGCCATCTAGTTTTTCCTTAGTTCCTTAAAGTTGAGCGTCTTTACTAATATCTAAAGTTGTTTTTTAATTACAGTTGCCAAGTCACAATGGTCGTGACAAACAGCTCTAATATATCTCCCTTTAGAGACTCAGGATCTAGTGTCTAGCAGTTCTACATCTCCGAGAGATGGTGCGCTAACACCTAACCCCCACAATACCCGACTGAAGGGGCTGAAAGCAACTGTAAGTGGCATAGGAGTCTGCAAAGCTTCTGGAACCGGAATCCATGTCTCTCGGAATATGTCAGAGTCTGTTATCTCCTTGCACAGATTCTCCGGCCTTTGAGAAAGGTAGTCTTTAATTGTGGTTGACATGTGGTCTCCAGCTCCTGGTCTTCAAAGGATTCTAGTTTCGTCTCTGGTTCTAATTGTTTCAGGTATGCCAGGCTTATATTAATCTCCACTTTTTCTCTGCAGCCATCACAACTCTGGGGGTTTCCTCTATAGGGGGTGTCGGTTTGGCTGCTCGTACGCTTGAGGGTTGGGGAACCAGTTGACAGACTGATACCACTGTCCTCTCCTTGGAGACCTTCGTCAGGAATTCCTTCTTGTATGAAAACCTCTTTAACATCAGGATTTGCTCTTTGCTCATGTACTTCTTCTTGAGAGTTCTCCAAGGACGCTGGACAAGGCTTTAACATGTGTATGAAGAGCTGACTTCCAAAGCCGCTGTCCGCACTGCTGCGCATTGGAGAGTCTCGAGGCTTGGCCATCAGATGATCTTTCAAGCCGGTTTCCCAGCATAGAGTGGTTTCAATAACAGGAGAGGGAGGTTTATCCATCCAGGACCAACTTCTTTGAATGAGAGACTTCTAGAGAGAGAATATATGACATTATTTTAGTGATTATTGTGAAGGTACTGTATGATATGCCTAATATAAAGGTGCCATCACATATACAGTATTTCATATGACCATATGACGTAAGATTCATTGAGTTCATTCTGGCTTTAAGCTACTCGTATCCATCAGACGTGTTTCTAAATCTGTCTGCAGTTCAATATTTCATGTCAAAGCCTATCTTTAGAATTGGAAACATCTTCCAAGAACCGTGCAAAATTGTACAAAATGTCCCAGACGTAAGTCATGTTGGAGACTATTGGCCAATGTCTGTGACAATGACAGTATCTAGGTTTTCTTAAATGCTTGTATTTTAGGCTAAAATGTATTTCTGCAGTAGGGTTGCATTAAAAATGTTGGATTGTTTGGCTTCTACACAGTGGCATAACTTGAACCTCATGGACCCTGTGTCACGCTTGGAAGGTAAGGGAATCAGGTAACAGGTAGGTGAAATGGGCAAAAGGAGGTCCGGAGAACCTAATCTGACCCTGATGTTGGGGTCCCTGGCTCGCCCTGATCTCAGAGGTTCTTCTGATGGTGAGGAGTTCCGAGCCGCCACCCTGTACGCTAAAACTCCTGATTAGCCCTAGGCTGAGGGCCCCTACCTCCGCCCACGGGTCAGGAATCACAGCTTCTCCCAAGGAAAGACTTAGTCCAGCAGCAAGCATCAGCACAGCACCAAGACCTAGAGCAAATAGCTATCAGCAGCACCTGACAGAGGAGAGGGAAGGCTAAATAGCCTCCCCAGGGAGAGGGGATTCCAGGTGAGTCACACATTAACCCCTCAACCAGCAGTTGAATATTATAGTGAATGCAGGTCTGGAGCACAACACAGGAGGCAAAGACCTTGACAACTATAAACCATGCAGCTCTTAAAGACAAACAACACACACAGCAGCATCCAGCAATGTTAGCGCCAACTAAGCGCGTGACACCCTGATGCAAAAGCTCCTATGGGGCCCCCAATTATTGCAAATCTTTAATAGTAATAGTCTTTTTCTATAGGCTACTGGGAATTTTTGGCCCTCCCCCCAGGCACCAGGTGCGATCGCAACCCCTGCACCTGTTGTTGTTACGCCCCTGCTTCTACAGCCTCTATGTATCACAAAACACATCAGACTGTAGAGAGAACTTGACATTTTAGACTCTTTTCTTCATTATATTGTATAACTGGTTATCTACCACACAATTTTGATCTATATTTTTGGAATAAAACCGTATATTTTATTAAACTTATCATCCACCAACTCACCAGTGTCTTAGGGGTCTTCACAACTCCACGGACGTACAAACAAATGAAGAAGTTGACACAGATCAATAGGACCAAAAAGCTCAGGATGCAGGCGGCCAATACCAGCAGGGTAGTGCTCGCCAACCCTATGAAGACAGGGGAAGAGCTGGACGTCAATGAGTGGTTATCGGGAAATTATAGGCAAACTAGATCTTGTGAGCTTTCATCATTCGTGGGATTATGAATACGGTAATTTTCTAGTCTATATTATACTTCATTAGCAAAAAATGTTTAGACTACACCAAAAATACAAAGTAAGGATATCATATAGAAGAACCTCCTGGAAGCTCTGGTTTGTAAAATTCAATTTGGCAAATATTTGACCATAGTCGTGCCCTTCTACTGAGAAGCCGAAGAAGCAGGAACCGGATGAATCCTGTGAATAAAGATCTGCGCTGCTGTTATAAATGACAAGATCCAGCAGTAATAATAACGGTGATTGATGTGACAAAGTCTGTCCCCACTTCTTCCTCAGGAAATTCACCAACATGCTTCAAAACGCGTCAAATCAATTACCATTTTCGTTACTATGACTGCTGGATCACGTCATTTATAACAGCAGCGCAGACGTTTATTCATTGGTTTCATCTGGTTCCAGGTTCTTCAGCTTGCCATCGTATATATGGATCCTGCAGCAGCTGTTCGCATATTGTATGACACACCCGTAAAAGGTGAGTGACCAGCTCTTGTCCCTTTTATCTATATTTACTGGGTAAGTCTTTATGGCACTTTCTTTGTCTGCAGCTTCTAAAGGTACTGTCACACGTAACGATATCGTTGCCGATATCGTTCAAAAGTCACGTGTTTAATGGCGCTTGAACGATGTCGAAACTACATCGTTGCGTGTGACACTGCAAACGTGGAACGGTCAGTCGGCTGATCGTTCATTGTTTGATTTGAGGACAGGAGCTCAAATCTATCGTTGGTCGCCCGGTGGACACGCAGCATCGCTGCGTGTGACACCGGGAGACAAGCGATAAGCCAGATCGCAGCGCCTCTCTGCAAGCGCTGGGAGCTGGTATCCAAGGTAAACAGTGGGTATCTAGGCAGCGCGCTCTGCCTAGATACCCGCAGTATACCTTGGTTACCAGCCTTCTCCGCTCACGGGCTGGTATCCAAGGTACACAGTGGTTAACTCGGGACCCTAGTTACCCGCTGTGTACCTTGGATACCAGCCGGTGAGCGGAGAAGGTTGGTAACCAAGGTATACATCAAGTATCTAGGCAGAGCACGCTGCCTAAATACCCGCTGTTTACCTTGGAGACCAGCCTGCTCCCGCTTACCGCAGCCTGGCAGCGGGAGCAAGACATTGTAGAAACGATATTTAAATAATTTCCACGATGTCTCTGGTCCACTGATCGCTGGCGAGTCTGCCTGTGTGACAGCTCACCAGCGATCTGAACGATTTTGTTAGCGATCACGCGTGCATGTGATCGCTAACAAAATCGTTCATCGGACTGATGCATGTGACGGCACCTTTACTCCTATTAAGAAAACACACCTTCCCTCGCTCATTCCCTGTCCTCCTAAAACTGTGATTGACACAAGATACAATCCCAAATTTCTTCTTTCTGGGGAATATTTTTGCAGAACTGGAACATTTGTTGACTCTTTCGGGAGCCCAGTAATTATCCTGTTTTTCCAGGGGCCTCCTTCACTTTCCGAGAGTGTTGGCAAGAATGAAATAACTGCATTAATACACAACAAAACCTCTTCTTACACCACTGTCCTGGGTCTGGATCCTGCTCCCGTCACAAACTTTCTGCTGTCTGCAGCTTCCAGTTCCTTAGCCTCCTGCCTGCCTTAGGCTTTTAATACCTCTGTAAGCTGTCTGTGGTCTTCAGGATGTCTGTCTTCTAGCAACTCTGCAACCTGTCTGCAGTTTCTAGAATGCCTTCTGGATTCTATTTCCTCAGTTACCTGATTTCCTGTAGCTTTCAGTACCTTTGCAACCTGTCTGCAGTCTCCTGGCTGTCTTCAACTTCCAGTTCGTCAGCTACTTGGATACCTGCAGCTTTCAGTACCTCTGCAACCTTTCTGCGATCTTGAGAACGTCTACTGTCTTTCTGTGGCTTCTAGTACCTCTGCAACCTATCTGCTGCCTTTACAATATCTCCTGGCTACCTGCGGCTTCCAGTACCATAGCTACCTTTCTGTATGTGGCTTTCAATACATCTGCTAATGGTCTCCTGTCTGCTGCACTGACACCCATGGCCCGGGTGCCCACCTGGACCTTATGTTTAGAGGATCTACCTCACCTAGTGAGTGCTCTAACACCTCCGTCTTACCTTGTTCCGGTAGATAAATGCAGATCTCCGAAGATGCTTCTCCAAGGTTCTCACGTGATGCGATGGCGGGCTGAACACTCAAGCAATACTCATTCGACCCGGCAAGGTCACTGATACTGAAACTTTCTTTATTCTCCAGGTGCTGAAACTAAGAAGAGCAAAAGTAAGAAGCCGGAACCACTAGAACATGAGTAAGTTACACAACGCAACCAACGAAAACGGCTGATCCAATAGTCAATATTGGAGTCTACATTGGATCTGCTACGAGGGTTAGGTACTTTTCAGGGTGAGAACATATTTGAGAAGATCGTGGGAGGCTTCTATCATAGCTGGCTTCCTGTTAGTGAAAGGTGAACCTCAGACTATAGAGTAGGGCTCGGTTAGGTTGGCATTCTTCCTGCGTGAAACATGTTAATACAATCTTCTTGGCTGAAGACCAAACCAACATGCAGCCTTCGTCTAGACACTAAAAGGTGCCAACAGTTGCAGCAACTACGGGGAAAGTATTCACGAGCAAAGAGATTAAAAGAGCTGAACGTCCGAGCAAGTATCAGTCAATGACGCTTACGGGTCCCTGCTCAAGAACAATGTCCACCACTGGTGGACATAGACAGAAAAGGGCCCTGCTCAAGAACAATGTCCATCACTGGTGGACATAGACAGAAAAGGGCCCCTGCTCAAGAACAATGTCCACCACTGGTGGACATAGACAGAAAAGGGCCCCTGCTCAAGAACAATGTCCATCACTGGTGGACATAGACAGAAAAGGGCCCCTGCTCAAGAACAATGTCCATCACTGGTGGACATAGACAGAAAAGGGCCCCTGCTCAAGAACAATGTCCACCACTGGTGGCCATAGACAGAAAAGGGCCCCTGCTCAAGAACAATGTCCATCACTGGTGGACATAGACAGAAAAGGGCCCCTGCTCAAGAACAATGTCCACCACTGGTGGCCATAGACAGACAAGGGCCACTGCTCAAGAACAATGTCCACCACTGGTGGACATAGACAGAAAAGGGCCCCTGCTCAAGAACACTGTCCACCACTGGTGGACATAGACAGAAAAGGGCCCCTGCTCAAGAACACTGTCCACCACTGGTGGACATAGACAGAAAAGGGCCCCTGCTCAAGAACAATGAGGTGGACATAGACAGAAAAGGGCCACTGCTCAAGAACAATGTCCACCACTGGTGGCCATAGACAGACAAGGGCCACTGCTCAAGAACAATGTCCACCAATGGTGGACGCAGACAGAAAAGGGCCCCTGCTCAAGAACACTGTCCACCACTGGTGGACATAGACAGAAAAGGGCCCCTGCTCAAGAACAATGAGGTGGACATAGACAGAAAAGGGCCCCTGCTCAAGAACAATGTCCACCACTGGTGGATATAGACAGAAAAGGGCCCCTGCTCTAGAACAATGTCCACACTAGTGGACATAGACAGAAAAGGGCCCCTGCTCAAGAACCATGTCCACCACTGGTGGACATAGACAGAAAAGGGCCCCTGCTCAAGAACAATGTCCACCACTGGTGGACATAGACAGAAAAGGGCCCCTGCTCAAGAACAATGTCCACCACTGGTGGACATAGACAGAAAAGGGCCCCTGCTCAAGAACAATGTCACCACTGGTGGACATAGACAGAAAAGGCCCCTGCTCAAAGAACAATGTCCACCACTGTAGACATAGACAGAAAAGGGCCACTGCTCAAGAACAATGTCCTCCACTGGTGGACATAGACAGAAAAGGGCCCCTGCTCAAGAACAATGGTGGACATAGACAGAAAAGGGCCCTGCTCACGAACAATGTCCACCACTGGTGGATATAGACAGAAAAGGGCCCCTGCTCAAGAACAATTTCCACAAACTGGTGGACATAGACAGGAAAGGGCCCCTGCTCAAGAACAATATATGGGCCCCTTGCAGCCCAAGAGCTCTTGAAAATACAAAATTACACCATCTTTAGAGGTAGAAATGGGCCCCGTTACCTCTAGGGTCCCTGTTAGATTGCACAGGTTGCACCCATGGTATGTCCACCCCTATGTTGCACATTCTCACTACCATCTAAATTAACCCATTGAAGTGAATGGAGCAATTATGAATCATGCTCACTATTGCACACCAATCACACTCACAGAGGACCCCATTCTTATGCTTGTTGGGGACCCAGTGGTCAGACCCCAATATATTTGATAAACACTGTTAATGTGATGACCCATTTAAGCTTCCCACATCACAATGACAGCGTGGCATACATATAACATAAACATCTCCCATCAGTATACCCCGAAATCATGTATTTTTTCTTTCAAAACTTGTTTGTCTTGAACGTCTCAACTCAAGATAAGTTGTGTCAATCATTATTAAAACACACTCAAATTAGGACTTTATCAGAGAGATGGAGGCATACTGTCATGGGTGTCTCCCGCCCTAGGGAGACCTTTGACGAGTCTGAATCCTAAAGGTTACAACGTCTTAAGAATCAGCTCCACAACTTGTACTTAAATGTATATACTTTCTTTTGATGCTTCAGGAGTTAAGAACCCATTCCTATCTGGTTGTTCTTTGTAGCATAATCTAAGGTGTAGTTTTTGGTGACCACTCCCCTCCCCTATAAATAGTCACATGTCTGATCAGCTGACAACAGTGATAGAATCTCTTTCTATGCTGACCACTATGGAAGGAGCCAGTCTGTGACTATTGCTACTCTGAAATTGGGGAGTCCTGGAGTTTATTATTTTTGTATCTATTTTCCCCTGCTTGTCTCCCTTAGCCTGTATTATATTATAATAGAGGTGAGGCTAGTTACTTGCCAGCCTGCACATCACCCAGGGTAAATTAGGGGCACGTTAGGGCTTAGGCATGTGACGGCAACAGGGGAAGGGCCCGTATAGGGACATTAGGGAGTGCAGAGTCCAGCCTCAGCTTAGTGTCAGGAGGTGACCGCTCTCACCTCTCTCTTTGTCCAGGGCCTTCCCTCTGTACCATCCCTGTTGTTTTCCCCATGTTGCGCCGTACGGTGAGTGTTTTTGCACTTACTGTGTGATTGTCTTTGGTTCGGCGGACTTGTACTTTATAGACGCGGTTGAAAGGGAACACGTCCTTGTAGTCACGAGTAACGTTCTTCCTTGTGACCCTGGGTAAAGTGAGCTCAACGTATAGTGAGGAGCCGTTCACAGCCAGCGCCACCAATGGCGGAGGGAGGTTCACTGCGTGCAAACCAGAAGATAGTTGGTTATTAAACTCAGCATACAGTCTATCCTCAAACATGAATTGATGAGGTTTTGTAATTAATCCAGCTGTTATTAATCTGCACCAAATATTGTATTGATACTTCAACCACCTCCTGCCTTGCGGAGAATGTGCTGCCATGTGTTTGTATATGAGGAGTAACACTATTTCTGGTCATAATATGACTTGTATCCAGGTATCACCTCTGCAGTCTCATTATCTAATTTGCAGTTGTCTCTGAGCTAGTGAGTGGTGACTATCTGCTATGATGTCTCCCATACACAGCACACACAGACAGGAGGATTCATACTCTTCTGTGTCTCTGTAAGGCCCCTTTCACATCAGCGTTTTTCGCTGATGTGTGGCCGATCCGGCAGGTGGCGCCGCATCTGCCGGATCGGCCGACTTGCGGCCCAGATCCGGCAAGCCCCATGCATTGTCTATGGGGCTTGTGGTCCGGTGCGGCAAGTGCGGTTACACCGGATCAACCAGATCCGGCACTTGTGGCCGCGAAAAAAAAACCGCTTATTGTAGCTTTTGTTTTCGCGGCCGCAAGTGCCGGATCTGGTCGATCCGGTGTAACCGCATTTGCCGCACCGGACCACAAGCCCCTTAGACAATGCATGGGGCTTGCCGGATCCGGGCCGCAAGTGGTGCTGTTAGCCGGCAGATCCGGTAAATCTACAGGATCCCTCGCACATCAGTGAAAAACGCTGATGTGAAAGGGGCCTAATAAACATTCATTAGCAGCAGCAGCATGGAGGACATTATACAGTAATACTGAGTAGTGTAGCTGTGATTCCAGCTCTGGGAAGGAATAAACAGTTAACAAAAACAGCAACATGTGTACATGAGAAATAACACTATTTTTGGTCGTGATATGACTTATATCCTGCATTTATCACCAGTTTTCCTCTCTGCAGGCTCCATCTCTAACCTTCAGTTGCCTCTGAGCTAGTGGGTAGAGACTAGCTGACATGATAGCTTCCATATGCTGACCACATAGACATGAGAGGTTCATGTTCTCTTGTCTCTATGTAGTAAATGTTCAGGAATAACAGCTGCCACATGGAGGACATTATACAGCAGAACTGAGCAGTGTAACTGTGTATCCAGAGCTGAGAATGAACGATCACGCTGTCCTCACAGATAATAAATCCACGTACCCATGGACTCCGACCAACTCTTTATTCCACTGTAAACTCTGCGCGTTTCGCGTATTCAGACCGGAATATACCCATCTAACATGGAACCTGGGTATAGTCTGGCCCAGGCCACAGTATACCCCAGGGGATTAACTCTATACCCAGGGGTGTAACATAGCCTAGGTCAGTCTAGCCCAGGCCACACAATATATGCAGGAGATAAACTCTATACTTAGAGGTGTAACATAGCCTAGGCCAGTCTATCCCAGGCCACACTATATACGTGGGAGATAAACTCTATACTCAGTGGTGTAACATAGCCTAGGCCAGTCTAGCCCAGGCCACACTATATACACAGGAGATAAACTCTATACTCAGTGGTGTAACATAGCCTAGGCCTGTCTAGCCCAGGCCACACTATATACGCGGGAGATAAACTCTATATTCAGGGGTGTAACATAGCCTAGGCCAGTCTAGCCCAGGCCACACTATATACGCGGGAGATAAACTCTATACTCAGGGGTATAACATAGCCTAAGCCAGTCTAGCCAAGGCCACACTATATACGCGGGAGATAAACTCTATATTCAGGGGTATAACATAGCCTAGGCCAGTCTATCCCAGGCCACACTATATACGTGGGAGATAAACTCTATACTCAGTGGTGTAACATAGCCTAGGCCAGTCTAGCCCAGGCCACACTATATACACAGGCAGGGGCTGGCTGGAGCCTCTATACCTGGTGGCAGATTTCCATTGCCGGCCCCGTCTTGAGGGGCGGGGGGGGGGGGTGTGCTGTCAACTGACTTGAGGACCGGAGGGGGGGGGGTGCTGTCAGCCTGACTTGAGGACCGTTTGGTGCTGTCAGCCTTTACTCATCCGACCTCCAGCGTCATGTGCTATCGCCGCGACGGCCGACTCCCACTCCCCGGCCCGTTTCTGTAGGGGCGGCCCGAAATGTGGACTATACCACCAGCCCAGGGGGCACCTGCCCCCCTGCCACCTGGGCCAGCCCGCCCCTGTACACAGGAGATAAACTCTATACTCAGGGGTGTAACATAGCCTAGGCCAGTCTAGCCCAGGCCACACTATATACGCAGGAGATAAACTCTATATTCAGGGGTGTAACATAGCCTAGGCCAGTCTAGCCCAGGCCAACCCAGGGGTGTAAAATAGTCTAGGATAGATATCACTCCAGGCAATACTGTTATCACTTCACTGGATTTCTCACCCTGTCTCTAATTTGTTTTTTTATCATGCTCAGACCTCTGTGCTACTGATGGGTAAAATATGGCCTAAGGGGTATATTTTGGCCTAACCCAGTTTATACCCAGGAGTATAATCTAGCCTAGTCCCCTTTAACCCCAGGTATAGTCTGGACTCTGGGCATACTCTGTCATGTTACACCAGATCATTTACCTTCGGTGAACGTGTATCGTGTTGATCGGGACCACTTTGACGTCTGGTTTCCTAGAACACTTCTGACTCTCCCATAATATCCTAAGCTCTTGGGCAAGGTCTCTGCGGTGAGATCACACGATCGGTGGCTAATAAGGTGGCAATGGGACACAGTGGTCCAGTTGAAGCCATAACTGAAAAAAAAAACATAGAAATTAAATAAAATTACACAATTATAACATATTATTTATTCATTTATTAAGCACCATTGATTCCATTGTTCACATTTAAACAGATACATTGTCTACAAATACCTCATTTACACCAAGCTGCTGGTTCTCAATCATCCTCGTGTTACTTCTATTCATTTCAGTGAAGAGATTTGCATTGGCACAATGCTCCGCAGGGGCGGGACTTAAGTTTGTTTTGCCTTATGCAAAATCTCCAAATATAAAAACCATCTGGACTCCTTTATCTCCAGGACCCTGGATACAACTGCATCTCCTGCCCCCACTATACTTATGCCCCAGCAACTCTCCATCACTATGAAGCGGTAGGGCATATGTGTGCCTGAGATCGCTGGAGTTTAGGATGTGAGATAGGTAAAAAGTTTATGGTATTGACTTTGGTACCTCTCGCTGCTGCCTAGTTAGGCCTAGTTAGTTGGTAGTTTGCAAAATCGGACAGAAAATCATCAAGGTTCTATTTCTTCTCTGATAGAGTGGGGAGTTGGCTGCAGATCAAAAAGGAGAGGGGGGAAAGCATTTAAGTGATTGGGGAGGGCAGCTCAGTCAGGATATAAATAGGAAAGAAAGCTCATTATTCATCATAAGTTGTATAAGGGAAGTCAGTACATTAATGAAGAGGTGCTAATACATGAAAGCTAGAGAAGACTGCAACATCACATCTGCAGATCAAAAAGGAGAGGGGGGGTGAAAGCATGTAAGTGATCGGGGAGGGCAGCTTAGTCAGGATGTTATAGCAAAGAAAGCTCATTATTCATCATAAGTTGTATAAGGGAAGACAGTACATTAATGAATTGTGCTAATTCATGAGAGCTAGTGAAGACTGCAACATGCTAAATGCACAGCTCTCACATCTGCAGATCACAAAGGAGAGAGGGGGGAAAGAAATTAAGTGATTGGGGAGGGCAGCTCAGTCAGGATTACATAGGAAAGAAAGCTCACTTTTTATGATACGCTGTATGAGGGAAATCAGGACATTAATGAAGCTGTTCTGATACTTGAAAGCTAGTAAAGACGGTAAAATCCTAAATACACAGTTCTAAGATCTGCAGATCAAAAAGGAGAAAGGGGGAAAGCATTTAAGTGATTGGGGAGGGCAGCTTAGTCAGGATGTATATAGGTAAAGAAAGCTCACTATTCATCATAAGCTATATACGGGAAGTCAGTACATTAATGAAATGTGCTAATACATGAGAGCTAGTGAAGACTGCAACATTCTAAATGCACAGCTCTCACATCTGCAGATCAAAAAGGAGAGAGGAGGAAAGCATTTAAGTGAATGGGGAGGAGCAGCTCAGTCAGGATGCATATAGGAAAGAAAGCTTATTCATAAGCTGTACAAGGGAAGTCAGTACATTAATAAAGGTGTGTTAATACATGAGAGCTAGTGAAGACTGCAACATCCTAAATGCACAGCTCTCACATCTGTAGATCCAAAAGGAGAGAGGGGGGAAAGCATTTAAGTGAATGGGGAGGGCAGCTCAGTCAGGATGTAAATAGGGAAGAAATCTCATCATAAACTGTATAAGGGAAGTCAGTACATTAATGAAGCTGTGCTAATACAGAGAGCTAGTGACGACTGCAGCATTCTAAATGCACAGCTCTACATCTGCAGATCAAAAAGGAGAGAGGAGGAAAGCATTTAAGTGAATGGGGAGAGCAGCTCAGTCAGGATGCATATAGGAAAGAAAGCTTATCATAAGCTGTACAAGGGAAGTCAGTACATTAATAAAGGTGTGTTAATACATGAGAGCTAGTGAAGACTGCAACATCCTAAATGCACAGCTCTCACATCTGTAGATCCAAAAGGAGAGAGGGGGGAAAGCATTTAAGTGAATGGGGAGGGCAGCTCAGTCAGGATGTAAATAGGGAAGAAATCTCATCATAAACTGTATAAGGGAAGTCAGTACATTAATGAAGATGTGCTAATACATAAGAGCTAGTGAAGACTGCAATATTCTAAAGGTTACATTAACAGGACTGGCACCCTCACATGGGGGTTTAACAATGTAAAAAGAAGCATTGCAATGTTTTTAACTAATCATTTTTTATGCCTATGGTGCACATGATGATGGAATGATTTCTTTGAAATATGACACTGTCCATGTTTTTACAGACGTGTCCATATTATCTATCTCTTACCTCTTATACTGAATTTCATACAAGATGCCCTCCACATTGGTTGTGCTGTGGGTCCAGATTAAAACGTGAGCAAAGAATTCCATCTGGAAGGTGACATTTGCAGGGGATGGGACATTGTCTCCTACAGGGGAACACAAAGTGTTAGTTTTCATTGGATCGACGTGGGGATATACAGCGGAATGTGATGATAGTTGTCACATTTTACATTTACAGGAGTACACAATCAATGATGACGACCGCCTGTGGGCTTAGCTGCACATCGATGATGAATCGCATCTGTAATATGCAGATTATATTTCCAGTGTAATCCTTTGAGGATTTTCTGCATGCAAATCTGCACAATATCCATTGGATGTGCACACACGAGTAAATGATCCAAGACATATACCACTTGAATAGCAAAAAGGTTGTCAAAAAGCTGCCAATCCCCACCTATAAATAATCAGTATTCTGTACAGATACATCTCGGCTTTTGATATTATCAATAAAAAACACTAAACGCAATTTTACGATACTCTCTTGGGAGACGTTTATGCTATATGTGTCTATTTCCGTCAATCCAGGGGTCACATGTTGTATTGGGGGTAATAAATGTATTTTTTACATCTTCCCTGAATCACTTCTGACTTCTCGCACCCTTGGTCCATTAGTTACTTTGTTCGTCTTTGTGTTTATGAATAACAAAGGCGACTTAGTAGATATTATGTTTGATCATTTAATGCTTCCCATGGCTGTTTCTCCATAATCGGGACTCAGTCACTCTCTGCCTTTATTCACATTGTGATCTGCTCTGACACATGGTAAGGTTTTAACATTAGGAGTGTTGGGTACTGTCCTGATATAAGTATACCTTGGAGTGGTGAGATGGGATAACTTTACCCTTTTTTTTCATTAAAAATAGTGTTTGCTCAGTCCCCTATGTCATTTATATGTGTAGCGCTCGCTGCGGCGCCGGTATCCTGGCAGATGGGAGACCGTCGGCCATGGTGCATTCACTCATCCAGCAGGTCAACAGTCTCCTGCCCTCTGTCCTATGTCCCGGTGTCTGTGTCACAGGCCTTCCGGGTATGCGCAACATGCCCCCTTTCTTTAAGAGCCAGTATGCCCTAAACTGGAGGTGCTTCTCAGCCTAGGGCTGAGAAGCACAGTGTATTTAGGACACTTTCCCTCATTAAGAGGTGCCTGGGCAATGCAGTCTATCACTTAGTGGCTCGTTGTAAGTTCTCATGTCCCCTGTGTCTATACTCCTTCTCTTGTACCCTGTTCCCATATACCTGACCTGTGCCCATATTACTTTGCCTGTTCGCGCCAACCTGTGACTCTTCCTAGTGTCTGCACCCGCCTGTACCTTCTGTGCCATTACCAGCTGGCTCCTGTCTGCCCCTACCATGCCATTGCCACCTAGCTCTGGTATGCACATGCTATGCCATTACCAGCCGGCTCTTGTCTTCTCCTACCATGCCATAGCCACCTAGCACTGGTATGCACATGCTATGCCATTACCTTCTTGCTCCGGTCTTCTCCTACCATGCCATTGCCACCTAGCTCTGGTATGCACATGTTATGCCATTACCAGCCGGCTCCTGTCTTCTCCTATCATGCCATTACCACCTAGCTCTGGTATGCACATGCTATGCCATCTGGCTCCTGTCTTCTACATGCCATTGCCACCTAGCTCTGGTATGCACATGCTATGCCATCTGGCTCCTGTCTTCTACCATGCCATTGCCACCTAGCTCTGGTATGCACATGCTATGCCATTACCAGCCGGCTCTTGTCTTCTCCTACCATGCCATAGCCACCTAGCTCTGGTATGCACATGCTATGCCATTACCTTCTTGCTCCGGTCTTCTCCTACCATGCTATTGCCACCTAGCTCTGGTATGCACATGTTATGCCATTACCAGCCGGCTCCTGTCTTCTCCTACCATGCCATTGCCACCTAGCTCTGGTATGCACATGCTATTCCATTACCAGCCTGCTCTGGTCTGCTATTGCTGAGTTCCACCACCTGCTGGTATCAGCTATCTGGCTGAGCCAACCTACACCAGAGACTTTCTGCACCCCTAGTGCCAGCTGTCGCACCTCCAGCCTTCCCAAGTGGCAGCTGGTTTCTGCCTGCAGCGCTACACCCTCACTATCAGAGACTCTGTTGAAGACCAGATCAGAAACCATAGTCAAGCCCCTCTAAGGTGACTGGGTGCTGAGGCTCCCGAACTCACACCCATGAGCGTTACACTATGCACTATTGCTTTTTACTTATTTATTCACGGCAGGGTATTTTTTCATATCAATTACATTTTAGGTTTAGCAGAAGACTGTGCATTCACTTTGCCTGGAGTGTTGCATTAAGGGGAACGCGTCTAGATGATTTGATCATTGAAACTAGTAGGGTTGGTATCGTCCTAGTACAACAATAGTAATCTGATGAGCCAGAGCTGAGAAATCAAGCTGTATGTGAAGTGCACTGGGGGTGTGTCCATGTACCCAGTGCATCCACACACCCCAGTGCACTTCCAGGCTAATTTGCATATATGACTTCTTAGCTTGATTTCTCAGCACTTGCACATCACATTCCTACAAGTCAGGGATCATTGTTGTACTGGGACCTATAGAGTCGTTCCACTAGATCTAGTGATGAAATCCACTTGACGGGTTTCCCTCAACTTTCCGTCCCTCGTCTGAACAGGAACATTAGCTGTGGACATTACACAACCTGACGTCTCTCCTCTTTTCTTTGTAATGTAATGATTCAAACAGCGGAAGCTGCAACAGAAGATATCATTGTGTTCTAAGGAAATGATGCCATGTATCACTTCACTTGTGGTTTTTAGACTTTGGAAATATAATGTTTTTAAACAAATTATTGTCGTAATGGAAAAAGGAATTTGGTTTCAACAGTTTAAATATTGATATTATTCTGGGCTGATCTGAAGTATCCGTCAGCCGTTACATCGACCGCCGGCGGAGCAACAAACAGGTGATCGATGGAAGAGCTGGATCCCCAATTATCTAATCATTTATCCTATATGTATATATTGTGAACAAAGCCTAAGATAAGAATAAAGTTATCATTGACCCTGTTCTAAATAAATAAGTAAAAAAGCAATAGTGCGTGTGTATAAATAACAAACATAGGGGACTTAGAAAAGCGTTTTTGATCAGAAAAGTGTAAAGCCATCCCGCCACGACACGGTGACCCACATCGGGACAGTCCTACACTCACTAATGTTAAAACCTTACCATATGTCACAACTGGTACAAACAGGGTGTTTCATACATGTAGCTTCCCATGACCTGATGCCTCTCCGCCCTTACTCACATTGAGGTCAGTTATGAAACATGGTAAGGTTTTAATACTAGATAATGTAGGACCATCCTTCGTGAGTATCACATTGTGGCCATTCTGAATGCATTACGGCCCTGGTGCTTACCATTGTATTCACTGTATGTTTACGGGTATATAAGCTGGCTGTGGATAATCTATAATGTATGTAAGGTAATTAAGACACTTTAAGGTGTGCCACAACAAATGCTTCAGAACATGTTTCATGCTATGTGTAGACGGTTAAAGGAAACAGTCCACATATAAATAAATTAATAATAATAATAATAATATATTCAGCTTTATATGTACTTGGCGTAATTTTGTACTTTTGCACTTGGCGTTGTATTTTCTGTTGTTGTATGTACTGTCAATTGTATTTGTCAAAAAATCTTTTTTCTTTTGAATAAAAAAGATCTGATTAAAAAGAAAAGATAAGGTAGGACCATTCTGATTGGGGTTCACCCTGACGTGGTGGGATGGCTTTACGCTTTTCTGATCAAAAACAGTATTTACTTAATCCCCTATGGTACTACTACTACCATAGGTACTACTGCTTTTTACTTATAAATTTACAGCATGGTATATGCTCAATGGCTTAACGTGAAGCCCATGGGCCCCGATGCAAATCTTTAATATCATTAGTCTTTTTCTATAGGCCCATGGGACTTTTGGGGCCCCCTAGGCTCCAGGGCCCGGGTGCGATTGCAACCCCTGCACCTGCTGTAGTTACGCCCCTGTATATGCTCATTTTATTTTTATCTTAGGTTTTGTCTGTTTACTGGCCAGTGTGAACACGCTCTTAAACTTTGCATGTACACCAACTTACACCCCCCCGCTCATTTTTTCGGGTGGGTATATATTGTGAGTGACAGACACCCCTTGACAATCTTTCCTCCGCTGCCTGTTCTGTGGAGGAATTAGGGAAGTATACAGAGTGGTCCCGCGTCACCCATCCTGCCAGGGGGTTTCCATTCTTGTACTATCCGGCAGTATGTAATCATGTACTCAGATGAGTGATAGATACTGAGCTGCGGTTAGGGAGACTTAGGAAAATCTACTGTTTCATTGCGGACAAAATATCTATTTCTAGACATTATAATGTCTACATTGGATCCAATCTGCAGGAAGTTATATCTATCCTGCTATCTATCTATCTATCTATCTATCTATCTATCTATCTATCTATCTATCTATCTATCTATCCTATCTATCCTATCTATCTATCTATCTATCTATCTATCTATCTAATTAATTTGAAAAAAATTCTTGCAGCACACAGCTACCACCAATGATGTACAAATGCTATAAGCTATATGTGAAGTGGGGGGTGGACAAGGAGGATAGGGATATCAGCGATAGGACTCATCATACCTGAAGTCACTTTGTCGCAGTTGATGAGCAAGCAGACATTGGCCAATGTGTGGACTAAGAACTTCAGAAATAAAAAGATAAGATTTTTGAGTTTTTTGAAAAAAACTTAAGTTTTTAAACTTTTTCCTCAAATACATATAGCTTATAGCATTTGTACATCATTGGTGGTAGCTGTGTGCTGCAAGAATTTTTTTCAAATTATTTGACCCCGTGTCTTTGCTAGCACCAGTTCACACTAGTCTGTGAGTGCTGTGCAGTTTTTTTCTTGCTATCTATCTATCTATCTATCTATCTATCTATCTATCTATCTATCTATCTATCTATCTATCTATCTATCTATCTATCTACTGTATCTATCTAACCAAAGAACTAGATTGCAGCACTCCTTATTAAATTCCAAGCTTTGCCTTTATTGGGCCATCAGATGTAGTAATGCGTTACTACATCTGATGGCCCAATAAAGGCAAAGCTTGGAATTTAATAAGGAGTGCTGCAATCTAGTTCTTTGGTTCGTATGTACAGCAAATAGAAGAATTGCTTGGATTGATCTGCACCCTGCCATATTAGCCGTGCTGCTCTCTTTATCTACTATCTATCCCTCTATCAATCCTTCTCTATCAATCTATCTATCCCTCTATCTATCCTTCTCTATCAATCTATCTATCCCTATATCTATCCTTCTATATCTATCTATCTATGTCTGTCTGTCTGTCTGTCTGTCTGTCTGTCTGTCTGTCTGTCTGTCTGTCTATCTATCTATCTATCTATCTATCTATCTATCTATCTATCTATCTATCCATCTATCTATCAAGAAAAAAATATCTCTGCAGCACACAGCTACTACCAATGATGCACACATGCTACCAAGCATTAAACGAGGAAAACATTTTAAAAACTTACGTTTTTTTCAAAAACTCAATATTCTTAATTTTTTTATTTTCTGGGTTTCTTAGTACATATATTGGCCAATGTCCGTTTGCTCATCAACCACGACACGGTGCCCCCAGGTCTGATGAGTCCTATGCTGACATCCCTGTCTTCTTTGTCCTCCCTGTCCCACTGTTAGGTGGGTGGACACCATCTCAACCTCAGACCACCTGTGGGTGATGAGGGTGCTAAGTGCAGACATAGAGCCAGAAACTCCACATCTTATACAGAAAACAGAAAAAAAAAACAACTGCACAGCACTCAACGACATAATGTGAACTGGTGCTAGCAGGGACACTGGGTCAAATACCAAGAAAAAGCATGTGTACAATATTGGTAGTAGCTGTGTGCTGCAGAGAGATTTTTTTCTTGGTATTTGACCCAGCGTCACTGCTAGCACCAGTTCACATTGTGTCTTTGAGTGCTGTGCAGTTTTTTTTCTGTTTTCCATCTATCTATCTATCTATCTATCTATCTATCTATCTATCTATCTATCTATCTATCTATCTATCTATCTATCTATCCATTCATCCTTCCATCTTCATAGTTCTTTATTCCCTGACATTAAAAACACTAAACCTGCTTAATTAAGAATTCAGAAGTAATTACCTTTGTCGGGTGAAGACAGACATACAGCAGCATTAAGAAATGTCACACATCCGAGCACGATGAGCCTCAGCTTTGCCATAGGAACTATCTATCTCTCATCGCTTAGTCATAGGCTGCTAATAAGTCAAACTCAACTTATGCCTCCGGATAGTTCCTCATTGTCCTCCACGCCTTGGAGGAGGCGTCCCGATGTCCCACGCAAGGAAATACCAGGGGATATTTTGCACAAATATGAGGTTACTAAAACGAAAGCAATTTCTGTCTCCCGGGACTTCCTCCATTGTGCAGGGTGTACAGTATGAAGATGTCAGACTGCGCCTGTATTACTGTATGAAGTACAGGAACATACAGCACCTTCATCTCATTATATTTCGTGTATAAGGCAATGATGAGGATGCGCTAGCTTTAATGCCGGGTCACCCAAAGGGAGTGCGACAGCCCAAACTGTCAGGATAAACTAAGCAGAGGCGAAGATCCGGCCTCATAAACGGCAAGGTTCTTTATTTTTTTTAAAATTCATATGAACAGGAAACGCCAAATCTCCTGCTTTGCCTCTACGCATTCCAGATGTCAATCATCCCTAGTCATAATAAGGATATATATATATATATATATATATATATATATATATATATATATATATATATGTGTGTGTATATATATATACTAGAGCATCTCAAGGAATTAGAATATCATTATTATTATTATTGTTATTATTATTTATTTATATAGCGCCATTAGGTTCCATGGCGCATTACATGAGGATGAGGGAGACAAGAACAAGTACACTAAATCTAGGCGATCAGGACGTACAGGTACAGAATCAGTATCATATTGCCATGTTTCTGGGTGCTTCTGGGAACCTTGAAACACGTTGACTAATAAATCAATATTACATTCACCCATTGATGTTCTGGGAATACGGCAGCGTGGTCTTTAAGCCTTCATCCTCCCTACTTTAATATTCTGAGATAATGACCTTTGGGTTTTCATTAATCATCAACATTAACATAAATAAACACATGAAATAGATCCCTCTGTGCAGTGCCGGGACAAGGCATTTTGGTGCCCTAGGCAGGTAAGGCAAACGGCGCCCCCCCCCCCCCCCCGAAATGTGTCTGGGAATAAAAATGTCAGCATACTTTGAAAGTAAATTTAATTTAACAGGGACCTATAAAAGGTTTGTCCAACCACACTACAGAGACATACTGATAGGTTGTTTACATTGTGAGCCCCAACGGGGACAGTGTTCATGATGTATGTAAAGTGCTGTGGAGTTCATAGTGTACTATAAATGCAAAAAGTATTATTCTTAATATTATGTCACAATACCAGAATCTGAGCATCTTCTATTTCGAGGTCAGGGACTCTCTGATGCCGTGTTGCTGCTTGTCTCGCTGTTGTCCTCTTTTGAAACTGCAGTGCGGTGGACAAGAGAGCATTAACTGGTTAATAACAAGAAGTATGGAGTGTGTACTGAGCCATAAACCCTCCCCTTACCATGAAGTATGGAGTGTGTACTGACTGAGCCATAAACCTCCTCATACCATGTCCAGCAGACATTGTAGGATTACTACCCATATATACTCGTGTATAACCCGACCTGTGTATAAGCCGACCCCCCTACTTTTGCCCCCAAAACCTGGGAAAACCTATTGACTCGTGTATAAGCCGAGGGTGGACCCCAGCACAGGTATACAGCCCCCAGCAAAGTGGTATACAGCAGCCTCTCCAGTGGTATATACAGACCCTAGTGGTAATACAGCAGCCCCAGTGGTAATACAGCAGCCCCAGTGGTAATACAGCAGCCCCAGGGGTAATACAGCAGCCCCAGGGGTTATACAGCAGCCCCAGGGGTAATACAGCAGCCCAAGGGGTTATACAGCAGCCCCAGGGGTTATACAGCAGCCCCAGGGGTAATACAGCAGCCCCAGTGGTAATACAGCAGCCCCAGTGGTAATACAGCATCCCCAGGGGTAATAAAGCAGCCCCAGGGGTTATACAGCAGCCCCAGGGGTTATACAGCAGCCCCAGGGGTAATACAGCAGCCCCAGGGGTTATACAGCAGCCCCAGGGGTTATACAGCAGCCCCAGTGGTATATACAGGCCCCAGCAGTATATACAGCAGCCCCAGTGGTATATACAGGCCCCAGCAGTATATACAGCAGGCCCAGTGGTGGTGTATACAGGGCCCAGTGGTGGTGTATACAGGGCCCAGTGGTGTATACAAGACCCAGTGGTGTATACAGGGCCCAGTATGCGGGGGCCGGGGGGGGGAAGCGCGCCTTTGCACACTCACCGCGGCCGCCGTCACCGTGCGTCTGCTGTAAGGCTGCTTTCACACTGCGTTTTTCTGTGATCCGTGGCTGTCCGACGGACAGCCACGGATCAGATTTTGACCCCATGTTATCCTATGGGCACGGATCACATCGGATTTGGCCTTATTGGCATCCGATTTTTGTCGGATCCGATTCTGGCCGATTTTTTGCTGTGCCCAAAATCGCAGCCTGCTTCGATTTTTGGCACAGCGGGTCAAATCGGACCGAATTGGACCGACCTGATCCGTGCCAAATAAGGCTGCTTTCACACAGCGTTTTTGTGCTGTCCGAGGGGATCAGACTTTTTGCAGCACCCCTCGGACAGCAACTGATCCAAACTGATGACTGCAATCGGATGCCAAATAGGCATCTGATCCCGATGTTTTGCAGCATCAGTTTGGATCCTCTCCCTGCTCCTCCTGTCACCTTGTCCCCCTCCTGTCACCCTCCTGTCACCCTTCTCCCCTCTGTCTGCCCTCTGTCTCCCCTCTTTGTCCCCTCTGTCCCCCCACTTTGCAGCCCCTCTTTGCAGTCCCTCTTTGCAGCCCCTCTTTGCCCCCCTCTTTGCAGCCCCTCTTTGCAGCCCTCTTTGCCCCCCTCTTTGCAGACCCTCTTTGCCCCCCCTCTTTGCAGACCCTCTTTGCAGCCCCTCTTTGCCCCCCTCTTTGCAGCCCCTCTTTGGACCCCCTCTTTGCTCCCCTCTTTGCCCCCCTCTTTGCTCCCCTCTCTGCAGATCCTCTTTGCCCCCCTCTTTGCAGCCCCTCTTTGCAGCCCCTCTTTGCTCCCCTCTTTGCATCCCCTCTTTGGACCCCCTCTTTGCCCCCCTCTTTGCAGCCCCTCTTTGCAGCCCCTCTTTGCAGACCCTCTTTGCAGACCCTCTTTGCCCCCCTCTTTGCAGCCCCTCTTTGGACCCCCTCTTTGCAGACCCTCTTTGCCCCCCTCTTTGCAGCCCCTCTTTGGACCCCCTCTTTGCTCCCCTCTTTGCCGCCCCTCTTTGCCCCCCTCTTTGCAGCCCCTCTTTGCAGCCCTCTTTGCAGACCCTCTTTGCCCCCCTCTTTGCAGCCCCTCTTTGGACCCCCTCTTTGCAGCCCCTCTTTGGACCCCCTCTTTGCTCCCCTCTTTGCAGACCCTTTTTGCCCCCCTCTTTGCTCCTCTCTCTGCAGAACCTCTTTGCCCCCCTCTTTGCTCCCCTCTTTGCAGCCCCTCTTTGCTCCCCTCTTTGCATCCCCTCTTTGGACCCCCTCTTTGCCCCCCTCTTTGCAGACCCTCTTTGCCACCTCTTTGCAGCCCCTCTTTGCCCTCCTTCTGCAGAGCTTAAAAAATCAAAAAATCTTCATTCTCACCTCTCCACGACACCCGCGCTACTTCCAGCTTCTCTTCTTCTGATGCACAGGACCTGGCGTGATGTCACAGTCACATGACCGGTTACCGCGGTAACCGGTCATGTGACTGCACTGTGACGTCAGGCCAGGTCCTGGAAGCATAGAGTGCTGGAGGCATCGCTGGATCGTGGAGAGGTGAGAATAATTATTTTTTTATTTTTAACCCTTTCATTTCACAGGATATCACTTCTGCAATGTATGAATATACATTGCAGAAGTGATATTATGGCACAGAGCGATTTTAGTGTACTGAGCATGCTCAGTACACTAAGATCGGGTCCGAGGAACTCAGCTGTTTCCTCGGATCCGCGCTCCATAGGCCCCATGTTGGAGGAGAGGAGGGGCGGGCACCGGGCAGAGCTGCAGGACAGGAAGTCCCCTCCTCCCTCCTCTCTGGCCGGCGCGGCCGCCGGCGGTCAGCACGGGGCCCTCCTGGGGGCGGGCAATGCGCTCTCCACAAGATGGCGCCCTAGGCGATCGCCTAGGGTCGCCTACCTATCGTCCCGGCCCTGCCTCTGTGTGTAATGACTCTATATAATATATGGGTTTCACTTTATGTATTGCATTACTGAAATAAATTAACTTTTCGATGATAAGCTAGATGCACTAGTCTATATATATATATATATAGGTATATACGGTATATATACACATACTGTATATATAAATATTGTGAGGTAGCGCCCCCTGGAGGATCCACTTGGCAGCAGAAATAACACCACTACAAGGGTTAACAGTGCATAACGTGTCTAATGATTTACTTACATAACATAGTATTTACATCTCCCATAACCTTCACATCTGTACATTACAGGACATTCCATCACATTATTTACACTATAGTTACAGTTCACATTACATACATCTTATGCTCTGGAGCACTGACTACAGCTCCTTTGATGCTCCCGGCCGCCTAGCCGTATCCATCCTTACATTTACATATAATACATTTGTCAACAGAACCTCAAGGCGTCCCCCTCCAATCCTTGCAGACCTCTGTCTGGTTCTAATGGCGGTTACAGCCTCCTGGCCCTTTGACAGGGATCATTCCCCATCATATTCACACTTGGATACATCATAGGGTACTTTTGCATACACCATTATGAGTCACCCAGTTACATATCATACATGGTACTTTTACATACACCATTATGAGTCACCCAGTTACATATCATACATGGTACTTTTGCATACATCATTATGAGTCACACATTTATCACCGGGACCATATCACGACCTAGCAGTCAGTCCCGATGGTGGTTATGACCGCCTGGCCCCTGACCCATCCTCGGTCTCCACATGACACATACACGGACTCCAGAGCATCACAGGGCTCATACCCACATGCAACCACAGTCCCTCATGGACTTCCATGGACATCAGTCTCTCCGGTCACAGGGACAGACGTCTCCTGCATGGAGAGCCAGGCTTCTTGCCTCATATCCTCACATCTTGCAGGATCTGTCTGGTCTGGCTCCCATCTCTCCCCTCACACACAGACTCCTGGCAGGTTAAGTCCTGTTCGCCGCACCCACCTGACACACCCACACCTGGGGCTGTTAGCAATCATAACACACTGCTCTCTCGGACGCTCATTAGTGTCATGAACCTCTCAGATCTTAACCCTCTGTGCACCCGTTCAGTCTTACAGCACTCACACTCAGTTAATGTAATATATATAAGGTAGTCCTTAAGCCACCGAGTACTCACTAATTAAACAGATAAATAACTCACCCAGCAATTACTTCTCTGCTCCGGTCTCCATGCAAGAGTAGCCTACTTCAACGTGTGTCGTGGGTTAACGTTTCTAGTGCAGTCTAATGTTCCTATGCAGTCGGATTGAACTGCCGACCAATAAGAGAACAGCCTTATCCCACCAATCCTGTAAGAACACAATGTACACTGAGGTGAGGGCTCGGGATATAAAAAGGTCTTGCTTCAGTCACCAGTGGTTCATATGCTATGTGACCTCAGTCTAGGGACTTCGGCCCTGGCTGGAGGATCACAATGCGTCTTCCTGACTTTGGCCTAGGAATTTCGGTTCCGGTTGCCATGATTACATTGTGTCTTCATACTCTGCATGGCCTTGGTTTAGGCACTTCGTTTCCAACCAGAGAAGCACCAAAACTGTATTATATTCTGCAGGACTTCAGCCTAGTAGTCTAGGATTTGGATGGAAGATCAGAGACCACTTAATGAACCTAGGTTGGAACAATTCGGTTACCTGGCTTCTGACTTTGCTGTGCTCGGTCATCTTCCTAAACTTGCCACTATTCCTTTCTCGGCGGGTGCCTGCCAAAAGCGGGGTGCTGCTGGATTGGGGTAGTTGGTCCTGGAAGCCCCAAAGGCCCGGATATTCTAATCCCTGGAGACCCAGCAGAAAGGTAAGACTCTGTTGCTTTTTACATTGTGTGTTCTTGCTGGGTATGTTTTATGCCTTTGATTGTTGGGGATCCAATAAAATCTAACCAATGTGTGGTTCCCTCACCCTGTGTTGTCTAAGTGATCTGCACACGGTTAAGGAGTTTGGGCATTTAGTTGGGATGAGCCCTGCTCCATGCAGTCTTTCTAAAAACGGCCGGGCCAGCGGACGAAAGCACCCCTGACCCTTGTGTCTCCACCGAGAGCACCCACTGACCCCCGTGTCTCCACAGCCTGCGGTAGTAATGTCATTATGCTCAATGCATTAAGACATCAGAGCACAGACACAGCCGGAGAATGATGGAGGTAGGAACGGACAACAGTGCACTTCCTTTATCATCAATGCTTTCAACTGTATCGGGCCCCAAAGTCACTTGCCCCATAGGAGCCGTGTGGTCTGCCACCATTAACAGTACGCTACTGAAACTAAGCACATAGCCATGGCCCTTGTTAGTTATATAGTCTTGTTGAAAATCATCCCTTTAGTACTTTAACTGCTGCCTCTGTTCTGCAGAGACTAAAGTTTAATCAAACATAACAATTAGTGTGCTCAGTGCACCCTTGGTGTGGCCAAGAGTCTCAGTGTACCGATTCGTCCACTAGTTATTCATGCTTCCCTTCTTGGTGATGGACAGCACTGGCTTCCACCCATACTTGCCTAAGCTTTCTTTGCAGACAGTGCTTGTTGAAGGCAAGCCAGTGCTGTCAATCATCAGTAAGGGAGGCGGAGCAGTGCACTGACCCTTTTGGCTACACCCAAGATGCACTGAGCATACTAACTAACATAAACGATTAAGCTGCAAGGGGTTGTCCACTACTTGGACAACCCCCTTCTCATTCTTGTATTAAAATTAGAAAGCTTATACTCCTTTCCCGCCCCAATGTGGTTCCAGTGGTGTCGGCTCTCGGTCTGCCAAGGGTCACATGAAGTTGTTATGCCACGTGAGCCCCATGCCCAATGACTGGCGGCTTCTCTCTGTGGCTGGCCGCTCACCTCCAGTTGATTACCTACATGTCTGAAAGTGGGAAGAGATAAATTGATTATGATTGGGCGCGGGTGATGTAACAATATGGAGGGGCAGGGATCTACACATTGAATACAAGTGCCGGAAACTGAGTTCCGGACAGCAGATGCCAAGCGGCCCAAAACCACTCCAGAAGTACCAGCCTAGGGGACATATGCCACCCTGCCCCCCGGCCCAGCCTGCCCCTGAATATCACGTTAGCCCCAGCAATGTGAGCACTTGCACTGTTGGATCTGTGCCGACACGGTAGGTGAGTATAAGCCTTTTAATTTTGACCGGAACAAAGGCCACGGATGTGCCCCACTACTCCATTTATTCTCAACTCTCTTAGCAACTGCTGGCGATAAAGTACAACTGAGCAGTGAATGAGCGAGGTGTTTTCGCACACTAGCGGCCATTGTTCTGTCTAGCCAAGCATCAGTGACCGATTAGGGTCCTCACCTCACTGAATGGAGTGATGGCTGTACATGTACCCCACCGCTCAATGAGCAGCAATCACTGCAAACATTCGAGGGCCGTCCCCCAGCAATGACTAGATGATGGCTTACTAAGTTTGGACAACCCCTTTAATCCAAAGGAAGTTAAGTTCAGTGAGCAATGGAGGAATTATAGTAAACGTATGCAAAAAACTCAAATATTTAATTTAGCCAAAGTTACATGTATAGACATAAAAAAAACACCCCCCCCTATAAACTACGCCTTCCGGCAGATGCCTTCTTCAAGACCTTTAATTGTTAACAATTGCGTTCCTTTATTTTCTATGACAAAGATTACAGAAATGTTGCGTTCTAACATTAGAATGGAGCATTGTAGATGATGGTGATCTCCAGCTCCGATCGTGGTCAGCGCCGTCCTCCAGTTATTTCTGCAGAATATTGATAACGAAGAGGCGATAACAGCAGAGACGTGAGCTGTAAATGGGTGATGAAGGCAAAGAATTAACTGTCTCTGGTAGAGAAACTGGAAATGTTCTTGAGATGCCTCCTGACGCCTCGTCCTGACAACGACAAAGGACTTAAGTGTATTAGGCGCCTCGAGAAACAACGTCTCCAGTCCCCGTGGTGCTAATCTCTGCGCCTGGGATACTAAACCACCCAAAATTGTAATATCTGGAAAGAGTGTGAACCGTGTCCTTACACTTACAACTACAGTGCCTTGTGAAAGTATTCGGCCCCCTATAAACAGCAACCCGCTGTTTTCCCTGGATCCCAGCTACACAGCGGGCTTCGGGGATTTCGATTTGCACCACGCTCAGGGGAATGCATCATGCTGCGTTCCCCTGTGTGTGGTGCGTGCGTGGTGCAAATCGCACTCCCCGCAGCCCAATGTATAGCTGGGATCCAGGGAACACAGCGGGTTGCTAGGGGCCGTGTTCTCCGATATGCAGCCTGCATGATGGCTGCGTAGTGAGGAAAAGATTCTAAGTTTTCTGCAAACAACGCAGGGAACTTAGAATTGTGCAAGTGTGACCCTAGCCTTAGAGAGGGTAATAAACTTCCAGAACTTTAGATTGTGTTCCCTGGTGGTCTAGGGAAAATTAATTCTTATACTATCTTAAACCACCAGGTGTTACCTATATTTTACCCAAACTACATACAGCCCTTATATATCAAAGACCACTAAGGAATAAAATATGGCCTCCCTCTTCTACCCTAGACCACCAGAACTAATGGTATTAACCCCCCACTTCCTTGGACCACTAGGGAAGTTTAAATTGGTATGAAATGTTATTTATTCTTACTTTCTGTGCTGCTTTCACACTGCCGAGAGGAAATGATCAGTGTGCGCTCCAACAGGAGGCGAATACTAGGGAGAAGGGAGACCCTGGCAATAGGGAGAGGAAAGAAAGATCAACACAACACTCACCTGAGTGTGAACCTTGCGCTCCCTATGGTCCATAGATGGGTCCTTCCCCCGTGATCACGTGCCAACGCCCTGGCTGACCTTGCGTTTGCCCTGGCTTGGGAGTAGGGCAGTAAGACTCTAGCCTTGTACTATGATCAGACAACATGATGGAGGAGGGACAAACAAAAGGGAAAAGACACAAACAAAGGAACTCCACAGCTTCAACTGGAACAACTTCATCAGAGTGGTCAGCATAGAAGATCTATAACGGGCATAAATCTCAGTCCTCCTTGCTACAACTGAGTGTGAACACACTCCACCGCCGTGCCACCACCCCACATAGAGCGACCGCTCTGACCCTGGCTAACCTAAAGGCATAAGTGACCATTACCTTGTACAGGACAGCCCTCAGTTCAGAACTACTAAGGGCATACCTGCTGTTCCTATACTGACCATAAGGACCACATCCTTCATGAACCACAACATAGCTCAAGGCGACTTATGTGATCAAGGTCTTGAATGACCGAAACGTCATTCTGTCGCAATCACTATAAGAGCACTTGTTTCAATAAATTTCACTAACAAGCAAAAAACTCCTTAAGTGTATGTGTGCAGTGATTCTAATAGACATTTATGTGGGACTTACGAGCCTCCTTCACTAGCACCATACCCCCACACCTATCATGTGCTAGCCATTGAATCTCATACTATAACGGGCATAGGAGAGATCGAGGAGTGAGTTTATATAGAGGAAGGGTGCGGCCATAAGGAGCAACAGCTGGAATGGAAGCTTCATGGATTCTGGGCAGGATAAAGCAAGATATCGTAACCACTTCATCACTGAAAGGAAATAATTCTGCTCTATGAATAATAATCGCTATAAAGAGGACCTGCGATCAGCCAGATACCCCAGAGGTCACAGCAGGACGCAACACACTCGTGACAGCTGTCTTAGTCTTGTGCTTCCTGCAATCTGACGAAACAGTTTATATTCAGAGATCTGCAATCTTATCTTGTCGCCCAACGCCAGTTGCAGTCAGTCCTGATTATCTAGTGGACCACGTTAATTTTGCAGCTATCAGATATGACATTATATCATTATACACTGGATTGTAATGCACTCAGACTGCAGGAATCCCCTTTAACTCGGCACCTTGTGAGGACAGGAGAAGAGTCAAGTAGTTCTTCAGAGAATAAAACCAAGGCTTCTTGGTATGAGCCGCTGATGAGTAATCTGACTATTTAGCTTGAACCCGGTCATTATTCCCTATTAGGTGCAGAATTGATAAATTTTCTGGAATTTGCTCATTTAGAGAACAACTTATTTACCTTTTATTAGATTTTTGATTATGATTTACTTTGACCTTTACTGATACCTAGGGTTCGCTCACATCTGCAAATAGATGTTTAACAAGAAACGTTAACGAGTGACATCCTTTTGATATTCCATATTGCATCCTATTATTCTACAATCATTTACAGGACTCTCTACTGTGTTCTGTGCTGCAGAATAGTAATGTATCTGTGGAGTGCTCAGCAGCTGGGTCAGTGCTCAGGATCACAATGGCAGTGTTCTGGGCTGTAGCTCACATTGAAACGGGAAAGTAAAAATGGGGAAATAAAAAAAATGAAAGAAATAAGCTTGTGACGCCAGTTGGGATAATCAC
Source organism: Allobates femoralis (assembly GCA_033576535.1). Taxonomy (NCBI): domain Eukaryota; kingdom Metazoa; phylum Chordata; class Amphibia; order Anura; family Aromobatidae; genus Allobates; species Allobates femoralis. The sequence goes on from JARQOC010000009.1 coordinate 25,196,355, forward strand.
CCAGATATGGCTGGCACTGCAGGAGATCCCTGGGAGACAGTGTAGTTGCTAAACACTTCCCAATCAGAGCTGGCTCCCAGGGGATTGTGCTGCTGATGGTGGTGGTAGTGGGTGTAGTGGGGAAAGGAGGCACACAGAGTCAGTCTCTTTGCTTTACTTTTTACTGAAGACATTCAAGCAGGTCCAGAGTAGTACAACCTCCACCAAGCAGGTGGCCTGGCCAGTCTGATGAGAACTGTAGTCCACTTTGCTGGACCTTTCTGCTGACGTCTGTAGTTTGTTAGGTTTCTAGAGGCTTTTGTGTTGTCCTCTATTTCCTCTGGTTGCTGTGGGTTACTCTGGTAATGTGGGCGCCCTCTGTATTATTGATACCTGGATGAGATCAGGTGGCCACTGGCTGGATGAGATCAGGTGGCCACTGGCTGGATGAGATCAGGTGGCCACAGGCTGGATGAGATCAGGTGGCCACTGACTCTCCTGCCTGGGGATTGGCCGCGGGTCGTGAGGGAAGAGGCGGTCCGGAAAATGGGACACACATGTGAGGGATCTCAGTGTAGGTATAAAAAGATGCCGGCCGGCGGGTTGTAACGGACCCCATTGAGAAAGCCCAAAGCGAAACGCGTCTGGGGGTACCCGGTACTCTATCACCTCATAGGACATGGGTAAGTGTGGAACTGTGGGAGGATGATGATACTTTCTAATAGGATCGATATGCAACTGTTTGTATGTTATCTACACAGGGTTGACACTAACTAATACTCCCCCAGGGATGGATAAACTGCATGAGTGTTATATACTCTGCAGGATTCCCCCAAATGTGGGTTGTATATTTACCTCACAGCCAACCTCTGTTCCCCATTGGAGGGGTAAACTTGATAGGCACTGCATATATAGAATGAAACTAGATCCAATACCCACAAGGTTCCTGTCCACTATCCCCTGTCCTTGTAAAAGGGATATACCAACTACATGGAAATTTTAATGTCACAATGTCACTTTAATACTTTGATCTTCCATAAAATAAATAAATAAATGAAATCTATGTATATCCTATGTACAAAATTGTGTTATGAAATGAATTATTTATATGTATAAACAATTTACTAAATAAATTCATGATTGAAAACATGACATAATTGACTGTGATATATATAGTTTAAAAGGACCTGAAACCTCCCACTTTTTTGTATGGTTCAATGATGAGAACTGTAGTCCACTTTGCTGGACCTTTCTGCTGACTTCTGTAGTTTGGTAGGTTTCTAGGGGCTTTTGTGTTGTCCTCTACTTCCTCTGGTTGCTGTGGGTTACTCTGGTAATGTGGGCACTGTGAGTATCCGTTCTCTCGGCCTCTGTATTATTGATACCCCAGAAAGTTCCACTTAAGTAGGTAGTGATCATAAAGCCCACTAACCTCCAGTTTCTGTTAAATACTCTGTAAGCCTAAGTAACCCAGGGCCTGGAGCCCTGCTTTGCAGCTGATCCTTCAGGGCAGTCTTCTGGCTCGCTCCTGACTGAACCTCTTCTGTCCTTACCCAGCCTTACTACTCAGATAACCCCCCTCCAACTAGAAACTGGGACACAGCCAAATAAGGCCTTTTAGTGCTCAGCTTCCGTGTTGAAGTTCAGGCTGAGTTTAAGGCTTCAGACTTCATGCAAAGGGAGCTCCAATTTTCTTCAGACATGATATTTCAGTTGATGTTGTATAAATAATACTTGTGGCAGCCAAACCACAGGGGTGCCACACATCCCTAAAAAAAAGACGTAGTCCATGTGTCGTCCATTTTTTTCCTTGACCCCATTGACTTACATTGATGAGTGCCGGTCGTTTTATGGGGCCATACACACCATTTTACAAACCAGGATTTTAAGCAGGGGTGTAAAGATTGCGGTCGCCATATTTATTGAGGTTAAGGGTCTCAATTTTTTGCTTATGAAATATTTCGACATTCTAATTGTCATAGCAGAGTGCCGCTTTTTTTGGTATTGTGTTTGGCGTCGCACCTGTGCACACTGATGGGATTGAGTGCCACAGATATTCTCGTATTTTAGTACGGGTTCACACCCTCTGTAGTGCACCTTCCCCACCCTGGGCATGCTAAGATAGTGTTCTCTGGTATCAATCTATAGAAGAAGAGGTTTTTAACCCAGATAGAAGTTAAAAATGGAGGTTAGGGACCCTGTCAAGCAGGCATGCCTCAACGCGGCAACTGGGTGGTTTATGCTGTGGCCACTGAGTAGTTCTGTCCGGAGGCGTCACCAGGAGCAGCTGATCGGCGTGGGTGACACCGATCGGACATTGATGACCTGTCCTAATGATTGGCCATTGACAAGTCCTGGACAATCCCTTTAAATGTTGGTTAGGTGGTATCAGTTTTTTCTGTCTGTCCTTCACTAACCATAATAAAAACTAATACTCCAAGATCAGGACAAATCCTTCAACATTTCATTTCGGAGCTTGATGAAGATTTCACAGTGAAGAGACGACGCAAAGTTCAAAGACGTTTTATTGCGAGCGGATAATAAAGTAGATGAACCGTAAATCGTAAACACGTAGAAGAGTCCAAAGTCCTCATTTCACCCGGGAATTCTTTCTGTCAGTTGGAGAAGTTTCTGGGTGAATAAAAAGTCCCTTCCTCACATCTGTCTATGAATGATAGAAATCCCAGACAGTTTGCTGGAAATTTAGATCCAGTAGATGAAAACTATCCAACCCGTCTGAATCACTGTATGAGGCCATGTTCACACCAGGCATTTTTGCGTTCATTTCAGTATTTTTTATGCAAATTAAAAGCTATTTGTTACAGCACCAGAAAAAGCTGAGATTCCAGAAACCTCCTGCACACGATTGCTTTTTTTTTTTTTTAAATCTGCAAAAGGTAAATTTTTTCCGCTAAAAAAAACACAATCATGCATTTTTGGTGAATAAAACTGAGTTTATTAAACATGTACCGTAGACAAATGACGCATATAGTCCTCACACAGAAAACTCAGCAAAATTGCACACAAAAAAGCAGCAAAAATACAGCAAAATTGCTTTTTTGCTACAATGAAAGAAGGAAAAAAACATTGCAAAAACACAACATTTGAACATAGCCTAAGTCTTGGCAAGTAAACGAAGTTGTTAGCAGTGGCGTAACTAGAGTCTGGCGGGCCCCGGTGCGAAATTTAGACCTGCTCCCCCTCCCCGCGCACACGTCGGTCAGATGTATGAGCCCTGTGTAACGTTCCAAATACTTTAAAGACTCACAGATTGACCCCTCTCTCCCTTCATTATGTATTAATGTCCCTCATCCTGCTATATATGGTCCTCCTCCTGGAATATTGCCCTTATCGTGGTATATATGTCCCCTGTCCTGGTATATATTGTCTTCCTCCTCCATAATTGTCCAATTATTATAATGCACCCACATATTCCTCCATATATTACAATGAACCCACATAGTCCTTTATGTATTATAATGCAGCCCATAGTCAACCATTCATAAGGTAGCCCCAATAGTCATCCAGTTATTATAATGCACCCCATTATCCTACATATAGTATAATGCAGCCTCATAGTCCTCAATGTAGTATAGTACAGCCTCACAGCCCTTCATATAGCGTAATGCAGCCTCATAGCCCCTCTATATAGAAAAATGTAGCCTCACATCCCTTCATATAGTATAATGCAGCCTCATATTCATCCTTGTAGTATAATGCAGCCTCACATCCCTTCATATAGTATAATGCAGCCTCACATCCCTCCATATATGTATAATGCAGCCTCATATTGCTCCTTATAGTATAATGCAGCCTCATATCCATCCATATAGTATAATGCAGCCTCATAGTCCTCCATATCATATAATGCAGCCTTACAACCCTCCATATAGTATAATGCAGTCTCATATCCCTTCATATAGTATAATGCAGCCTCATAGTCCTCCCAGGGGCGGAACTACCGTGGTGCAGCTGTTTCAGCTGCACCAGGGCCCCGACTGGCTAGGGGGCCCCTTCAAGCCTGCAGGGGGGCCCCCAGCCGACCCCCGTAAGCTGTTGTCAGAGGAGAGGAGGGTCAGGCAAGGGAAGCAGAAAGCTTCCTGCTTCCCTTGCCCGATTCCGCCCCTCCTCTCCTCTGCCCCTCGCACGTACCTACAAACCCCCCCCCGACCGCGCAGACGGCCACCAGCCATCCCCCCCCGCTCCTCACTTCACCACTTCACCAGGGCCCCCGGGGGTCAAGGTCCGCCACTGAGTCCTCCATATAGTATAATGCAGCCTCATAACTCTCCATATAGTATAATGAAGCCTCATATTACTCTATAGTCCATAGTCTAATGTAGCCTGTTGGACTCTGTGATGTCACCGGCAATAAAAGCTAATCAGTGGTGGATGGAGGGCGGCAAATCCATGTTCATCAACTGATATCACGTTATGGTGATTTAAAGAGGTATTCCCATAGCCATACATGACCGTTACTATATCTATAATTTTGTATGTAACCCTTTCTCATGTACAGTATGAAAGTAATGGTGCTATATAAATAAATAGTAATTATAATAATAATAATATAGGAGATATAAACCCTTCATCGAGACCCACATCTATGTTGTAAATTCTGGAGTATGTTCATTTTCAATCATTGTTTTTTATATTGACGAGGAAATGATATGCATACATTTTTTTATGCATTTTTTTTTTTTTTCTAGATTGCCTTTTTTTTACTAAACCAAATTTTGGAAGGTAAGGAGACACTGTGGCTTTCATGAGGCTTATAGTATAGGATTGAAGACATAGAGGACATTATGGCTGGCATGGTTACGCTATGGGCAGTATAGGAGCATCGTAGAGCCTCATGAGAACTGAGTATTGCAGCATTTTTGGCATCCTTGTTACTGATATTAATATCCATGTGACTGATTCAATTTGAGGCAGGGGAGGGGAGATTCGATTTGCATTGATTAAATTGGGTGCAAATGGGTCTTAGTCTTTGTTCACACATCCAGTCATCATTCGTTAGATCGGATCCAGCACAATCCATTCTGCAAACACAACTTTTTTGCCCATTTTGAAAAAATTGATTTTTGAAGGATCCGTTTTTGTAAAATTGGAGTCTATAGAGAACGGATCCGGTAACTGATTGCTGTTCTGTCTCTAACTAGAGGCTGCAAATCCCAAGCGCTCTAATTACCAGTTCATTAGATAATTGTATGCTTGTACATACACCACCCAGGCAGCAACAGACAGCTTTGAATTCAGCCAGTATGATGATTTGTGGTAAGACAGGAGAAATGCTGTTGTTCTCATTCGTGGGACACAACACTCCCCATCTAAAATCGTGCGATTTCACAAGTCCTTGTGTGACATATGGAGTTGATCTTGTTCCCCGATGTCATGAACCTATAACGAGAGGAGAAAGAAAGACACAACAGTAATGCAGTAAACTCAAGTCCATGCTTGCACTTAGATGTAGTCCTTGGGAATTAAAGAATAAAAAAAATTGAGAAAAACGAAAACATCAGTTCAAGTTCAACAAAACCCATCTTTGGATTGGGGAACCCGCAACGTGCCAACTCTTTCACCGAACCCAACGGTAAAGTTTAGTCTGAAGGAAAAGTTCACGGTCGATTGAACGACAACAGTTCTGTGTCCCGGTACGGCAGGGGTAAGAGGAGGTACACTCACTGCCATGACAGAGTCCAGCAACAAGTCCAGTTCATGCAACTCCTGACTGAAGGAGCCACTGGGCGATGCACCTGAACTGAGTGTCAGCCTGCACAACGGCTCACCAGATTGGAGAGTGTCCAGGATGATGGGAACTTAGCTTCAGTGCTGGCACCTGGGACGCATGGCTTGTGTTGTAGGTTGGCCTGAGTCTTATTCCCTACTCAGCTAGTTGGAGGTTAGTGGAGATGAGATGTCCCTGTTCAGGTGTGACTCTCTTGGTTCCAACTGTTAGCACAGCAGCACAGAGTTCCAGCCTTGGTACAGTGCATGCAGGTTTGGAGTCAAGCTTGGTCCTGTCCAGGGTGAAACAGCATTGTACCTTTTTGCTGGTCCCTGGGGCATTCAGGGAGGCTGCTGCGGCTGTGGCCTTCGCAGATGAGTTGTAGGAAAAGTAGGTTTGTCTCCTAATAACAGCTGAAAGAGTCCTTGGAAAACCACGGTGCAGGACTTGGAGTTGCGGTATGGCCTTTAGAGACTTGTTCACCGTCTCGCACCTGTGTTGTCTCTGAGATGGTGACGTAGTGCTCCTGTCAATGCCTTCGATTGCAAGTTGTCTCGGCAGTACCCTGTTTTGAGCTGCAATGGGTGTCTTGAACCCAAGAGGACCGTGGATGCTGACAGGCGAGGCTCCCCATTTCATAGTAAGTTCGTTACGGGGTGAAGCTTGGAAGGTGAATGTGTCTTGTTCGACATCCAGTGGTGTGCTGAGGTTGCGTTGCGTGGGGAGAACACTAGCACCTTCAGTAAGAGGTAGGCCATTCAGAGAGGAGCTCTTACTTTGAGCACGGAAGTCTAGCAAGGCTTCGTCTTGACCAGGTTTGTGATGGAGATAGGCGTCACAGGTTGGGAATTTAGCAGTTGTTTACTCTGAATCCATTTGCAACACAGTCTTTGCAGGAAGAGAAACATGCAAATAGAGTCTGTGGAGCCTCGTTTAGGAGTCTCAAACACAGGATTAGTCACTGGTCTCACTTTGCAGGAAGAGAAGGTGAGGGAGCTACCCAGCTGTTGTAGTTGTCTTCAGCAGGTTTGACACTCGTGACCCTGATGATCACCTTGTCTTCCTCTGTAGGTGGTGAGTCGTTGACCTGGTTTACAGGGTAGAGCGCTGTTGACTCGAGGTTGTCGTCTTGAGGACGAAGCAGGTTTGGGTTGTCAGGTTGTTGTTGTTGCCACCTAGTATTGTTTGGCTTGTCTTTTACCCGGTAGTGATGTGGCTACAGCAGGAGAGACACGTCATGGTTGTCTAACGTGATGATTGTTTTGTAAGAAGTGAGGTTGCTTGGCTTCTTTGTCTGGTCACTGCAGACATCGCCGATGATAACCCAGCCTAGCTCGAGGCACTGAGTGTACAGTTCATCAAGTTGACCAAACATTTGTAGATGCACCCTGTGCAGTCGTATGATGTCTCTGCCGAGGAGAATCAAGATGTCTGCCTTGTTATCCAGGGCCGGTATCTCGCTGGCTAGGTCTTTGAGGTGAGGTAACTGAAGAGCCGCTTCTGGCATTGGGATGTCTTACCTGTTGAAGGGTATTTGGTTGCACTCTACGAGTGTGGGAAGTAGTATCTCCTTGGAGCTGAAGAGAGAAGTTACTATGAGGCGGCTGGCCCTTTTTCCAGTGGCTTCCATTACAACGCTGCAGGTGCCCAAAGTGTAGGGATAGGTGTTTCCCTTGAAGCCGAGCAAGTCAAAGAGTTCTGACCTGGCCAGTGATTTGTTGCTCTGATCGTCCAGGCTGACGTACACCTTGACTGCTTTCTCTGGATGACCTTCAGGATACACCATTGTCAGGCAAATCTTCGCACAGGGCATGTCACAAAGACCTTCTCCACAGACCTTGGTAAGGATGAAGATACCGCAAGATGGTTTGTTGCTTTGTCTGTACTCTCCCAGCCATGGCCTGCGGTAGAAGGCATAGACGTTGAGTGAGGTTGTGATGGATGGAGCGCTTGTACATGGTCTTCGCTGTCGCACTCTATACACTTGATGGCAATGACACAGTCTTTAGCAATGTGTTCGGTAGAGGCACAGCACCTGAAGCATACTCCAAACTTCTTCAAGAGTTCCTTCCATTCCTGAAGAATACAAAAGGGGGGGTTGGGGGAACAAGAGGCGCAATAGTGCCCTTATCACTTAGACACTAGATCTGCAAACTGGTGAGCAACAGGAGTCCACTCACCTGGTCCAGTTGTGACACCCACAACTGGTTTGAAGACGTGTTAGGAATAATATCCTGATGGCTGTTGCTGGACCTTCACCGAACCACTCAGGCGTGGAAAAACATCAAGTTACTTGGGAACAAGGTGTATGGCGATCAGGTATCCCTGATGAAGGTGCCAGGTGGGCACCGAAACGCGTCGGTGAATAAAAGAAGGATTTGATCAACACTTCATTTCCAAGTGTCTTCCTTGATGTGAGTCAGTCTGGCAGCGCGGATCGCCATACACCTTGTTCCCAAGTAACTTGAGATTCCATTCTTGAAGGGGTTTCTTCCTGAAGCCAATGCACTTCTTCAGGGGATGCGGCAATTTGTAAATAGGACACTGGCGGTTCAGATTTATCTCCCTTTTCACTTTCATTGGCCTTGTCTAGCGCCGACGTCGGTGTAGGCAGAACTTCGGACCCTTTCGTTGACACCGGACCGCTGCGGTTTCTGTCTGGTGATGATATCTGTGAAGGTAAAACCATGGCCTTTTTTGTACACACCGGACCGCTGTGGTTTCTGTCGTGAGAGCGTGAACTCTCAAACCTAGGAGACGACACACAGCCGCTGGGTTCTTCTTAACAGAAGCTGGAGTCGTTTTTGCACTCTGCAATCTCCTTGATGAAATGACAGAAGAAGGAGAACGGAGGGAAGGAGACTTGTTATAGTCTTTTGTAGTTTGACCCTCGCATAGTCCACTTTTCTGGGACATGGTAACGCAACTAGACGACAATGGGTTTCACCCCACGAACGGTGTCCAAGTACCTAAGGCCAGGTAGATGTGTGTCTGTCTTGGCCAGCTGGAGCTCAGACAGCAGGTCACCGACTTCCTGGTACTTTGAAGAATCCCTGCTGGATATTTTAGAAAAGTCATACAGTTTAAGCAATGCGTCTTCAATTGCTTCAGGATTGCCGAAGCCTTTCTGTAGTCTGTCCCATGCGGTTGCGAGACCGGTTGTTGGGTCGCTGATGTAAACGGATCTGAGCCTCTTGATTCTCTCCGTAGACCGTGGGCCTAGCCACTTGATTAGCAGGTCCAGCTCTTCAGCAGCGGTAATGCCGAAGTCACTCGTTATGGCTTTGAAGGTACACTTCCATCCTCTGTAGTTTTTCGACCTGGTCGTTGAACCTTGTGAGACCGGTGTTGGGGAGTTTTCGGCAAATCATGTACCTCGCAAATTCGGACATGTCTGTTCTTTCTGACCTCGGGGGCACATTTGCTGGCTGAGTAGCACTGGTTGTGTCATTCGTAGCTTCTTGGTTCTGAAACGTGGAAAGTACTGAATGGGATAGGCGTTTAGACCAGCAACTGGTTTGGTGTGAACAGTCTCTGTTGTATGCGGGGTCAGGACTATACAGTTTGTCAGGAGTGTAGTGCCTTGCCGGCATGTTGGGTTGCATGTAGACATTGGCATACGGGGTTGTTGAGGTGCAAGGTCTGGCTGTGCATTGGAGTATGAAGCAGGTTCAGGTTTGAATGTTTGAGGTGCATTGAACTGACCTGTGAAGCTGCAGGCGGATCGACTTCTTGATACTCTGGAGAAGTGTTTTTGCTGACAGGAATGTTGGTGTAGATCTGTGGTTTGTTGACTTGGCTCAGCACATTTTCTTTTGTATGCTTAAGTGGGTCTTCTTTGTAGAGCTCACACAGGCTGACGCTACCTCCTTGGTTCCCACCTAGAGCTTGCTCAAAGACCTTTAGCCTTGCCATGGCTGCCGCGTCTTCACATTCCCTCTGCAGGACTTCGACTTCTGCCTTTTTATATGCAGTCTCTGCTTCTATCTCTGCTTCTTCTGCTTCCATGTCTGCCTTCTTGCGTGCGGATTCGGCCACTGCACTTGTTTCAATCTCTGCTTTCCTTTGGGCGAAGACGGCTTGCAGTTTGGTGGCTACTGCCTCGGCATGTACTCTTATGAACTGCTCACTGAGGGTTGAGTGCCTTGATGAGCCCGATTTGAGTGAGTCCCTCGAGCTTTTAACAGACCTGGATTTAGAGTTCAGTGGTTAGCACTGTATATGGTAGCTCAGTGGTTAGCACTGTATATGGTGGCTCAGTGGTTAGCACTGTATACGGTGGCTCAGTGGTCAGCACTGTATACGGTGGCTCAGTGGTTAGCACTGTATATGGTGGCTCAGTGGTTAGCACTGTATATGGTAGCTCAGTGGTAGCACTGTTATGGCTAGTGGTTAGCACTGTATGTGATGGCTTAGTGGTTAGCACTGTATATGGTGGCTCAGTGGTTAGCACTGTATATGGTGGCTCAGTGGTTAGCATTGTATGGTGGCTCATGGTTAGCACTGTATATGGTGGCTCACTGGTTAGCACTGTATATGGTGGCTCACTGGTTAGCACTGAATATGGTGGCTCAGTGGTTAGCACTGTATGGTGGCTCAGTGGTTAGCATTGTATGGTGGCTCAGTGGTTAGCACTGTATGGTGGCTCAGTGGTTAGCATTGTATGGTGGCTCAGTGGTTAGCATTGTATGGTGGCTCAGTGGTTAGCGCTGTATGGTGGCTCAGTAGTTAGCACTGTATTGCATGTTAGTGTATATGGTGGCTCAGTGGTTAGCACTGTATGATTGCTCAGTGTTTAGGTGGATCAGTGGTGAGCACTGTATATGGTGGCTCAGTGTTAGCACTGTATATGGTGGCTCAGTGGTTAGCACTGTATGGTGGCTCAGTGGTTAGCACTGTATATGGTGGCTCAGTGGTTAGCACTGTATGGTGGTCAGTGGTTAGCACTGTATATGGTGGCTCAGTGGTTAGCACTGTATATGGTGGCTCAGTGGTTAGCACTGTATGGTGGCTCAGTGGTTAGCACTGCTATGGTGGCTCAGTGGTTAGCACTGTATATGGTGGCTCAGTGGTGAGCACTGTATGGTGGCTCAGTGGTCAGCACTATATGGTGGTTCAGTGGTTAGCACTGTATGGTGGCTCAGTGGTTAGCGAGCCCCTCATATGGTGGCTCAGTGGTTAGCACTGTATATGGTGGCTCAGTGGTGAGCACTGTATGGTGGCTCAGTGGTCAGCACTCATATGGTGGTTCAGTGGTTAGCACTGTATGGTGGTCAGTGGTGAGCACTGTATATGGTGGCTCAGTGGTTAGCTCTGTATGTGGCTCAGTGGTTAGCACTGTATATGGTGGCTCAGTGGTTAGCACTGTATGGTGGCTCAGTGGTGAGCACTGTATGGTGGCTCAGTGGTAGCACTATATGGTGGTCAGTGGTTAGCACTGTATATGGTGGCTCAGTGGTTAGCACTGTATATGGTGGCTCAGTGGTTAGCACTGTATGGTGGCTCAGTGGTTAGCACTGTATATGGTGGTTCAGTGGTTAGCACTGTATATGGTGGCTCAGTGGTTAGCACTGTATATGGTGGATCAGTGGTTAGCCCTGTATGATGGCTCAGTGGTTAGCACTGTATATGGTGGCTCAGTGGTTAGCACTGTATATGGTGGATCAGTGGTTAGCCCTGTATGATGGCTCAGTGGTTAGCACTGTGTATGGTGGCTCAGTGGTTAGCACTGTATATGGTGGCTCAGTGGTTAGCACTGTATTTGGTGGATCAGTGGTTAGCACTGTATACGATGGCTCAGTGGTTAGCACTGTATATGGTGGCTCAGTGGTTAGCACTGTATGGTTAGCACCAATCAGAATAGCGGCGTGCACCATATTTTAAATACAATGTGCGGCTTGGCACGTGCCGCTCCTCTGATTGGTCCCCACAGCGTGCGGGCTCCTCACAGCCTCCACCATCCTCACAGTCCTCCCATCTCACGTCCCCATCCTCACAGTCCCCCCATCCTCACAGTCCTCCTCCATCCTCACAGTCCTCCCCATCCTCACAGTCCTCCCCATCCTCACAGTCTCCCCCATCCTCACAGTCCTCCCCATCCTCACAGTCCTCCCCATCCTCACAGTCCTCCCCATCCTCACAGTCCTCCCCATCCTCACAGTCCTCCCATCCTCACAGTCCTCCTCCATCCTCACAGTCCTCCACCATCCTCACAGTCCTCCCCATCCTCACATCTCCATCCTCACAGTCCTCACATCCTCACAGTCCTCCATCCTCACAGTCCTCCCATCCTCACAGTCTCCCTCCCACTCCACCATCCTCACAGTCCTCCCCATCCTCACAGTCCTCACCTCCTCACGTCCTCCCTCCACAGTCCTCCTCCATCCTCACAGTCCTCCATCCTCACAGTCCTCCCATCCTCACAGTCCTCCCCATCCTCACAGTCCTCCCCATCCTCACAGTCTCCCATCCTCACAGTCTCCTCCTCACCAGTCCTCCCCATCCTACAGTCATCCTCACATCCTCTCCATCTCCACAGTCTCCCATCCTCACAGTCCTCCCCTCACAGCTCCCATCCTCACAGTCCTCCTCCATCCTCACAGTCCTCTCATCCTCACAGCCTCCCATCCTCAAGCCTCCCCATCCTCACAGTCCTCCTCCATCCTCACAGTCCTCCCCATCCTCACAGTCCTCCATCCTCACAGCCTCCCCATCCTCACAGTCCTCCTCCATCCTCACAGTTCCTCCTCATCCAGTCCTCCCTCCATCTCCTCACAAGTCCTCCCCATCCTCACAGTCCTCCATCCTCACAGCCTCCCCATCCTCACAGTCCTCCTCCATCCTCACAGTCCTCCTCCATCCTCACAGTCCTCCCCATCCTCACAGCCTCCCATCCTCACAGCCTCCCCATCCTCACAGTCCTCCTCCATCCTCACAGTCCTCCACCATCCTTCTCAGCCTCCCCCATCCTCACAGCCTCCCCATCCTCACAGTCCTCCCCATCCTCACAGTCCTCCCCCATCCTCACAGTCCTCCTCCATCCTCACAGCCTCCCCATCCTCACAGCCTCCCCATCCTCACAGTCCTCCTCCATCCTCACAGTCCTCCACCATCCTCTCAGCCTCCCCATCCTCACAGCCTCCCCATCCTCACAGTCCTCCCCCATCCTCACAGCCTCCCCCATCCTCACAGTCCTCCCCATCCTCACAGTCCTCCACCATCCTCACAGTCCTCCTCCATCCTCACAGTCCTCCTCCATCCTCACAGCCTGCCCATCCTCACAGCCTCCCCATCCTCACAGTCCTCCTCCATCCTCACAGTCCTCCACCATCCTCTCAGCCTCCCCCATCCTCACAGCCTCCCCATCCTCACAGTCCTCCCCCATCCTCACAGTCCTCCCCCATCCTCACAGTCCTCCTCCATCCTCACAGCCTCCCCATCCTCACAGCCTCCCCATCCTCACAGTCCTCCTCCATCCTCACAGTCCTCCACCATCCTCTCAGCCTCCCCATCCTCACAGCCTCCCCATCCTCACAGTCTCTCCCCATCCTCACAGCCTCCCCCATCCTCACAGTCCTCCCCATCCTCACAGTCCTCCCCATCCTCACAGTCCTCCTCCATCCTCACAGTCTCCCCATCCTCACAGCCTCCCCATCCTCACAGTCCTCCTCCATCCTCACAGTCCTCCCATCCTCACAGTCCTCCCCATCCTCCAGCCTCCCCATCCTCACAGTCCTCCCCATCCTCACAGTCCTCCTCCATCCTCACAGTCCTCCCCATCCTCACAGTCCTCCCCATCCTCACAGTCCTCCCCATCCTCACAGTCCTCCCCATCCTCACAGCCTCCTCCATCCTCACAGTCCTCCTCCATCCTCACAGTCCTCCTCCATCCATCACAGTCCTCCCCCACATCCTCACAGTCCTCCACCCATCCTCACAGTCCTCCACCATCCTCACAGTCCTCCCCATCCTCACAGTCCTCCCCATCCTCACAGTCCTCCCCATCCTCACAGTCCTCCTCCATCCTCACAGTCTCTCCCTCCATTCCTTCACAGTCCTCCCCATCCTCACAGTCCTCCCCATCCTCACAGTCCTCCACCATCCTCACAGTCCTCCCCATCCTCACAGTCCTCCTCCATCCTCACAGTCCTCCCATCCACAGTCCTCACTAGTCCTCCCCATCCTCACAGCCTCCTCCATCCTCACAGTCCTCCTCCTCCAATCCTCACAGTCCTCCTCCATCCTCACAGTCCTCCCCACATCCTCACAGTCCTCCCCATCCTCACAGTCCTCCCCATCCTCACAGCCTCCCCCATCCTCACAGTCCCTCCCCCATCCTCACAGTCCTCCACCATCCTCACAGCCTCCCCCATCCTCACAGTCCTCCCCATCCTCACAGTCCTCCACCATCCTCACAGCCTCCCCATCCTCACAGTCCTCCTCCTCCATCCTCACAGTCCCATCCTCCATCCTCACAGTCCTCCCCATCCTCACAGCCTCCCCATCCTCACAGTCCCTCCTCCATCCTCACATCCTCACACTCCATCCTCACAGCCTCCTCCATCCTCACAGTCCTCCTCCATCCTCACAGTCCTCCCCATCCTCACAGTCCTCCCATCCTCACAGTCCTCCTCCATCCTCACAGCCTCCACCATCCTCACAGTCCTCCTCCATCCTCACAGTCCTCCTCCATACTCACAGTCCTCCCCATCCTCACAGTCCTCCCCATCCTCACAGCCTCCTCCATCCTCACAGTCCTCCTCCATCCTCACAGTCCTCTCTCCATCCTCACAGTCCTCCTCCATCCTCACAGTCCTCCATCCTCACAGTCCTCCCCATCCTCACAGTCCTCCCCATCCTCACAGTCCTCCACCATCCTCACAGCCTCCCCCATCCTCACAGTCCTCCACCATCCTCACAGCCTCCCCATCCTCACAGTCCTCCTCCATCCTCACAGTCCTCCTCCATCCTCACAGTCCTCCCCATCCTCACAGCCTCCTCCATCCTCACAGTCCTCCTCCATCCTCACAGTCCTCCCCATCCTCACAGCCTCCTCCATCCTCACAGTCCTCCTCCATCCTCACAGTCCTCCCCATCCTCACAGTCCTCCCCATCCTCACAGTCCTCCTCCATCCTCACAGCCTCCACCATCCTCACAGTCCTCCTCCATCCTCACAGCCTCCTCCATACTCACAGTCCTCCCCATCCTCACAGTCCTCCCCATCCTCACAGTCCTCCCCACCATAAAAAGCAATGCTTAGTGCACAAAAAGGCACTTGGCAGTGCAGGGGTCCGGCTCATACCCATAGATGCCGGTCTATCTCCGGCATCCTCAGGTATGAGCTGCTTGCACTGGGAGCCGACAGGCTGGCGCTGATCTCTAATGTACGCGCTGCTTTAGTCTTATTCTTATTACCTATCTGTTATTATTATAACCTACCGCTTATTACCTGACACTCGCTTATTATGCATCAGTTTCGGACGCTCCCGGGAGATCGGCCTAGGCCTGGTTTGACCTCGGGTTCGCAGTCCGGAGCCCTATCACTGAGCCACCTCCGCGCCCAGCATTGTACGGAGCCCTGTGTAATAAGAGCCTACATGTGTCATCACACAGCGGGGAGGAGCCTCCGGAGAGCTGTGATTGGCTGCCGTTGGTGAAGCGAGGCTGTGATTGGTTGCCGATGTGGAGACTGTGATTGGCTGCAGCCTGTATGAGGAGGGCTGTGATTGGCTATCGAATCACCTCAGGTATCCCGCTTTATCTTCTATCCCGCGCTTAGCTGAGGGAACGTCTGAGGAGAAGTGAGGAGCCGCTCACACAGCCGCCATCTCTCCCTCCATCTCTCCTCTCCTGCTCTGATCATTGTGATCTGTACACACAGGAGAGGAGGGAGCTGCAGGACGATGGAAGACCTTCACATGACTGACATCAGCTGCTGCCGCCGTGCAGCTCTCACTGCCTGCTCCATTCTGCTCAACTTCAACATGTGGTAAAGTATAGTGTGTGTAAATGTGAAGGTGTGTGTGTGTGGTGTTCATGTAGCAAAGCTGTGTGTGTGGGGTTCATGTAGCAGAGATGTGTGTGTGGTGTTCATGTAGCAGAGCTGTGTGTGTGTGGGGGGGGGGGTCATGTAGCAGAGCTGTGTGTGTGGGGTTTATATAGCAGAGCTGTGTGTGTGGGGGGGGTTATGTAGTAGAGCTGTGTGTGTGGGGTTCACGTAGGAGAGCTGTATGTGTGTGTGGGGTTCATGTAGGAGAGCTGTATGTGTGTGTGGGGTTCATGTAGGAGAGCTGTATGTGTGTGTGGTGTTCATGTAGCAGAGCTGTGTGTGTGGGGTTCATGTAGCAGAGCTGTATGTGTGTGTGGGGTTCATGTGGCAGCTGTTGTGTGTGGGGTTTATATAGCAGAGCTGTGTGTGTGTGGTGTTAATGTAGCAGAGCTGTATGTGTGTGGTGTTCATGTAGCAGAGCTGTATGTGTGTGGTGTTCATGTAGCAGAGCTGTGTGTGTGGGGTTCATGTAGCAGAGCTGTGTGTGTGGGGTTCATGTAGCAGAGCTGTATGTGTCTGTGGGGTTCATGTAGCAGAGCTGTGTGTGTGTGGGGGTTCATGTAGCAGAGGTGTGTGTGTGGGGGGTTCATGTAGCAGAGGTGTGTGTGTGGGGGGGGTTCATGTAGCAGAGGTGTGTGTGTGTGGGGGGTTCATGTAGCAGAGCTGTATGTGTGTGTGGGGTTCATGTAGCAGAGCTGTGTGTGTGGGGGGGTTCATGTAGCAGAGCTGTGTGTGTGGGGGGTTAATGTAGCAGAGCTGTGTGTTCATGTAGCAGAGCTGTGTGTGGGGGGGGGGTTCATGTAGCAGAGCTGTGTGTGTGTGGGGGGTTCATGCAGCAGAGCTGTGTGTGTGTGGGGGGGTTCATGTAGCAGAGCTGTGTGTGTGTGGGGTTCATGTAGCAGAGCTGTGTGTGTGTGGGGTTCATGTAGCAGAGCTGTGTGTGTGTGTGGGGGGGTTCATGTAGCAGAGCTGTGTGTGTGTGTGGGGATCATGTAGCAGAGCTGTGTGTGTGGGGGGTTCATGTAGCAGAGCTGTGTGTGGGGGGGTTCATCTAGCAGAGCTGTGTGTGTGGGGTTCATGTGCTGTGTGGGGGGTGTCATGTAGCAGAGCTGTGTGTGGGGTGTTTATGTAGCAGAGCTGTGTGTGTGTGTATGGTGTTCATGTAGCAGAGATGTGTGTGGGGGGGGGTTCATGTAGCAGAGCTGTGTGTGTGTGTCTACATTTGCATGTAGCAGAGCCATTTGTTTCTATGGGCATACAGCAGAGATGTGTGTTCCATATATAATTTGCAGAAAGACACTAACTAGATTTATTTCCTCCATATTCTACCCTAGTACATTAACATTAGTGCTAATGACCCCTCTCTAAACTGCCAGGGAAGCTTTCATTAATAGGAAGATTTGTTTGCCTATTTTCAGTTGTGTAAACCTGGAGTGCGGCTTATGGTGCGGACATGCAGCAGTGGGGAGGGACGGGGACAGAGTATTAAAGTGGCCCACAGAGACGCTTTCACCTGGGGCCCACAAAAATCTGGAGCCGGCCCTGGATAGTGTGTTAGTATCTGCGGGTGAGCAGTGATAAGAATCCTGTGATAGCGAACAGGGAACAGCCAGGGGCCCAACATAGAAATCATGGGACCCCAGATCAAAAGGTCTGATTTCCCACCCAGGAAAATACATACATTTATTAATTCACTAGAAAAAGGCCCAATGCTATTGCATCAGGAGGGCGGTCTCTGTGCCTGTCTCCCCTTGTGCGCTCTCTCCACTCTGTGCTGTCTCTTCCCCTGTATGCTCCTTTACTTGTGCCTTTCCCTCGGCTGTGTGCTCTCAGCCTGTGTGTGCACTGTCTTTCCCTGTGCCTCTGCCTCCCCTGTGGCTCTACCTACCCATTACTGAGCCACCGTATGCAGTGCTCACGACTGAGCCATCATAACAGTGAGCCACCATATACAGTGCTAACCACTGAGCCACCATACAATGCTAACCACTGAGCCACCATACAATGCTAACCACTGAGCCACCTTAACAATGAGCCACCATACAGTGCTAAGCACTGAGCCACCATACAATGCTAACCACTGAGCCACCATATACAGTGCTAACCACTGAGCCACCATATACGGTGCTAACCACTGAGCCACCATATACGGTGCTAACCACTGAGCCACCATATACAGTGCTAACCACTGAGCCACCTTAATGAGCCACCATATGCAGTGCTAAGCACTGAGCCACCATACAATGCTAAGCACTGAGCCACCATACAGTGCTAAGCACTGAGCCACCATACAGTGCTAAGCACTGAGCCACCATATACAGTGCTAAGCACTGAGCCACCATATACAGTGCTAAGCACTGAGCCACCATATACAGTGCTAAGCACTGAGCCACCATACAGTGCTAAGCACTGAGCCACCATACAGTGCTAAGCACTGAGCCACCATAATCTACAGTGTGCTAAGCACTGAGCCACCATACAGTGCTAAGCACTGAGCCACCATACAATGCTAAGCACTGAGCCACCATATACAGTGCTAACCACTGAGCCACCATACAATGCTAAGCACTGAGCCACCTAAACACTGAGACATCATATACAGTGCTAACCACTGAGCCACCATAACAATGAGCCACCATATACAATGCTAAGCACTGAGCCACCATACAATGCTATGCAAATGGAGTCTGTGGAGCCTCGATTAAGAGTCTCAAACACAGGACTAGCCAGATATACCTCCAGGGAAGGACCTATCCCTGGGGTGGAATCCTTGTGGAGACCACCATATTAAGTGGCCCTTTTAATCAATATCCCACTCAGATACGAGTTAAGGATATGACAAGGGAATCAACAGAGCCAGGTATTTATCCACAGACAGCTGTTTCGGTTTATTGCCCTTCATCAGTGTGGAGCGTTCGGTGCCGAAAGTTTACAGCCCCGCCGCCTCTGCAGCCTTAGTTGCGGTGCGGGGAAGGGGGTGGGGGGTGCTGGCAGCTTACAGCACCGCCGCCCCTGCAGCCTTAGGTGAGGTGCGGGGAGCAGGGAGGGGGGATGCTGACAGCTTACAACCCCGCCCTGCACCCTTAGATAAGGGCAGGAGGCGGGGAAGGGGGGGGGGTTTGGTGCTGACAGCTTACAACACTGCCGCCCCTGCAGCCTTAGGTGAGGTACGGGGGGGAAGGGGGTTGACAGCTTACAGCTCCGCCGCCTCTGCAGCCTTAGGTGAGGTGCGGGGGGCTGCTGACAGCTTACAGCACCGCCGCCCCTGCAGCCTTAGATGAGGTGCGGGGAGCATGGGGGGTGCTGACAGCTTACAGCCCCGCCACCCCTGCAGCCTTAGATGAAGGGGGGGAGGGGTGCTGCAAGCTTACAGCCCCGCCGCCCCTGCAGCCTTAGATGAGGAGCGGGAGTGGGGGTGCTATCAGTTTTCAACACCTCTAAGTTCCATATAATGTGTGTAGGAGGGTCACACATGTCTCCCTCACCCTAGAGGAGGAGGTGATGGTGGCAGTGATCTGCGCAAGCGCGGCAGCTGGAGCCCGGGGCGGCAGGAAGCGCATAGTGTACAGTGTGTTTGCAGTCTGTGTGCTGTGCCGGGCTCGGGGCTGTGCTCTGACATGATTCTCCCCCAGTGCAGCACCCTACAGGCGGCCGGCAGGGAGTGCACACACGTGTGACCACACTCCAGGGCAGCGGGCAGGACAGCGGCGGCCACTGAGCTTATGTGCAGGCAGAGCAGAGTAGGCAGCGCTGCAGGACCGGTCCCCATGACCGTGAGCGGCTCCGCACCCGGGGACGAGCAGGAAGGAAGCGGACACCAGCAGCTGAATGCAGCTGTTGTTTCAGGACCGTGGCTAGCTCCATACTAGCCGCGGTCTTGAAAAATCAGCAGCTGCGGCTGCAATTACAGCCATCCGGCTGCACAAAGGACCGGAGGGCACATTTGGCCCTCCTTTACTGTGTGCTGATCCAGTCCGGGGCTGTCTGGGTCATCCCGGACAGCCCCGGATCGGATCACACCGTGGTGTGAAGCCAGCCTTACATTCTCCTGGTGATCCAGCGATGTCCCCGCTGTGATTGCCGGTGAGAGCCCCTTCGGATGCCTCCATATGACTTCCCTGGTTCCGTCTCTGTGAGCCGCAGCGGCTCATTGGAGGCGGAACTGGGCGGGAAATACAAATGTATAACATTTCTGCCCATAAAAGACATTTTTTACCAAACAAATGGTACCGCTTTTAATACAAAATTCCTGACATAATCATACCGCCAGGGAGGTTAACCTTCCTCACAGGTTTGATTAATCATTTAGGTCTTTCACTATGAACTGAGCGCAAATCCATACTTTTTTCTTGCTGCTCCAGAACAGGCAGTGAATGAGAGCTTTTCCTCTCAGCCATTGTGCACATGAATGCAAGGGTGGGGGCTGTTCTGCTCCTGGTTGTCAGGGAGACCTACTAGAGATATTCTTCAGGTGTAAGCGACAAGAGCCTATGAGAGATATGTGTATGGGAGGAGAAGGAGAGATTGGTGTCAAACATAACACCCAGACAATGAGCCTTCTGACTAGGTATAATCGTGGTGCTGCACACTGATGGTACTGTCACACGCTGCAATCTCACCTGGAAATCATAAAGGCGATATGTTGCCCCAGAGCAATCGCCGTGAAATTGCCTCATGGTTGCGACGTGTGATTTCGGAATTTCATGGCGATAAATCACCCCTCGGCCATCGCCTGATTCCTGAACAGTGCTCAGTAATCAGCCGCAATCCTAAGGCAATATTTCTGTGTTGTGGCGTGTGACAGGGCGATAATGATGGAAACAGCGTTGCCTATGATTTCCCGTAGGCGTGCCTCAGCGTGCTGTAGTCCGCGCCCCGTCTGAGATGATTGGTGTTGGCTACTGTATTCCCATTGGCTGTCAGTTGACAGGGAGCCATATTTGAAGAGCTGTCCGTTCAGCACCACACACATCTTCAGCTACACAACCGTCCGCAAACTCAGTGTTATTACGACAGACAATGGCGTCATGTATTAGGCTGACCAATTGTAACGCTGTTGCGTTGTCTAATGAGCGTGTATGGGGCGCGGTGTAAACCACTGTGGCACACCTATCTCCTCGCCGCGCTGAACATGTACGCTAACATTGCCTTCGGAATTGCAGCGATGGAGTGAGGCAAGATTGGTTCCGATGTAGGTGGTGAAGCCATTTCCGGAGTGACTACATCACCTTAGCTTCAGGGCGATATTGCGGCGTGTGACGCCGCCATCAGCGATCTGAGGCGGGCACGAAACACATGAGCGCACACGTTAGATCGCCACATATCGCCAGGCGAGATTGTGGCGTGTGACGGTACCATGAGATAGATGTCAGATTTAGGGAGGCTAGCGGAGGGCGGGAGCAGTTCAGTTTTGGAAAAGTTGAGTTTCAAATAGAGAGCAGACATAATATTGGAAACTGCAGCTAGACAGTCACTGGTGTTCTTTAATACCGCAGGGGTAAGGTCAGGGGCTGAAGTGTATAGTTATTTGTCATCAGCATTCATATGGTACTGGAAGCCAAATCTGCTGATAGTGTGTCCAATCGGGGCCGTGTAGAGAAAGAAGAGAAGAGGCCAATGACTGAACCCTGAGGGACCCCAATAGTGAGGGGAAGAGGGGAGGAAGTGGAGCCAGCAAAAGATACACTGAAAGAGCAGTCAGAAAGATAGGAGGAGAGCCAGGAGAGAGCCGTGTCCTTTATACCAATGGAGTGCAGCATAGAGAGTAGGAGATGGTGGTCAACAGTGTCAAAGGCTGCAGAGAGATCAAGAAGAATAAGCAGAGAGAGGTCACCATTATGTTTTACTGTCAGAAGGTCATTGGTCACTTTGGTGAGGGCAGTTTCTGTAGAATGTAGGGGGCGGAAACCAGACTGTAATGGGTCTAGAAGAGAGTGAGCGGAGAGGTAACGGGTGAGGCGGCGGTAGACAAAGCGCTCCAGGAGTTTAGAGATGAAGGGGACATATTCATTACACAGTACATACCGTAGCAGGGACACATATATAAGATTATCTCAGCACTGGAGATGTGGTATGATCAGACCATGTCCCTGTAAGGTCAGACACATCCATTACACAGTACATAGCAGGGACACATACCGTATATACTCGCGTATAAGCGAGTTTTTCAGCCCAAAAATTGGGCTGAAAAGTCTCCCCTCGGCTTATACGCGAGTATATACGGTATATTAAAAAAAAAAAAATCTCAAGGGGTAGTATACAGCAGCCCCAGGCCCCCTCACTTTTTGGCGCCCCCGCCTCAGGATGTCCCCCCCCCCGCACGCAGCGCTGCGCTCATACATTACCAGCCTGTCAGCTGTCATCCTCCGGTGGCAGATCGCGGCTCCCGGCTCCTGCTTCTATCTTCTTCTGTGTCTTCCTGCATGTCACATGACCGGCCGGAGTCGCGATGACGTCATCGCTATGAGCCCCGGTCACAATGCAGGAAGACACAGAAGAAGATGGAAGCCGGAGCCGGGAGCCGCGATCTGCCACCGGAGGATGACAGCTGACAGGCTGGTAATGTATGAGCGCAGCGCTGCGTGCGGGGGGGGGACATCCTGAGGTGGGGGCGCCAAAAAGTGAGGGGGGCCTGGGGCTGCTGTGTACTACCCCTGGGGCTGCTGTATACACCCCTGGGGCTGCTGTGTATATACCCCTGGGGCTGCTGTGTATATACCCCTGGGGCTGCTGTGTACATACCCCTGGGGCTGCTGTGTACATACCCCTGGGGCTGCTGTGTACATACCCCTGGGGCTGCTGTGTACATACCCCTGGGGCTGCTGTGTACTACCCCTGGGGCTGCTGTGTATATACCCCTGGGGCTGCTGTGTATATACCCCTGGGGCTGCTGTGTATATACCCCTGGGCTGCTGTGTATATACCCCTGGGGCTGCTGTGTATATACCCCTGGGGCTGCTGTGTATATACCCCTGGGGCTGCTGTGTATATACCCCTGGGGCTGCTGTGTATATACCCCTGGGGCTGCTGTGTATATACCCCTGGGGCTGCTGTGTATATACCCCTGGGGCTGCTGTGTATATACCCCTGGGGCTGCTGTGTATATACCCCTGGGGCTGCTGTGTATATACCCCTGGGGCTGCTGTGTATATACCCCTGGGGCTGCTGTGTATATACCCCTGGGGCTGCTGTGTATACACCCCTGGGGCTGCTGTGTACACCCCTGGGGCTGCTGTATATACCTTTTAGGGCTGCTGTATACTACCACTGGGGAGGCTGCTGTATACTACCACTGGGGAGGCCTGTATACCACACTGCTGGGGGCTGTATTCCTGTGCTGGGGTCCACCCTCGGCTTATACACGAGTCAATAGGTTTTCCCAGGTTTTGGGGGCAAAAGTAGGGGGGTCGGCTTATACACGGGTCGGCTTATACACGAGTATATACGGTATATAAGATTATCTCAGCACAGGAAAAAAATTATTAACATCCAATGGTGGAAATTATTATTATTCCAATATCTACTGGTTAAAATGTACAATTGTTGAGGCAGAACCCCTTGTTGAGAAAATAATATTTTTAATAAGAGGAACCTGTAGTTTTATATTATTAATAGAAATTATTGGGAGTGATACTGTTGTGGATTCTTCTTGAGCGATGGTTGTTATCACCGCCTACCGGGCAGAAATGGAAATGTATGGATGCTGGTGTCTGTCTCCGCCAGCTGTAGGGTGACTGTGTTCCTCTAGGTGTCGTCCTGTGATAACATTACTATCCGATCACTGATTTTGCTCTCACACTTCTGACTCTTCTGTACCTTCAGTGATACAGATGAGAGGGGTAAGAAATCACAACTAATTTTCAACAAATAGACACAGACAGGGTCGTAACTACAATACAGTAGGTGCAGGGGTTGCAATCGCATTGGGGCCCAGGAGACTAGGGGGCCCCAAAAGTCCCTTTGGTCTATAGAAAAAGATTATTGCTATTAGAGATTTGCAATAGTTGGGGGCCCCGTTGAAGCTTTTGCATTGGGGCCCATTAGCTTTAAGTGACACCACTGTACACGGAATATCATGCAACGTTCAGGGCAATCTCTTTGTTTTGTAAATACAAGATAAATCCTCTGGAAGGTTTAATTGCACTGAGCAGAAAGGTAAACATTTATGTGGCGCCCCCTGTGAACTGATCGTCACACTGATGCTGCACCTATTTCACAGGTGTGGTGTCACCGTTCTCAGGTGAGGGGGGTCCTAAGTGTCCTAAGACACAGAGAGTTGCACACAACACCATCCCAAATCCAGGCTGGGGGATTCAGGTGGACTCTTTTTAGAGATGGCCCTATCTCCTGGCTGGAGGAGAAGTTAGCAAGGGAGTGAGAAACAAGAAGAAGGGGTTCAGACTGCAGGAGACGTCCTGGGGACTGGAGCCACCGACAGGCTCGTCCCAGAACAGGAGGGAACCCGATAGTTAGGATGTCGAGCAGGCAGGATTCCTGCTGCGGAGCGAGGAAGTGCTAGGGGGGGCATGGGAGTGGAGAAAGCACCTGTGGCGCCCCGAATCCACTGCCAGTCGCTGGTGAGTGGAGGGACTGGGTCGCAGAAGGGAACCGGCCCTGAACTGGTGGGAGTGCTGCACGCCTCAACCAGAAAAACTGGAGGCCGTTGCAGGAACAGTGGCTACAAACCATGGATACTCGCCGAGAAGGTGGCCAGACCTAGGGCCAGGGGACTCTGAGCGTCGCCCGACATGGCCCGCAGCCACTGCATTATAACACTGCTCACGTAGGCGCAGGCGGTAGAGGAGGATAGCCAGCGTGGTGAGACGGCCCGGACAGGCTTTAGAGAGGTGTCTTGGAGAAGCAACCTTAATCACCTCGGGACTGACCTGGCTGCGCATTGGAGGAGCACAGTACCCGGCTTGTAGTGATCGCCAAGTAAAGGTAAAAAGTCTCCTGGTCTCCTCCAGTTATTATCTGCTCCCTCCTGCCTCACTATACAGACCCCATCACCATCTCAATAGACGTTACTACAATCCCTGAGGCCACACTCTACCTGTGGGGAGCGATACCATCCTGGCTGCCACTCCATCGGGTCCAGTGGTCCTACAGCAGCCCTGGTCACCAGACTAACCACAGGTGGCGTCACAAACCTATGCCTTGTACATACTCCCCTTTTTCTTCAGGCCCAGGGCCACTGAGCCAGGTCACAGCCACTGTGACCTCCCAAACAACCCCGGTCCAGTTTCCGAGTACCCCACGTCACATTTACATTATTATATTAATTAATAGTAAAGGCTCCTAGGAAAGTCTGAAGGGGGTGAGGTAAGAGAATGACGATAGAACATCGTTTGTCATCATATTGATTGAGAATTAGTGCAGGATATTATTGCTTGAAGAATGTTTTAATCTGAAATCTGTCCAGATTTTGTAGTGGATCCCGAACAAAATCTGCATTTGTTGACTAGATTCTGTTGCGGATTTCACCCTATACAATGCAAACTCACAGTGAAAATTGACATTCCGTAAATTTAAACCTGTCCATTTTCCGTTTTTCATCTTTCCCTCCCCTTCTTCCAAGAGCCATAACTTGTTTACTTTTCCGTCAATATAGACATATGAGGGCTTGTTATTTGCGGGACGAATTGAACTTTCAGATGAAATCATTTATTTTACCATATAGCGTACAGAAAAATGGGAAAAAATTCCAAGAGCGGTGAATTTACAAAAGAAATGCAATTACACATTTGTTTTTTTTTGTTTTTTGTTTTTTATTCACCACTATCACTATATGGTAAAATTGACATGACGGGGTGATGCCTCAGGGCGGTATGAGTTCGTAGAAACCAAACATGTATACTTTTACTGTTATCTAAGTGGTGAAAAAATGGCAAATTTGTAGGATTTTTGCAGTTAAATCCACAACAAAATTCTCCTTATTTGATCCAGATTTTGCAGCTTCTTAATCAGTTGTGGATTTTCTGTCCAGTGTAGACAGACCCTTAGTGTACATATTGAAAAGACCCTTACATTTCTGCCCTTTTTTTTTTTTTAAATATTCTTGAGACTCAAGAGTTTTAAATGTATTTGCTTTCTTTTGGTACAGCAAGGGTTAAAGACTCTTTCCCTGCTGGTAGTTCCTTGTCAGTTTAATCTCAGGTGTAGTTTTTGTGACCACTCCCCTTCCCTATAAAGAGTCGCATGTCTGGTTAGCTGACCCCGGTGATAGAATTTAATTTTATTCTAAGTATTGTAGAAGGAGCCTGTCTTTGTACGAAGTTGGAATGGTGACTATTACAGTTGGTGGCACGCTGGAATTGAGGAGTTTTGTATTATATCCTTTTGTGGCTATTTTCCCTTTGTTAGTGTACCTTTCCCTTTGATGTTTTATTGTAGAGGAGAGACTAGTGTCCTTGCCGGACAGCCCACTAACCAGTTAGTTCAGGGAAAAGGGGACTTCAATGGGGGAAAGACCTGTATAGGGATGTTGGGGAACTCAGAGTAAAACACAAGTGTGTGTCAGGAAGTGACCCATCTCCCCCTTCCCTATCACCAGGCCCTTCCTTCTATGCCATCCCCATCATCACCTGTGTTACGCCACACGCTAGGTGTCCGTACACTCCTGCTTAACACAGTGCATCTCTATAAGCCAGAGTGGAGAGCTGAGAACATGACCATGACACTAGTGGTTCTGTCTAGATTATGGATCCAAGTCAAAATAAATGTGAATGGCTGGCAGGTAATACTACAATTACCATTATCCTATGCAGGGAACATGCATAGATAACTAGAGAAACTTTGATTGCAGCCTGACATGTATCCAGAGTTGCCAACTTGACTCTTTATTTGTTACAGACAGGACAAGAAAGTGCTCTTGTTTGGTCTATCCTAGAGTTTCTGGATGATTGGCAACCCAGCAGGCGCCTCTTCCCATCATTAAGCCTAGTGTGCTGTCATATGTGTATCACGCTGCAAAACATAATGGTGCAGTGACTAATAGCTAGTGTGTGACACAGTCTCTACGTGCAGTTAGTATAGACAACAGGGAAGTCAGGTAATCCAGGGTCAAGTTCAAGGAGAGCTCCTAATATTCAGGGAGTAGACAAAGACGTAGGATGCCGTTACACACAGCGATGTTCCAGCAATCCCGACAACGACCAGGATCGCTGGAACATCGCTGTGTGGTCGCTGGGGAGCAGTCAAATAGGCAGATTTCCTCAGGACCAGGGAGCCGACCTCCACATTGCTGGGTAAGCGGGAGAGACTGGTAACTAAGGTACACATCGGTAACTAAGCACATCGCTGTCCTAGTTACCCGCTGTGCACCTTGGTTACTAGCCTTCTCCTGCTTACAGGCTGGTAACCAGGGTACACAGCGGGTAACTAGGACAGCACTGTGCTTAGTTACCCGATGTGTACCCTGGTTACACATTGGGCGCGCTGTGCACCCGGCCGAGCAGTGCACGCTGGGACATGTAATCTTATGACTACATGTCCCAGCGTGCACTGCGCGGCCGGATGCAAGCCACTGTGGCTGGTGGCAGTGCCGCTGCCCGCACCGGCTCCCTGCATTCTTGGAACCGGCGCTCGTTGGTCTCCCGCCGTCAAACACGCCGATGTGTGCTGCACAGCGGGAGACCAACAAGCAAAAAATGGTCCTGATCGTTGTGTAACGATCAGCGACCTCGCAGAAGGGGCCCTGTCGCTGCTGCATTTCACACACCGCGATATCGCTGGCGAGGTTGCTGATTTCAGTGATATCGCTGTGTGTGACATGCCCCTTAGTCATGCAACAGTCCAGGGTCAGGCTTCCAGGAGAGCACGAAGAGAATTCAGGAAGTCCACTGAGGCAAATTCAGGGCACAGTCCAAGGGTCAAAATACCAAGAGATCACAACAAGTACAGGGAGCAGACAAAAAAAGAAATTAAGCAACAGTACGGGGTCAGATAACAAAGATCAGAACATACACAGGACTGCAGGACAAACAGCACTTCACATAGAAATTATGACTGGCAGGATTCTGGGAGAGGCTGCTCAAGAAAGTAGCAGAGTAATCACTGGGAAGAAGGAACACCTGAGCAAACCAGCACCTCCCAAAACCAGAATAGAAGCCTGCGCTGTCAATCAACTAATGACATCTCAGCACATCAGATATCAAACACTGCAATAACTCTTAGGGCCGCTTTACACACACCAACTTCTGTGAAGTACTTCTGAACAGATCTCTGGTTGCAGTGAAATCATGGACACATTGCTCCATTTTGTGGCTGTGTGCTAAATGGAGCAATGTGTCCATGATTTCACTGCAACCAGAGATCTGTTCAGAAGTTGGTCACAGAAGTTGGTGTGTGCAAAGTGGCCCTTATTGTGTCTGAGATGCACTGCATCGAGGAATCAAGTCTGGTGCATAGAGCCTACTAATTGGAAAAGGAATATAATAACCAGATAAAGTAGTGGATAAAATCTGTGCTGCTGTGTACATGGGACAAAAGACCGATATGCTCTTTTTCAGATAACTTGTTGTAAAAAACGTTCCCCTTATTTCAGCAGAAACTTTCATTTGAAAGGACGGAACACTACAGAGATTGCAATCGTTAAAAATGAAAACTTAAAATAAGTCTCTAGTAATAAATATTGTTGACTTTGGAATCTTAGTAACTGGACAGTGGGCATCTACTGTAAATATGTCCAATCAAAGAGGTCACACATGGATTATGGAATGTTTGGCACATGATGGGATGGAAAGGGAGAGGAATATCTTGACGATAGGGAGCAGGAAATGGGACACCTCCTGAAACTGACCTGTGTCTGGACCCTGAGCTCCCCTATCATCCCTAAGCGGGTCCTTCCACTTGCCACCATCACGTGCCTAGCCCCTAAGCTGATCCTCAACTCACACTGGCTAGTGCGAAAGCCGGTGAGTGCACTAGACATCACCTCTACAGTTGTCCAACACAGGGAAACGGAGTCAGATAGAGGAACATAGACAATAAAGGCTATAAGACCAACTTAACTGCTGCAGCCAAACACCAGGACTGCAAATGACATAGCTCCAACAACAGAACTCAGCAGCAGAATCACCAGCAGCCACTAGAGATTTCCTCCCTCCATGGTGGTCTGAATACTAAAAATGTATTACCGACCTCAGGCATAAATGGATCATGTGACTATTTAAAGGGAAGGGGAGTGGTCACAAACCAGCATCACCTGACCCTGAAACTTTCAGCAAGGAAAATGTCATTAATTCTCGCTACATCAAAACTAAGCAACTACGCTTAAAATCTAGAGTGAGACTCAAATCCCAAATCTGTCACAGGTCTCCCATGGACAGGAGACTCTCGTAACAGGTCTGATCATGAGGCCATTGATAACCTAGATGGTGGTGTAGCCAGGCTGGCACCAGATATATGACTTACATTCTCCGAAATGCGTCGACCAATAAATCACTATCCAGGATCTCTGCACATGACTTTTTGTGATAGAGCAGCATGGATTAACCCCTTCTCTACTACTCTCTCTGGTAGGGTTGCGGTAACCGTCTTCTCACAAGCTGTTACAGCGGTTGAGTCTCACGCGTTATCTGTCTTTAAGAGTAAAACCGTATTGCGCTTTAGGTTTTTAGCTGAATTCTCCTTCATGGATGGCTGGCGTCGCTGCATGAAGAACTTGGGCAACTGGATACTTATTATCACCTATCCAGAGGAAAGATGCTAAATT
The DNA here is from genome assembly GCA_033576535.1 of Allobates femoralis. Classification (NCBI taxonomy): domain Eukaryota; kingdom Metazoa; phylum Chordata; class Amphibia; order Anura; family Aromobatidae; genus Allobates; species Allobates femoralis. Next base: position 25,225,825 of record JARQOC010000009.1, read on the forward strand.
GTAATAGTGGAACAAACCCTAAGAAATTGGAGATGAGGTCACAATCCAAGGTGGATGATTCATGAAATGCTGCGACTACTTATGTCCCAACCTCATGTGATCACTGGAGGAGTCTTCACGATGGACCAAGAATGATTGCAGGATAACATTGTGTCACCGTCATGTGTCGCGTAGCTAGGTCTGTGAAGATGTAGGTCAAGTGGCATTAATATAGAAGGCTAATTATAGCGGATCGGGGCCAGGGAAACTCAACTTGTCTAAGGCTTTTCATTGGATACTTTGGTAATAGAGCAAACCATCATTATCAGCATTCACCAGAATACGCACATTGCTATAACTGAATACATTTAAGAAGCACCATTGCACAATCACTAAATGTGCACATAGATATTGGACGAGTCACCGCCAGTCGCTCCGGTGACACACATTGGGTGACATGCCATCAAATAGTTCCTAAAACGAAGTTATCAAAATAAACGTAGACATTCACATAGATCCTGATATCTACATATCCTCATTCCTAGAATGACAGCTCCAACTTTACTGATGTTCCCAAATAGTTAGGGTTGTTTCAACAGACTTTCATTAATCAATAGTAGAAGCATACACAAGGACTTTGTAGTATATCTTAATGTAGAAAAAAAACACATTTTTGCTCCATGTATGAGCCACTTCATCTTATCTTACCAAGGAATCAGTGAGTGCATGCAGCCTATAGAAGTCTATGATGAGGCAAGGAGATGTGCTGCTCATATAAGTCTAGTAGGAGGAAGGGAGAAGTGCTGCCTATAGAGTCTATGAAGAGGCAAGGAGACGTGCTTCCCATATAAGTCTATGAAGAATCAGAGAGATGTGCTGCTTATATAAGTCTAGGAGGAGGCAGGGAGATGTGCTGCCAATAGAAATCTATGAAGAGGCAGGGAGATGAGTTGCCTATAGACATCTGTGAAGAGTCAGGGAGACGGGCTGCCCATATAAGCATATGAAGAGGCAGGGAGACAGGCTGCTCATGGAGTCTATGAAGAAACAGGGAGACATGCTGCAAATAGAAGTCTATGAAGAGGCGGGGAGATGTGTTGCCAATAGAAGTATATGAAGAGGTAAGGACACATGCTGCCCATAGATGTCTATGAAGAAGCAGAGAGATGTGCTGCTCATATAAGTCTAGGAGGAGGCAGGGAGATGTGCTGCCAATAGAAATCTATGAAAAGACAGGGAGACGAGCTGCCCATAAAAGTCTATGAAGAGGCAGGGAGATGTGCTGCTCATATAAGTCTAATAGGAGGCAGGGAGATGTGTTGCCAATAGAAATCTATTAATACTAGACCCCTATATAGCATTGTAACAATCAAAACCCCAGTTGAACAATATCAATGTTATATACTCATACACTGAATTTAGAATGGGAGGACACTTAGAGTACTTCTGCAAATTATATTTTAATCATACATAAAAGACAAAGATGGTGATATATAGATGTGCTGCTCATATAAGTCTAATAGGAGGCAGGGAGATGTGCTGCCAATAGAAATCTATGAAGAGGCAGGGAGACGAGCTGCCCATAGAAGTCTATGAAGAGGCAGGCAGACGGGCTGCCCATATACGTCTGAAGAGGCAGGGAGACGGGCTGCCCATGGAGTCTATGAAGAAACAGGGAGACATGCTGCCAATAGAAGTCTATGAAGAGGCAGGGAGATGTGCTGCCCATGGAATCTATGTAGAGGCAGGGAGATGTGCTGCTCATATTAGTCTAGGAGGAGGAGGGGAGATGTGCTGCTAATAGAAATCTATGAAGAGGCAGGGAGATGAGCTGCCCATATAAGTCTATGAAGAGGCAGGGAGATGAGCTGCCCATATAAGTCTATGAAGAGGCAGGGAGACGAGCTGCCCATATAAGTCTATGAAGAGGCAGGGAGACGAGCTGATCATAGAAATCTATGAAGAGGTAGAGAGATGTGCTGCCCATATAAGTCTATGATAAGGCAGGGAGGCATCCTGCCCATAGAGTTAATGAAGAGGTAGGGAGACATACTGTCCATAGGCTGCTGTATTGACAGGTACACCTTGTAAGGGGTTGTCCACTATATGGACCACCCCTTTTCAATTCATATGTTTCCCTCTTTTAAAATAACACTCAAGGTACCGTCACACGCCGCAATCTCGCCTGGCGATCTGAAAGGCGATATGTCGCCCCGGCGAAATCTCCGTGAAATTGCCTCACGGTGGCGGCGTGTGATTGGGCGATTTTGCGGCGATAAATCGCCCATTGGCTGTGGTCTGATACCTGAACAGTGCTCAGTAATGAGGCCCTATCGGCAAGGTGTTTTGGCGTGTGAACGGGCGATAGTGATGGAATCAGGGTCGCCTATGGTTTCCCGTAGGCGTGCCTCAGCGTGCTGTAGTCCGCGCCCCGTCTGCGATGATTGGTGGGGGCTACTGTGTTCCCGTTGGCTGTCAGTTGACAGCGCGCCATATTTGAAGAGCTGTCCGTTCAGCACCACACACATCTTCAGCTACACAACCGTCCGCAAACTCAGTGCAATTACGCGCACCATTGAATAGCGCAAGCTATGTTGTCCGCGTGTATTAAGTTGAGCTGTGTGGAGTATAGTGCCACACATGACAGCTCAGATGTTGGCCTACACATCGCAGATGGGTGCCATGGGCCACACACTACAATCACCCTACGTGTGTGAATTTGGTGACACTGCTGGGTACATTATACTGCTCCCACTCCGCGAACGTCTACCTTGTTAACGCCTTGAATCTTGTTTGGCGGCGCCAGTGTGCGTGCTGACGTCATCACGTGTCTGCTCATTGTTCCCTGCCTGCCAGGTGCCTGCCCCTCCCCTGCACATAGTACAAGAATCATGGCGGCCGTACAGCGTGCTGCCACATGGGAATGTGTCCACACACATGGAGAATGCAATGGTGTTTGTGGGGGATGTAGGTACACTTCAGTACACACATGCAAACATGTGTGCACACACATAGTTCAGCCATGGCAGCTCTGCCATGGCATGGACCAATGCAGGCACATATGTCCATAGTGTTGTTTGTAGCTTACCGCCATCACCTACAGATGCGTACCTAGCCATTCTTTAGTGTAATCCACTGTACTGCACAAGACCCCTCCTGTGTGACACTTTGGCGCCTCGAAAGTGTGTTGCAGGAGCCACAATTGATGACACGAGCGTGTATTTGTGACAAACTCCGATAGACAATTGCATCATGTTTTAGCCAGCCTTCCAGAGCAGGCTGACCAATCATAATGCAGTTGTGTTGTCCAATGAGTGTGTATGGGGCACGGTGTAAACCACTGTGGCACGCCTATCTCCTCGCCGCGCTGAACATGTATGCCCACATTGCCTTTGACATTGCGGCGTGTGAAGCGGCGATGGAATGAGGCAAGATTGGTTCCGCTGTAGGTGAGGCGACTTCTGGAGCGACACATCGCCTTAGGTTCAATGCGAAATTGCGGCGTGTGACGCCGCCATCGGCGATCTGAGATGGGCACGAAAAACGTGTGCGCGCACGTCATATCCCCCGCCACCCTAGGTCCTTCAACCCTCGGGAGTTAGATGGAGCACTTTGGGGGACTCGATGGAGAGGTGAGCACATATATTTTTTTATTTTTAACACGGGTTTTCTGTGTCTGGACCCATGAAAATCACGGACCAGGACACAGAAATGGCATCCGGATGTCACCTCCAATGCGATCCTGTTCCTGTCCGTGGAGTCCTGCAAAAAGTATGATCCCCACAGACAGGAAAAAATCGCAATGTGAAACCAGCCTTAGATAACTGTCGTCTGAGCACTCACCAGCAACTATCCATCTCCACATATGCAAGACTTTGTTCTCCCAGACACCTTTGGGAGAACAAACAGTTTGGGAATTGATATAGCCGATGTACCCCAAAAGCAGCGAGTTTAATGGACATTAATCTAATTGACATTAATCTAAGCACTCTACACACAATATTGGAAAGTCGTCTAGTTCAAACCCTCCTTCCATCTATCCGCCAAACCCAAAATACTCTATAAAACATTTCACTTTCTGGACCTTTTCTAATACGCCATTGACGGGTATGGATGATCCAATGGTTCTGTCAAAATCAGGGGGTTTAGATGACATTAATAATATTTGCATTCAGGAATTAAGACACCTGCCAACACTCCCTAACTTGCAGTGTGAACAGGTGCATAACTGAACATGACATATTATAACAAAGAGACGGCTGCACTCTGCAATGCTAAAGCATGCAAACCATGAATGTGGCAATATAGACATGCATTACTGCTAAGGAAATATTTGAATAATTGAGACACTTAGCATATAAAAATAGCAACTTCTATATCTGCCCAGTAGCCACGTCACGGCATATCTCCTTACTGGGTTCCTACACTAAGATAAAACCTCTCTGGGTTTAATTTTTTTCTAATAGAGAATAAAATCTCCTAAGACTAATGGTAGAAAGGTGCACAGACAGAGGGCATTACCCCATACAAGAAAAGAAACCTGCCGACACTCCCTAACTTGCAGTGTGAACAGGTGCATAACTGAACATGAGATACTGTAACAAAGAGACAGTTGGAATCTACAATGCTAAAGCATGCAAACCATGAATGTAGGAATATAGATATGCATTACTGTGCATAATTTAGATACTTAGCATACAAAAATGGCCATTTCTATATCTGCCCAGTAGCCTCATCACGGCATATCTCATTACTGGATAAAACATTTCTGGGTTTATAAAAACTCCATTTGTATGGGCGAGTAGGAACCCGCTAATAGAGAAGAAATCACCTAAGGCTAATGGTAGATAGGTGCACATTCAGAGGGCATGACCCCATAATCTAAACAAGAAAATAAACCTGATGGCACTCCCTAACATGCAGTGTGAACAGGTGCATAACTGAGCATAACATTTATATATATGGGTGGATATGAACCTGCTAACGTCACTCAACTAGACCCCAACCTCCATCTATCTGCCAAATTACAGATAGTCTCGCTTTCTGGACCTCCTACAAGATAATGCTCCATATTTAAATTATTTTACAGAAAGGTTACAAAAAAACCACTTAATTTTTGCTTGTAAAAAACTAAAAGTGAAGGAAAAGAAAACCTTTTATCTGTAAAGAGAGATCTGGGACACTTCAAGTTGATTAAAGCAACAAAGTTTATTTACCCAAGTGCACACGACGTTTCAGCCATTGCTTGTCTTCTTCACTTTTATTGCTCGACTTTTCCGCATTTGGTCTTTTACAGATTGTGACAACCCATGAGACTGACAAGAAGGATGAAAAACAATGAAGTCATCAACCTGATGGTCTCCTGAAGACTGACTGAAGGTGATGGAGGAGGGCCAAGAACCTGTGAATGAAGGCTGTCTATGATGGGAACATTCCTACCACGTCAATCTCTGTGGCTCCTTATGGAGATTTCTCAGTAGACACCTGGATGAATCAGCCAACATTACCGGCTTCTTAGAAATGTCTTCTCTCCTTCATGGAACCCAATGAACGGCTCCATGGAGAGGAATATGGAGATATATTTCAGGTTTATTTTTCATGAATACATTCAATGTGTGTCATACTGATAAATAATGTGCGCACGGATTGATAAGTACCCGTATATACCTGTGTATAAGCCGACCCCCCCTACTTTTGATCCCAAAACCTGGGAAAACCTATTGACTCGTGTATAAGCCGAGGGTGGACCCCAGCACAGGTATACAGGCCTCCCCAGTTGTAGTATACAGCAGCCTCCCCAGTGGTAGTATACAGCAGCCTCCCCAGTGGAAGTATACAGCAGCCTCCCCAGTGGTAGTATACAGCAGCCTCCCCAGTGGTATATACAGGCCCCAGTGGTGTATACAGCAGCCTCCCCATGGTGTATACAGCAGCCTCCCCAGAGGTATATACAGGCAGCCCCAGAGGTGTATACAGCAGCCCCAGTAGTGGTGTATACAGGCAGCCCCAGTGGTGGTATATACAGGCAGCCCCAGAGGTGTATACAGCAGCCCCAGTGGTGGTATATACAGGCAGCCCCAAAGGTGTATACAGGCAGCCCCAGTGGTGGTATATACAGGCAGCCCCAGAGGTGTATACAGCAGCCCCAGAGGTGTATACAGCAGCCCCAGTGGTGGTATATACAGGCAGCCCCAGTGGTGTATACAGCAGCCCCAGTGGTGGTATATACAGGCAGCCCCAGAGGTGGTATATACAGGCAGCCCCAGAGGTGTATACAGCAGCCCCAAATGCTGGCACTTGCCCCCCTGCTTGTAAGGCCCCCCCCCTGGCTGCATAACTTACCATCCCTGGTCTTCTGCATCGCGCGCGCAGGTCCCTCCGTGCTCCCGGCGTCAGCTGCATCCGGGGTCCCCGGCCGTCGCGTAGCGATGACGTCATGCGACCGGCCGGTCACATGACCCCGGATGCTACGGAGGACGGGAGCACGGAGGGACCTGCGCGCGCGATGCAGAATACCAGGGATGGTAAGATAAGCAGCCGGGGGGGGGGCTTACAAGCAGGAGGGCAAGTGCCAGCATTTGGGGACATATATTTAGATATGCAATGCTTCCCCCTGCCGCTGATTGACAGGGGGAAGCAGTGCATATATAATGAGCGGCCCCACGTGATGGGGCGCTCATTCAGCAGCCTCCCCCCCCGCCTCCTCCAGCCTCCCCAGCCCGGACACAGCCCCCACCACGCAGCCTACCGTATTGACCCGTGTATAAGCCGAGGGGGAGACTTTTCAGATCAATTTTTGGGCTGAAAAACTCGGCTTATACACGAGTATATACGGTAATTCAATAATAGAAATTTTGATTTAAAATGAACAGTTTATATTCGATATAAAGCTCAAAATATGACTTTTTTCACCAATTGTAAAGAAGTGGAGCGTGTCCAACAAAGAGACGGACTATGCATGAGGTCTCTGAAGGGAGAAGGGGCATAAAACACTGAACCTTAAGAACCATAACGTTACGAGGGGCAGTGAGTAGTGACAAGCCCAACCTATTCCTGACTTCAACCCAAGCTACATCTACTGTAAGGGGATCCATGATGGGAGGGGAAACTGAAGAACCTGATGGCCACACACTTTCCCCCAAAGTCATATAATGTTGACATGGAGCATTAATCCTCATGTGCACACATGACAGCTAATTTTGCCAAATCACCTAAATGGATAGGTACACTTTAAAGGGATTGTCCACTATATAGCCAACCCCCTTTTCAATTCGTATATTTCCCCCTTTTACTTATACTCACCTCCGGGGCTGGCGCTGTTCCTGCGGTGTTGGCACTCACTCTCCTAGGAATTTTATGACAGTCTTACGTCATGTGAGTCCTACAGCCGGTCTACGGACACTGATTTCCCCACCGGCTTTGGACGTTCAATGTACACCAAGAAGAAGAGAGAGCAACAGTGTTCACTTCCTCCGGATGCTCATGTTCAGTTATGCACCTGTTCACACTGCAAGTTAGGGAGTGTTGGCAGGTGTCTTAATTCCTGAATACAAATATTATTAATGTCATCTAAATCCCCTGATTTTGACCATTGGATCATCCATACCCGTCAAAGGCGTATTAGAAAAGGTCCAGAAAGTGAAATGTTTTATAGAATATTTTGGGTTTGGCGGATAGATGGAAGGAGGGTTTGAACTAGACGACTTCCCAATATTGTGTGTAGAGTGCTTAGATTAATGTCATTTAGATTAATGTCCATTAAACTCGCTGCTTTTGGGGGTACATCGGATAAATCAATTCCCAAACTGTTTGTTCTCCCAAAAGTGTCTGGGAGAACAAAGTCTTGCATATGTGGAGATGGATAGTTGTTGGTGAGTGCTCAGACGACAGTTATCTAAGGCTGCTTTCACATTGCGATTTTTTTTTTTCCTGTCCGTGGGGATCATACTTTTTGCAGGACTCCACGGACAGGAACAGGATCGCATTGGAGGTGACATCCGGATGCCATTTCTGTGTCCGGGTCTGTGATTTTCTCGGATCCGGACACATTGCGGGAGTGAACTTAAGTAAAAGCAAGTGTTAAATATAAAAAATATATATGCTCACCTCTCCAGCGAGTCCCCCGAAGCGCTCCATCTAGCTCCCGAGGGTTGAAGGACCTGGGGAGGCGGGGCTACCCGATCAGCTGATCGGTCACATGAGCGCAGTAACCGGTCATGTGACCGATCAGCTGATGTGTTAGCCCCACCCAGATAGGTCCTCAAGCCGGAAGATAGATGCCGACATCGGGGAAACTCGCTGGAGAGGTGAGCATATATATTTTTTATTTTTATCACTTGCTTTTACTTAATTTCACTTCTGTAATATATGTATGTACATTGTGGAGGTGAAATTACATGGGAAAGAGCAGTTTTAGTGTACTGAGCATGCTCAGTACACTAAAATCGGGTCCGAGAAACAATCAGCTGTTTCCTCGGACCCTTGCTCCATAGGCCTCCATGTTAACGGCTGCTGATTGGGTCCGATCCAATTCGGTTTGATTTGGTCCGCTGTGCCCAAATCCGAGCCGTCTCCGACACAATCGGATCCAACACAAATCGGATGGCAATAAGGCCAAATCCGATCCGATCCGTTGCCCAAAGGGATACATGGGGGCAAATCAGATCCGTGGCTGTCCGTTTTACAACAGACAGCCACAGATCCAAGATAATCGCAATGTGAAAGCAGCCTAAGGTGTCCGGGCACCGTAAAGAGTTCTTTATGGCTGAGATCAGATTAACGTTGACCAAGTACGAGCTGCAGGAGAGGAGGTCTGGAAATAGCTGATGCAGCGTATCCACGCTCTGTAGCTCCATCTCTTATGGCCGAGTTTGAGTTTCGAGATGAATGGCTGATATGTGAAAAACTCATTGAACAAGAACGAGGAGGAAACTTTTTGGGGTATATGTTTGGATCAACCATATCCACATGGCAATCTAAACAAGTACTGTTCTTAGATTCCTTCATGGAAAGGACGATCTAAGGACATTTCTCACTATGGAGATGAAGAGTAGGTTCATCTCAATTATCACCATAATCTTCAGTGCTCCGGCTGCTGGGTTGTAGCGGTCCTGCTGCTGGGTTGTTGCCCTCCTAAGACCCCCTCCACGTCTGCTAGTGTACTGGCCTGTCTCCTGGTAAGGGCAAGGGTGGCAGCCCAAACATCCTCATCATCAGAGGTAATTCCGGGAACAGGGTGAGCCAGGGGCCCTTAGTTTAAGGGTCACACTTGCTCCCCTGATTGCTTTTACCATCTTCCTTCCTTATCCCCTTACCATTATACCACCCTGTATGACACACGCGTATTGCCACCATTCTGTGACTTCCTCAGGGGTGAAAGTTTCTCCTTGACTTTGTAACACCCTGGAATGGGCATTATTACAGTCTACACAGTGCAACCGGTCCCGGATATATCTTTCCCCAGTTCACGACTTAGAACTTACCTTGACATATACAAATTTGCCTTTCCAAATTTTTCCATAGAAGCCCGCAATCTCCTAATCCTGCCATAGTGTAATGGTGGTTTAATGTGTGAAAACCACATGACCCTTCCCTTTAAGTAATACATTAGAGAACACCAAGATCTCATGTGTAAAGTTACCCTTTGTTTCAGTAAAGTATAAATCACAAGGTTCTAACCACAATTACAGTATGAAGGTAAACAACACAACGACATAATAAAAAGCTATTAATGCCAAAACCACAGAAACAGGAATCTGACCTAGCTGAGAAAGGCACAGCCCTAGGAGAAGCGTTCCAGTAAATACCGCCGTCACTCCGGCTCTTGGCAATAGTTTCGGCAGATCTACTACTTTTAGCATTTTTTTTGCTCTGTATTTGCGGTAATAGACAATAGCAACAGATACATGATTAGCAAATTCAACTAATTTTATTATATTACAATTTTATTATATAGTTTTGCAATTGGGGTTCATTAAATATTTTGCCCCATTTTGCTTTTACAGGCTCTTTCCTGGCACGTTTTATTTTCAGTGGTCTGTGGTCTTACATCAGACAAGAAGAGCTCAGAAAAAGACCTATAGGATGGTTAAAGATTCCACTTCAGACTATTGGAGCTCACTGATGGATTATAAATTAGCTCATTCTGCACACAGTAAACACAGAAGGTAAGGAAGACAGCCAGTCTAGGTTGTGTGTACAAAGAGGCGGAGATCTGCCTTTCCTGTTTTATCAGTGTGGTGTCATCAAAGAACCTTTTCAGACTATTCGGTTCCAGTAAGGAACATTATAAATATTGGATATTGGGGTGTGCAAAGGTCTTGCATTTATGGGAGATACATCCTTGGCGCCGCAGTCACAAGACAAAGAAAATGAATATTTTTATATAATTGTGTGATCAGAGCATCAGCCCCAAATTAAGATCTGCCAACTAGATGATACTAGCTACTTCATGTTTCCTATCTATGAACAGGTAAAATCTTGATAGGAAAGATGACGGTAATATCTCCCACCGGGGACCTTCAGGAGAGGAGACATCCCAGAAGCTGGAGCACACTCCACAAACAACCTCCACATGAGGACACCCATAGGGGAGGCGACTGGTGTTGGTAAAGAGGTAATCACTACGTTTTTTGTACAATATCAGGATGATATATTGCCGTTTATGGGGTTGTTCC
>JARQOC010000009.1:25876579-26001579 GCA_033576535.1 Allobates femoralis
GAGCCACTGAGGGCCCGGGTGAAACAGAGGACCCTGGGACAGTAGGTTGAGACTGTGGGCTAACATAATCGGTCCCTCCAGGCCCAGGTCTCGGATGGCGTCGTACCACGCCAGTTTGGGCCCCAAGGGAGCCACCAGGATAGTGTCACCCCCTCTGCCCGAATCCGTTGCAACGTTTTTGGGAAGTAGTGGGATTGGAGGAAATGCATACACCAACCGGAAGTCCCAGGGATGGGCAAAAGCGTCCACCCCCGAGGATGGTCCGACCGCGTCAGGGAGAAAAAGGTTGGCACCTTTGTATTCGAGCCCGAAGCGAACAGGTCGATCGAAAGGACACCCCACCTGTCCGTAAGAGAGCGAAATACTTCCGGATGGAGGCACCATTCTCCTGGGTGGACCTCCGTGCGGCTCAAGAATCTGCCTGTACATTGACCATTCCCTTCAGATGTACTGCCGAGGAGGAGAGAAGATGGCGTACTGCCCACAAAAAGAACAGTCTTGCCAGCCCCTGCAAGTGTAAGCCACGAGTACCGCCTTGGTACCGCAAGAAAGCAACTGTAGTCACGTTGTCTTGACAGGACCTTGACATGATGACCCCGGAGAACGTGAGCTGCAGCAAGAAGCGCTTCCTCCACTGCCAGAAGTTTGAAGACTGGTGACTGACCGAGCGACTCCAAATCCCCTGGAAGGGTGTGCGAACTACCATCGTACCCCAACCGGAACCGCTGGCATCAGTGGGAACGGAGGTCACAGGAAGGTGTCTGGGATTCATCCCCAGGAAAGCGAGGTTACCACCCGCCCCGGGGTCCGGACCCGCGAGTTTAAGGAATCCTGACGTCTGTCCCAAGAACTCAGTATGTGTTCCTGGAGCAGTCGGGAAGGAGCCTGAGCCCATGTTACTGACTGAATGCAGGCCGACATGGCCCCTAACAGGGACATTGCTTCCCGCAAGGAGGTCGACCCCCTTGCCCGGAAGCGGGTCAGATTCACGCGGCGCAAAAGCTGATATGCCGCAGGAAGAAACGAGGTCTGTCTGGAGGAGGCCAGCAAGACCCCCAAAATTTGACGTCGGGTTGCAGGCACCCGTTCCAATTTTTGAAGATTGGGTACCCATCCCAGGGACTGAAGAATCTCCAATGTGTTGGAGACCTTTGTGCGCAGAAGCACTGCCGAAGGAGCTACCACCAACATGTCGTCTAAATAGGGAAGCACACATATCCCCTGGGTCTGGATGAATGTGATCGCTTCCCCCATGAGTTTGGTAACCTCTGGGGCCGACGAAATCCCAAAGGGCAGCACATTAAGCCAAGAATGGACCGTCCCGCCTGCCCCGGAGATCGTGAATCGCAGAAAGCGCTTGTGGGACGGGTGAATGGGGACATGAGAATACGCGTTCTGGAGGTCCACAATAACCTGGAGTAGCGCCCCTGGCCCTCCTCTCCAGGAGGAACTGGGGACCCCACACCCGAATCCAACAGGTGTCGCAGACCCGACAAGAAATACTGTGCGAGAGTCTCCCTGAGGAAGGGAGAGGACTCGAAGACATGGAGGAGCTGGCTCTCGAATTTCAAGCGTAGACCCTCCCAAATGGTCGAGAGGATCCAAGGGCACAAGGAGATTGCTTGCCACTGTGGCAGAAACCGCAGGAGCCGCCCCGCAATGGGGAAGGCGGCCTTGTTTAGGGGCGGCTGGTGATGCCGCTGCTGGGGGAGCAAGATATTACGGGTCTTGTCCCCGTACTGGAATGCCCAGCGACCAGACTTACCCATCCCTTTAGACTGGGAGGGTTGGCTGCGCTCAGGCCAAAAGGACTGCCTCCAAAAGGGCTCCTGTTCCGGGAGACACATTTTCTGGTCTGACACCTTTTCCAGGATGTCATCCAATGCCCTTTGCAAGGGGAGGCCACACAGCAGGACCTTAGACGTGACCTCCCCATTCCACATTGTAAGCCCCACTGCCCTGCGAGCTGTGTTAGCCAACACTGCGCACCTGGTGCCAACGCGGAACGACTCAGCAGAGGCATCAGCCCGTAGCACGTCTCAGAAGTGGAATGGAGTCCAAAGCTCCTCCCTGGGAGTACCCTGCAGGATGAATTCTCCCAGCTCGGTGAGCCACTTAAAGAGAGACCTGCTCACATGTAGAGGAAATGTTCACATTTAAAGACATAGCTGCCACCTCCCAGGATTTATTGAGGACACTCTCCATTTTACAAACGAGGGGGTCCTTCAACCGGGAGGAATCTTCAAAAGGCAACGCGGTCTTATATGCCAAGCTTCCCAAATGGAATACTGCCATAGACCTTCATGTTAGAAGTCCCATTGACTTTATAGAGACTTCCATAGAGATTTCCATTGGGTCTCTCATTTAACAGAGTGTCAAGGGCATGCACAATGGGTTTACAATGGCAGCTGATTGCTACCCTGGCCACCTGGATGTCCACCTTCGGGACCTCCCAGACAAAGTCATCACCCTCCAATCCACTCGGATGGGGTGAGCCGCTTAGCCTTCAGGCCTCTGAACATTCAGTCCTGCACAGAAGAAGGGGTTTCCACCACCTCTACTCCCATGGTACAATGGACAGTGTCCACCAATGCACCCATGGACTCCGTGGAAAAATAGTAGTGTCCAGATTCTCGTGTCTGGACAGAGGCAACAGCGGCAATATCCTCGCCGTCCTCTAAAGCTGAGCTCTGGCCAGCCTCCATGAGATCCACAGAGTTACAATCCTGGAGCTTCCTCTCTTACGGAGGGGAAGGCCCGGAAGCTGCAGCAAAACCCCGCAGTGCCGAGATACAAGCCTGCACCTCTTCCCTAATGGATTGGAGCTCCTCCAGCAGGGATGGGGAGTCCATCCTGACAACCCTGTCAGTCATGGCCGACACCTTGTTGTAGGAAGAGGGAAATTTTTGCCGCAGCCCCATTATTGCTCCTTTCCACAGACGGCCCTCGTCTCCCTATAGACAAAAAGGGAAGAGAAGGGGTCCCAGTGTGAGTGCAGGGCCTAAATAACTCGACCCCTTGTGACCACCCCCAGAAACACTTACATGAGCTGGGAGAACGCTGGGCTCTGCAGAAGCAGAGGTGGAAGCCTATCACCCTCCATGTTTCAGGGATCAGCCTTACCTGGGTGTAGCTTCCGGCGGGTACTTATCCAGAAGTACCGTGCCCCCAACGAGGAACTCCTGTTCCCTCCCTCCTCCTGGTCACCGGCCGCGGGCAGTAGCGCGCGAAAGTCCTGCTGGGTTCCCTGGAGCCGCGCCCAGCCTGCCACAGCCCTTACAGGAGCCGTCGCCCGAAACCGGAAGTGCCATCCCGGAACCGGAAGTGCCACACCCGAAACCGGAAGTGCCTCCGCGGCACCTCTGATGCATGCCCCAGGGACCGCAGCTGGAGGAGGGAGACGCCGGAGAGCTGAACAGGCCTCCGGCGTTGCAATACACGGCCTGCTTTGCCCCGTAGGACGCAGGAAGGCCGGATGGTCCCACCACGGGAGCCCCGAGAAGGAGGAGGAGGCCGCCCCCGACGTCCATCCCTGGCCCGGCTGTAAGTACACCCCAATGCTGCCTCTGCCGGCCTTACAGCACTGGAACCTCTCCATGCCCCAAGGGGGACAGGAAGACACTGGAGTACTGAGGAAGGGGAGGGGCTTTTAACCTCTCTGTGTTCCTGTCCCCCAATAGGGCGTGGACGACATCCTCCAATGCTGTCGTGGAAGGCGAATGGAGAAATTGGTGATACCAAGAAATGGGTGTTGGAAGGTACGGTGAGGTCTGGGGGCCACTGGTCTCAGCCCTTTGGCTATCTCTGTCCTTGGGATGAACTGGAGTAGCCAGCAGGCCGGATGTTGCCCACCCCTGATATCTTCAATAATGTACATGAAATCCTGAGACGCTTAAAGCTGAAGGTATCTGATCGACATATACACGGACAGTGTGTAACGTCACCTCTGCTGATCGACATATACACGGACAGTGTGTAACGTCACCTCTGCTGATCGACATATACACGGACAGTGTGTAACGTCACCTCTGCTGATCCACATATACACGGACAGTGTGTAACGTCACCTCTGCTGATCCACATATACACGGACAGTGTGTAACGTCACCTCTGCTGATCCACATATACACGGACAGTGTGTAACGTCACCTCTGCTTTCTGCTCCAGCTCCTTTTCTTGCACTTCCAGGTCCTCTCTCTTCTTAGCCAAAGCTTCTTCCTAAAAGAAGACATTAGATAAAAGTGTATAACCAAACGTTTGGCAGCAATCTTGTGTAGAGTTTTGTCACACAACCGGACCACTCTGCAAATGTTCAGACGTCCATCACTGAGAGATCAATGGCGCTTGCCTGCTGCAGCATCGCTCCACTCGTGCCATCACTGGGACATCCCCTCCTCTCATGCCAGGGCCTGCAGCATCACTACATTCGTGCCATCGCCGCCAGGACACCCCCTCCTCCTATTGCAGGGCCTGCAGTATCCCTCCACTAGTGCCGTCACTGGGACACACCCTCCTCTCATCGCAGAGCCTGCAGTATCCTTCCACTTGTGCCATCACCAGGACACCACCTCCTCCCATCCCAGAGCCAGCAGCATCACTCCACTAGTGCCACTATCAGGACATCTCCTCCTCCCATCGCAGGGCCTGCAGTATCCTTCCACTCGTGCTGCACCATGACACCAAGCCCCTCCTCCCATCCCAGGGTCTGCAGTATCCCTCCACTCATGCCGTCACCAGGACACCACCTTCTCCCATCCCAGGGTCTGCAGTATCCTCCACTCATGCCGTCATCACCAGGACACCACCTCCTCCCATCGCAGGGCCTGCAGTATCCCTCCACTCATGTCGTCACCAGGACACCCCTCCTCCCATCGCAGGGCCTGCAGTATCCCCCCACTCGTGCCGTCACCAGGACACCACCTCCTCCCTTCCCAGGGTCTGCAGTATCCCTCCACATCATGCCGTCACCAGGACACCACCTCCTCCCATCCCAGGGTCCTGCAGTATCCCTCCACTCGTGCCGTCACCAGGACACCACCTCCTCCCTTCCCAGGGCCTGCAGTATCCCCCACTCGTGCCGTCACCAGGACACCACCTCCTCCCATCCCAGGGCCTGCAGTATCCCTCCACTTGTGCTGTCACTGGGACACCCCCTCCTCCCATCCCAGGGCCTGCAGTATCCCTCCACCCGTGCCGTCACCAGGACACCCCCTCCTCCCATTCCAGGGCCTGCAGCATTGCTCCCTTGTACCGTCACTGCCAGGACACCCACCCTCTTCCCAACCCGGAATTGCAAGACTCCTGCCTCCTGTGACTCCACTCCACTGCCCTACTCCCCTCAGTAAACTAGATTAGGACTATAAAACAACAAGACAGACTCCACATTTTAACATAAAAATTATTTTTTTCCCTATTTTCCTCCTCTAAATTTGTGGTGCATCTTCTAGTCTGAAAAATACAGTAATTGCTCCTATTGTCAACATTGTGCTTCCAGTTTTGCTCCTCAGGTTGCATTTCTCCTTAGTGAAGTGCGGACCGTGTTACCTCTCTGTCCAGCTGACTCGTCCTCATCACCAGCTGCTTTCTTCTGATCTCCAGGTTTTGCTCTAAATCCTGTAACCTGTTTTCCTAAATAAAGAGACGACAGAAAAGAAATACTGACGCTTTAGCCCCCACCTACAACCAGAGTACATATGGCGGCACAAGTGGCACCTGCTTTGGAATTACCTGCTCCTGGTAACTTCGCTGACGTTCTTCCAGACGCCGGTCATGTTCCTGCCGTTGGATTTCCAGCTCCTCTTCATGCAGACGTGTCATCCTTTCCAACTCATCTTTTAGCTTTTCCAGCATTTGTGACCTTTGTTTCTGTTCCTAACAGGAGTCATAAAAGAGAACACGGGTGACCCCAATACATGCACGCCGTTTGCATGTTGTATCCATGTATCTATGAGGGTTTCAGGTTCACCCTGGCTTCTAAAGTCATGTTCCTACTGATTGACTTCACTAAACGCGAGGCCGAAATGAAGACATTGGACTGTGCTCCCATATAAGATGAAGGGTGATGAACAAACACATCCCCATAGACTGTATGCAATCCACCTGTACTGATACTTTGTGCCAATCAGTAACTTTTTCCAACTTTTTGCAGGAATCTAAGGTTCCTGCAAAATATATATCCATAACCACCCAGTAGCCACGATGAGGAGTGTCTCTTATCTGGGAACCTACAGTCAGTCTCTGCCTCTCTTTGGGTTTAAAAAATAAGACTTGTGTACTTACCGTAAAATATCTTTCTCGGAGCCTTCATTGGGGGACACAGCACCCCTCCTTTTTCTATATTTCTGTTGGGTCTTTCTGTGTTTATGCTTCTTCTACTACGTTTGCACTAACTGGCTAGTTTTTCCTCCGGCCTGAGGGTGTATACTACTGAGGAGGAGGTATCTATTTTTATTTTGCCTACTAGTGGCAGCAGCATACACCCATGGTCTCCTGTGTCTCCCAATGAAGGCTCTGAGAAAGAGGTTTTATGGTGAGTACTCAAAAATCTTCTTTCTCTATGGGACACACTAAAGCAGTCCCGAGGGTGGGTAAACAGGACTATAACAAAAAGGAGAATAGAGTCCTATTAATCATGGGGCTGGGAGCAGTCCCATAGTATGTTCGCCTCCTGCGGACACTAAGCTTAAACTGGCTAGTTTTCCCTCCGGTCTTGGGTGTATACTACTGAGGAGGAAGTTTTTTGGTTAGCCTAGTGACGCTTCCTAGTGGCAGCAGCATACACCCATGGTCTTCTGTGTCCCCCAATGAAGCGATAGAGAAAACCTCCTTCACTATACTGCTGTTCTACTGTATATTCCTTTAAATTCAAAATTGCATATCTTACTATTAAGAGTGGAGGTGTCTTATTGTTACACTGTATCGTGTCCAGCTTGTACCTGTATACATTACATGATTGAGTGCCGCAGTTTTTTCCTGTTTAGATTATGGGGTCACACCTTCTGACATGCACCCCTGCCCAATTAGCCTTAGGTGCTATTGTTCCTTATTGGCAGGTTCCTACTCGCCCATTCAAAAAGAGGTTTTTAAATCCGAAATGAGGCAGTGTTCCCAGT
Organism: Allobates femoralis; assembly: GCA_033576535.1. Lineage (NCBI taxonomy): Eukaryota > Metazoa > Chordata > Amphibia > Anura > Aromobatidae > Allobates > Allobates femoralis. The sequence goes on from JARQOC010000009.1 coordinate 25,883,692, forward strand.
TAAGAGACACGCCTCATCGTGGCTACTGGGTGGTTATGAATACGGCCATATTTATATGCTGTGTCTCATTTTTTACATATCTCCTTAGCTATAATGCTAAGGAGATATGAATTCTATTTGAGTGCAGCTGTTTTTTTGTGACGATCGCCTCTTTTTCTGACAGCTCCTCTTTTGATTAGCCAGCCTGGGGAGCCGTGCAATGTACATGTGATCTCACGCCAGGCGGACTAATCAAAAAAGCTGAGGATGCCATCAGATAAGAGGCGATTCCTAGGGCTTCCATGGCAGCCAGAGACCACTATTGTGGTCAATGGACTGAGTCTGCAACAAGTCGTGATGGTGACTTTTTTTTTGGGGGGGGATAGGGGGAATTATACCTACGATAGAGCCTAAAAAGAGAGTACTGTGCCCTACCTCCTCCTCCAGATGGTGCCGCGCTCCTCTCCAGATCCTGCTCATGTCCCTCTTTCATTCGCTCTACTTTTGTTTCATGGTCGCTCTGCAACGCCGCCCGCTTTTCTTGCAACAGGTCCTTCATCTAAAGTCAAAATTGGATTTAGAAAAATTGGAAAAACTGTAGGGAACAGTCAGCAATGATAAGTGCTCTGTTGCATGACTATCTATGTATCATAGGAGGATACCTGTGTCTCAAACTCCAATGCTTGGCTCATCTTCTTATTAGCCAGGTACACTTCCCCGGGTGTCGCAGAATCCTCTTTTTGCAGATCAGACACTTCCTGAGAGACAGAAAAAGACTATAACCCTAATCTAGGGATGAGAAACTAACACAGAGCCCCATATCCAAGATCAGAACACATCTATATGGTAATGTGAAGTTTTTGCATGTTTTAACATATGGAAGCATTTATTCACATGCACCAGTCTGGCACCATTGGAGCGGGTATGAGATGCTCCAGGTAAATGCTGCTTTTAATGTCTCTGCTTGTACGTTGAAGGTCACATGGCACAACTAAAATAAAAATATATAGACTAGGACCACCCTGATGAGATTGCCTTGACGTGGCAGGGTGGCTCAAACGATTGATCAATATGTTGCCAAATCTCAATTTCATACTATTATACAGTTTGGAAGGAATATGTGCATTTGCAAACTTTTTATTGCACACCATCTTCTGGTAGTGCTGGCTTATTGTTGTTTTTTGATACAGCTTCTGCTTTCAAATGATCCCTTTTTTTACAGGCATCCCATGTGTCAAACTAGCGTATACATTCTATGCAAATCAGGATGAAAGTGCACTGGGGACGTGTCTATGCACCTCCACCTTTATTTGCATAGGATTTCTTATTAGAGACACTTAGGGTCACTATAATAAAGGTATCATTTGTGTTCAAGTTTAAGAATATATTGACCCCTTCTCTTTAAACAGAAAACTAGTTATTATCAGAGAAAACATATAAAAAAAGAAAAAAAGAAAAAAAAAAGTGCCTCCTGTCCTGACCTTGTGATGTCTGTCCAGAACTTCGGCTCTAAGCTGCTCCAGATCTTCCTGGTGCTTTTTCTCCAAGGATTCGAGAACCTGAAAGACACATAAAATACAAGCTGATAGGACTTATAAGTTTTAACACCAAAACAATAAAGCCGTTACATGCCAATGTTGGCGGTATAACCCATCGTGCTCCATTCCCCTGCACCCCGCGTGTAGGGTCCATATAGGTCAGGAGGGGGTTAATACATAATCCAGATACAAGATGTCAATCACTCGCCTCCTTGGTCTCCCGCCCGTGCTTCTTCCTCAGCTCCTCCAGGAAAGCTTCCCTTTCACGTAGCGACATTCTCCTTTCTTGCTCCAGTAAATCTTGCGTTTCTTGCTTCATCTTCTCCCGCAGCTCCTGCTTATCCTGTAACATCTTCTCCTCCTGAGACTCCTCCAAGTCTTCCAACGTCTTCTTACGCTTTTCCCGAAGTTCCTCTTCCCGGATCCTGCGGGACAAAGACGAGTCAATGGCAGAAAAGTGCGGTGTCATAAGATGCAGCTTAAAGGGGTTGTCAGACCCCCAAATGTAAAAGTATTAATCTTACTAATACACTTCATTCCTGATTTAAATCTCCTCTCGAAGTAAAGCTTCTTCAAAAAACTAAGGAACTTCCTCCGACTCCTTGTATAAGTGAAGGGGGCCGGTTCCCACATAGTTTATTACCTAAAGACAACCCAATTCTCCATGTCTGCACAAGTAATGATGACGAAGGGGGCTGGCTTAGCTAATAAAGTTCTCCTCTTTTATCAGGACTAAGAACAACAATATGCAACACTCAAGAGACGAAAAGTAATAAACAAAAGACTCCAAGGAACCCACTTGAAGACAAACCAATGGGTAAGAAAAGACAGTGTCCGAATCAAGGGTGGAGAAAATAATACAAAAGTTTATTCTGCCATATAAGAAGGTAACATCTCGATCTATTAAGTACTTAGTAAAGATCTTGTCGTCACCACTCACCATGTGACGCATTAGACTTTGTGTGTGCTCCAGATTAAATTATAGAGACCAAGTACTTATGTATCAGGCGGATATGTATCAAAAGCAGATCGCTCATTGTCTCAATGTCCAGTGTTCATTACATCATCGTCTCAAACATACAAGTGCATCTGAATGAATTAGAATATCATCAAAAAGTTAATTTATTTCAGTAATTCAATACAAAAAGTGAAACACATTATATAGAGTCATTACACACAGAGGGATCTATTTCAAGTGTTCGTTTCTGTTAATGTTGATGATTATAACTTACAGCCGATGAAAACCCAAAGGTTAGAAAACTAAAGTAGAGAGGATAAAGAGAATTTTGTTTACGTACCGTAAATTCTTTTTTCTTTAATCATCAATGGGAGACCCAGACAATGGGGTTTAGGGCACTGCCCTCCGGAGAGTCACACTAGGTACTACAAGTTTGTAGACACCGCCTCCTCCGCTTATAAACCCCTACCGCAGGGAACATCCTCAGTTTGGTCTACAAGCTGCGAGGAGGAAATAAACCACACCCGAAACATCGGGAAGAATGCCGTGCACAAACGGTTCAACAACCCGGCAAACACTGTCTCAACAGAGAACAGAGCCAATGCAAAACATGCAAAGGAACAACTGGGTGGGTGCTGGGTCTCCCATTGATGATTAAAGAAAAAAGAATTTACGGTACGTAAACAAAATTCTCTTTTTTCTGGTCATCATAATGGGAGACCCAGACAATGGGGATGTCCTAAAGCAATACCCCAGGGCGGGAAGAGTTCCTCAACAAGACGGATAACGCATGGTTCCCTTTAAAGGTGGGCAACCGCCGCCTGGAGAACCCGCCTGCCCAAACTTGCATCCGCAGAGGCATGGGCATGCACCATATAGTGCTTAGAGAAAGTGTGCAGGCTGGACCAAGTGGCCGCCTGACACACCTGTAGAGCAGATGCTCGATGTCGCAAGGCCCATGAGGCACCTACGGCTCTGGTAGAGTGAGCCTTCAATCCCACCGGGAGAGGCAAACCAGAAGACCGGTAAGCCTCTTGAATGGAAGCCTTAATCCATCTGGCTAAGGTTGACTTCGAAGCCGCGGACCCCTTACAGCGACCTGTCGTAAGAACAAATAAGGAATCCGAACTCCTAAAGGAGGCGGTCCTGGACACATAAATGCGTATAGCTCTCACGAGATCCAGAGTATGGAGGTCCGCGCTCAACCTGATGAACGGGAGCGGGGCAAAATGATGGGAGAACAATCTCCTGGTTCAGGTGAAAAGTTGAAACCACCTTCGGCAAGAATTCCGGCCGTGGGCGCAACACCACCTTATCTTGGTGAACCACCAGGAAGGGTGACTTGCACGATAGTGCAGCCAATTCTGAGACCCTCCTCAGAGACGTAATCGCCACCAGAAAGGCCACTTTCTGGGACAGACGAGATAGAAAAACATCCCTCAGAGGCTCAAACGGCGGTTTCTGTAATGCCGCCAGGACCATGTTAAGGTCCCACAGATCCAGAGGTCTCTTGTAGGGTGGAACCATCCGCGACACCCCCTGCAGAAATTGACGGACCTTCGGGAGGAGCGCCAATCGCCTGTCAAACAGCACAGAAAGTGCTGATACCTGACCTTTCAAAGAGCCAAGGGATAATCCCAACTCCAAACCCGACTGTAGGAAAGCCAACAATGTCGGGATGGACAAGGGCCACGGGGACCGTCCACCAGAGGCACACCAGGTAAAAAAGATTTTCCACGTCCTGTGGTACATCTTCCTGGAAACTGGCTTCCTAGCCCGATTCATAGTGGCCACCACTGTAGGTGAGAAACCCCTGGATGTCAGTAGCCAGGCCTCAAGAGCCATGCAGTCAATCTGAGGGCCTTGGAATTGAGGTGGAAGAATGGGCCTTGCGCGAGTAAATCTGCGCGATCTGGAAGAGCCCACCTGTGTCCGCCTGACATTTGCCACAGGTCCGGATACCAGGACCTCCTGGGCCAATCTGGAGCCACTAGAATGGCTAGGCTGCACTCCGTCTGATTTTCCACAGGACCCTGGGAATCAGAGCCAGAGGCGGGAACACATATGGCAGCTGGAAGCTGGACCAACTCAGGATCAGGGCATCCGCCCCCAGAGACTGAGGATCCCATGATCTCGCCATGTATTGCGGCACCTGATGATTCAGCCGCGAGGCCATCAGATCCACGTCCGGAGTGCCCCATCTGCCGCAGATGTCCCGGAAGACGTCTGGATGTAGAGACCACTCTCCGGCGTCCATCCCCTGCCGGCTCAGGTAGTCGGCCTCCCAGTTCTCGACCCCTGGAATGTGAACTGCGGAGATCAGGCAGTCGTTTTCCTCCACCCAAGCTAGAATGCGGTGGACTTCGGCGAGGGCCTGAGCACTTCTGGTCCCTCCCTGATGATTTATGTAGGCGACGGCCGTCGCATTGTCGGACTGAACCCGAATGGGCTGTCCTGACAGGAACTTCTGAAACGCCAGGAGCGCCAGATAGACCGCCTTGATCTCCAGCACGTTGATTTGCAACGCCGACTCCGACTGAGTCCAGAGGCCTTGAGCCCTGTGGTGCAAGAACACCGCACCCCAGCCCTTCAGACTGGCGTCGGTGGTCACCACTAACCATGACGGTTTTAGGAAGGACCGGCCCCGTGACAGGTGATGTGGCTGGAGCCACCACTGCAGGGAGTCCCTGGTCGGTTGTGAAAGTGTCACCAGCCGATTCAGAGAGATCGTCCTCTTGTCCCATCGCGAAGAATCTCCAGCTGGAGAGGACGGAGGCGAAACTGTGCGAAGGGCACCGCCTCTATCGCCGCTACCATGCGTCCCACCAGTCTCATCAATACCCGTAGGGATGATTGTGGTGACAGGAGCACATTCTGCACTCCTGAGTGGATCGCTAGCTGCTTGGCTGGAGGTAGGGACACCAGGGCTGAGTCCGTGTGGAAGTCCATGCCCAGATATGTCAATGACTGGGTCGGAACCAGGGTCGACTTTGAAATGTTGAGAAGCCACCCGAACTGTTCCAGAGACTTCATGGTCACCTCCAGGCTCACCCGACAAAGGTCTTCCGATGGCGCCCTGACCAGCAGGTCGTCCAAATAGGGTATGACGGCGTGACCCTGCACATGCAGGAGAGCCATCATGGAGGCCATCACCTTTGTGAACACCCGCGGTGCCGAGGCTAGCCCGAATGGCAGCGCCACAAATTGGAAGTGCTCTTCCCCCACTGCGAATCTCAACCAGCGTTGATGAGCTGGTGCAATGGGCACGTGAAGGTAAGCGTCTTTGATATCGATAGACGCTAGGAAGTCCCCCTGTGATACAGCCGCGATCACGGAGCGCAGGGATTCCATGCGGAATTTCCGAACCAACACGTGACGGTTGAACAACTTGAGGTCCAGAACCGGGCGAAAAGAGCCGTCCTTCTTTGGGACAATAAAGAGGTTGGAGTAAAAACCCTGAACCTCTCTTCCGTGGGCACTGGGACCACCACTCCGTCTCTGCGGAGTCCCTCCAACACCAGGTGAAAAGCTTGAGCCTTTTCTGGGGAGGGAACCGACCGATGGAATCGGGATATCGGTTTTGACGTCAGCTCTATCCTGTAACCTCGTGAGACTACGTCTCGAACCCACTGATCTGAACTTGAAGGAGCCACCTGTCCTGAAATCGAGACAGGCGGCCCCCCACCTGTGGGGAGGCAGGATGAGAGAGCGAGTCATGTTGAGGCGGGCTTGGGGGTGGCAGCCGCTGCCCCCGCCGGCTTCTTCTGACGACTCTTGGAACGCCACTGAGTAGCAGGCTTGCCCCCTCGGTCCGAGCGAGCGGACGTCGTTGATGACTGTGAGCTGGAGCGAAAGGACCACTGCTTAGGGTTCCTTTTCACGGTGTACCGTGGCTTAGGCTTATTCTGCGGGATCTTAGACTCAGCAGAATCTTTTATCAGTTTGTCCAGCTCGGTGCCAAAAAGCCTGTCACCAGCGAATGGAAGATTCTGCAAAATCTTCTTAGATGTGGTATCTGAGTCCCAAAGACGCAGCCACAACAACCTGCGGATCGCAATTGCATTGGCCGAAGCCACAGCAGAGCGAGTGGCAGTTTCCAAATTTGCCGTCCTGGCGTAATCCGCATAAGCCCTTGCCCTTTCGGTAAGCGCCAGGACCTCTGGACTGGACCTAGCTAGATCAGTGATACCATCCAGACAGGTGGTAATCGCTTGTAGGGTCCAGACCGTGGCAAAATTAGGGGCAAATGAAGACCCCACAGCCTCATAGGAAGACTTGGCGAGTTGCTCGACCTGTCTGTCAGTAGCATCCTTCAATGAGGAGCTATCAGAGGCAGAAAACAAGGAGCGTGCAGCAATCCTGGTCATGGAAGCGTCCACCTTCGGGGACTGCGACCATTCCTGAAGCACCTCCTGGGGAAAGGGAAAGCGATTGTCCTTGGGTTTGCGGACATAACGCCGCCCAGGATGTAACCTGGGAGCTCTAATCACCCTTCCAAAATTAGTGTGGTCCATGAAGGAGCCACTTGGTCTAGCCTCCGGCCGCAGCCATTGATAGACCTCCTTGGGGTGTACAGTCACCTCCTCAGGAGGAGTGACAAGACGTAATGTCTCATTGATGGAGGACACCAGATCCTCCACCCCATCTGGAGGTTCAGACACAGACCCGAGAGTAGAACCCCCATCATCTTCCTCACCATGAGAGGAACGCTCCTCCTCAGAGAGAGCCTGGAGCTCGGGTGAATCCTCACGACGAGCTCGCTTAGGGGGTCTCACCGTAGAAGTAAGAGACACCCGGGGGTAACTGGGAGGAGTAGCTGGGTTCTCCAGTCTCCTATGAAGTGCCTCCAGGGACTGCGACATGGAGGACATCTGGGACAGCAGGGATTCATTGATCCTATTCTGCGTTTCCCATGGCCCTGGGATCACCTGGACCTCAGGGTACAACACCGGAGCTGCTGACTCAGTAGTGGCAGTCCGTGTCTCTGGGCGTCCGCAGTTATTGCAGGACCCCTCCACCAGCGTCCAGTTGCATGTAGCACAGGTAATGGTGACATCCGCCGCCTTAGCAGCCTGCTTCCTAACTGAGGACATCGCCACAGTAGGGGTGAATAAGCCAATTTGCAGTTCACAAAACAAACCGGGAATCCCGGTGGCTTACCGACCGCAGTAAAGCGGTAGGAGGAAGCGGTGTGTGTGTGTGACCTCCGCGAGTTCCGGTCTCCCCTGAAGTGCAGACACGCGCTGCCGATAGATCCCAGCCGGGAAATAAGGGGAAGATGGCCGCCGAGAGCAAAGTCGTGGGCGGCGCCGAGAATACGCGGGAAGCACACACACACGCCCATCGGTGACGTCACCGCAAGAGCTGCTTCCCATCCTCCAGGCAGCCTCAGCATGAGGGAGCCGGAGCCCGCAGCGCGGGAAAGTGTGAAGTACAAACACCCACACACAGACTGTCAGTACATATAAACACCTGCAGTCCGCAGCCGCAGCCCTGTGACACACAGGGCGGTCAGCCAGGGTGACCCCAGCACAGGGTACACCGCCAGAACCGCGGACCCGAGGGTACGCGCGGTCTGAGTGTCAGGACACATATAGTGTCAGACACTACCCCAGGCACACAGGAGACACACGGGCCTCAGTGCCGGTCCGGTCTGTAAGCACCATTTAGGGAGGCCTCGGACGGGGGTGCAGCACCAGTCCGGAGTGTAAGCACCATTTAGGGAGGCCTCGGACTGGGCTGGCTCCAGTCCGGTCTGTAAGCACCATTTAGGGAGGCCTCGGACGGAGCGGAGCTGTGCAAGGCTCCCAACTCCCACTCTCCAGAGCCCCCATGGAGGGATGGAAAGGGAGTGCGACAGCGTACCGGGAGAACACAAAGTGTCCAGGCATTTAGCCCTCCGGTACCTCCACCAGCGTTTGCCACAAGGGTGAGCGGGGAGGCTGTCGAGGATCCCCGACGGGGACCATTTTACCTTGTCTTCAGACGCCATCACGTAAGTTGTGAGAATGCAGTGAAGTGCAAGCAAAGCGTGATCCTCCGAGCACACTATGTTTATAACTGAGGATGTTCCCTGCGGTAGGGGTTTATAAGCGGAGGAGGCGGTGTCTACAAACTTGTAGTACCTAGTGTGACCTCCGGAGGGCAGTGCCCTAAACCCCATTGTCTGGGTCTCCCATTATGATGACCAGAAAAAAGGGGTAAAAACCGCTCTGCCATATTCCATGAGATGTCAATGGGTGACTATAATATAGATTTATTAGTCAACGCGTTTCAGGGCTCCCAAATCAATACCATATTGTCATGTTTCAGGGAGTTTCGGGAGCCCTGATACGCGTTGACTAATAAATCAATATTATATTCGCCCTTTGATGTCTTGTGGAATACGGCAGTGCGGTGTTTAACCCTTCATCCTCCCTACTCTATATGCACCACGCTGGGGACTGCAGCAGCCGTGATCTGCTTCTATAGTGGTTGTGACTCTCACAACCACACAAGGTGAAGCCTCTGATACCTATTTAGGTCATATTTTATCTCTCAATCTATAGAAAAAACCATGCACACGTGTGCAAGGTTTTTTCTATAGATTGATTGCAGTTTCCTTAGCACCGAAACATAAAAGCCCGTGAGCCAGTTGATATATAAAATAATATTTTATCTCTCAGACCCTTCATCCTCCCTACTTTAATTTTCTGAGATAATGACCTTTGGGCTTTTATTGGCTGTAAGTCATAATCATCAACATTAACAGAAATAAGCATTTTAAATAGATCCCTCTGTGTGTAATGACTCTATATAATATGCGTTTCACTTTATGTATTAAATTACTGAAATAAATTAACGTTTTGATGATCTTCTAATTCATTGAGCTGCTCCTGTGTATAGGTGTTTCTTGGACATATATTGTACCATCATCATTGGTCCAGCTTATGTCTTGGCATTAACATATATATATCCTATCGGCTGAACGTCAGCACCTTTTGCACACTGGTCAAAGTCTTTATACCTCTTAGGTTTCACATTTCAATGTTATCTAAGGTAGCCTTTCACATAGGCAAGGACAGATACTTTGGGACAGAATACAGACATTCACAAAATGGATTTTACACAGAATAAAATGGATCCTGCTCTGACAACTTTTTTTGATATAAGGGTTTGGCTTAGCTACTGAATTGAATTGTGGACAGCCGCCTCTTAGTTTGTTTCAGCATCAGTGATAATGGTGAAGAGGCTGACCCACGCTAATATGGTGCAGAGTTGTGAAATTCCAATAAAAAAAGAAGTGTCCTCCTCCTTAATGACTAGGTTGAAGGGGGCTGGCTGTCTGGCTCTGGTCATAGTAAAGACAAATCCTTTCTCTGTGGTAGCATCAGTTGTGATGGAGTATGGGGCTGGCTTAACTAATGAATTGAGCCAGACCCCTTCTTGGTTTTTACATCAGTAATGGAGAACGGGGCTGATGTAAGTAATAAATTGTGCCTGTCAGTCTCCTGAATATCCACCCACCTAGCCAGACTGACTGCTCCTCAGGGTTTCTCCTTCCTGCAAATACTGAACCTCCATCTACTTAGCCAAGTAACACCTCCTCAGTGTCTCTCTTCCTGCTGAGATCTCACACTGCTCAGTACAAGCTGCAGCTGTCAGTCAGGAAGGGGCTGACTTAGCTAATGACCTGATCTAGGCAGCCAGCCCATGTCACTCACGCGAGATAAGGAAGCTCTTTTTGGTGTCAAAATGTGTTCTTAGAACTGAAGTGTGCAGTACTAGTGAACGTTTTACACCCCATCAAACTGCCCCTATGGGACACTTTTTAATCCTTGTGTAGTTTTCCTTACTTCATATGTTCCTCTTCTTCCTCCCTCTCCAGGTTCAGTTCACTTTCCAGCTTCAGCAATTTCTGCTTCTGGATCTCCAGCAGTTTTTCCTCTTCCTTCTTTGTCTCATTTTCTAACCTTTCTTCCAAGGCTCTGGGGGAACAGGAGCAAAATAAATCCATATAATTTCCTTTGTATTAAATGTGAACTAGATGCCGAAATTACCTGTAAATGCCGGAGAAGGGGGCTGGCTTTGCTAACTGAGTGAACCAGCCTCCTTCTCCTCCTCTTTTCTCTGTAATATCCCAAGTAAGAAGAGTCCTTGATCCCTATGAACCTATGATCTCTTTACGCTCCAGTTGGGACCATGGAATAAGTTGGTCCTAGTAGATCTCTGTTTGAGGTATCAGAGGATTACTAAGCTTAGTCTCCTGCTCTCCGTACAGTCGTTGTCTCTCCTCCTCTTCTTCTTTTTTCAGCTCCTCTCTCAGTTCCTGTAGCTTTCTTCGATGATCTTCCTTTACTGTCTCTTTCTCCGGCTCCGCTATGGATTCAGAATTATCACTGGAATGTTTAGACGCCTCGTCCACAACTTTCCCCGGCTCCGAGGGGGCAGGAACAGGATCGGCTTTTAGGTTGGATTCCTTGGCTGGAGGGTGTAAGGTCTGGCTGCTGGGTCTATAGGATTCTGATAATCTGGACGGCTCCTTAGTGATCGCCAGTTCGTTTATGGACTTTGGTTCTGGAATATTTCTAAAATTAAAAAAACAACAGCAAATATAAGTAGAAATAGTTAAAGGTGTAGGAATTTTTTTTTTTTTTAAAAACTACTTGCACCTACTTTGTTGTAATTTGTGTTAGATCTTTCACTGGCTCCAGGTGATCTTCACTAACATCTTCCTCAATATCCTCATCTATGTCAATTGTCTCCTACAATAAACACATAAATATTCATTTACATGATATGTCCATCCATCCTGTGAGTGCCAGAATTCCACAACTTAATCCAACTAAGCAGATGATGAAAGAACAGATCTGGCACCAGATTATTACACAATACAGGCTGAATACAATAACAAATAAGTCACATTCCTGATGAGGCTGGTGTACTTACTTTAAAAATAAATGTCAGAATTAATCTATAATTCTTTATGACAGCTTAACTCAATCTCAGCCTATCTAGCCAGACTGACTTCTCCTCAGTGTCCCACCTCCCTGCTGAATCTCCACCCACCTAGCCAGACTGACTTCTCCTCAGTGTCCCACCTCCCTGCTGAATCTCCACCCACCTAGCCAGACTGACTTCTCCTCAGTGTCCCTCCTCCCTGCCGAATCTCCACCCATATAGCCAGACTGGCATCTCATCAGTGTCCCTCCTCCTGCCAAGTCTCCACCCATATAGCCAGACTGGCATCTCTTCAGTGTCCCTCCTCCCTGCTGAATCTCCACCCATCTAGCTAGACTGACTGCTCCACAATGTCCCTCCTCCCTGCTGAATCCTCCACCCATCTAGCTAGAATGACAGCTCCCAGTGTCCCTTTTCCGTGCTGAATCTCCACCCACCTAGCTAGAATGACCGCTCCTCAGTATCCCTCCTCCCTGCTGAATCTCCACCCTCCTATCTAGACTGACTGCTCTTCAGGATGCCTCCTCCCTGCTGAATCTTCACCCACCTAGCTAGACTGACTGCTTCGCAGTGTCCCTCCTCCCTGCTGGATCCTCCACGCATCTAGCTAGACTGACCGCACCTCAGTGTCCCTCCTCCCTGTTCAATCTCCTCCCACCTAGCTAGACTGACTGCTTCGCAGTGTCCCTCCTCCCTGCTGGATCCTCCACGCATCTAGCTAGACTGACCGCACCTCAGTGTCCCTCCTCCCTGTTCAATCTCCTCCCACCTAGCTAGACTGACTGCTTCGCAGTGTCCCTCCTCCCTGCTGGATCCTCCACGCATCTAGCTAGACTGACAGCTCCTCAGTGTCCCTCCTCCCACCTATCCAGATTTACAGCTTCTCAGTGTCCCTTCTCCCTGCTGAATCGCTCCCCCCCATCTAGCCTGACTGACAACTACTCAGTGTGTCTACTCCCTGCTGAATCTCCACCTACCTTGCTAGACTGACCGCTCTCCTCAGTGTCCCTCCCCCGTTAACTCTCAACACACCTAGCCTGACTGACATCCTCAATGTCCCTCCTCCCTGCTAGGATCTCACACTGCTCAGTACAAGTTGTATCGGTCAGTCAGTGTCATGCTTAGGAGGACAGGGAATCAGGTAAATGGATGATGTAATGGGCGAAGGGATCCAGGGAGAGCTAAACTGACCCTTACACAGGGATCCCTGGCTCACCCTGCTCTCAGGGGTACCTCTGAAGATGAGGAGGTCCGAGTCTCCACCCTATTTTCCTGAGCTCCTGAATAGCCCTAGACTGAGGGCCCCTACCTACACCCACGGATGCGGAATCACAGCTACTCCCAATGCAAAGACTTCAGCCCAGCAGCAAGCATCTGAACAGCACAATGACCACGAGTAAACTAACTATCAGCGGCGTCTGACAGAGGAGGGGGAAAGCTATTTAAGGCCAGGGGGAGGGGATTCCAGGTGAGTCACACCCAAGCTTCACATCACCCCCTTAACCAGCAGCTGAACATAATAGTGAGTGCAGCTCTGGAGTATAATACAAGAGGTAAGTCAGGACCAAGACCTTCACATCCATACCTCATGCAGCTCATGAAGAAATGCAAACAACACACACAGCAGCATCCAGCAAGGTCAGCGCAATCGAAGCACGTGACAGTCAGGTTAGACAGACTGAATATACTTGAGCTCTCGAATTCCTTCACTCTCTAGCTGGACTCTTTCGATTCTCATTTTAATTTCTGGATTATACCACCATTCTGGCATGGATTCTCACAGTAATTACACCAGCCTCCTCAGGTCTAAGATCTACTTAATATTGTGTGCAGTCTTGTGAAGTCTGGTGATAAAGCCACTTTAACTTGTTATGTGCTGTAAATGCCCAATATATAGTCATAAGTCAGTGCCAGCGTGGAGGGTAGATTTAAAGGTGCATGGTCATAGTCTTACAGGGGTTGGCTCAAGGTGAAATGCATCCGTCCATTCATTGTCTATGGGATTTCTGCTATCTCTGGCAGTCCTATAGAGAATGAATGGAGTGGAGGTCAATACTATGCTATATTAGCAGCCTACACTGTATCTTCTGAATGTGGCTGCAGATATTCCCAGCAATGTAAATAGTGGCAGCGCAGAACACCGCTATCCTCCGAACCACTGTTGTGTACGGTAACATGTGGAGTTCAGCTGTATTAATAGCCGGGCTCGTTCTACCTGACTAGCACCATGTATACCTCCCTATAATAAGCCGTGTGCCCCTTCTGCTCACACAGGTCAGGTAATGAATACACACAGGTGGCGGTGTCTGCTGGAGCCGCCGTCCAGCTGAGCCCCGGGAACAGAGCCGCAGAGCAAGCCGCCATGAGAAGGGTGCACACCGCCACCTGCTGGCTGCATGCAGTCATTACAAGAACACACTTTTCAGTCTTCCATGCATCCCCTTTAAAAGATCCTACATTTTTATTAAAATAATGATTTTGTTACTTGCAGCCAAGTCTTGGTACTTATTAGTACCATTCTGGCATTCATACATTTTTTGCTTTGTTTTTTTCCATAAATTAATTGAATAAATTGCACAAATTACATAGGAGTCATTCATGGAACATATTGTATAGTACAATCCCATAAAATAAAAAAATGAAAGTGACCTATAGGATCTCTTACTATACGTCAAGATAAAACCAGAATATTATTTCCAAGACGAGAAATACTCAAATCACTAACAAGAAAATATTAAGAAAGGAAGAAAACGAATAGGGGAAAGAGAAAGAAAGGAAGAAAATGAATAAAGAGAAAGAAAGGAAGAATATGAATAAAGAGAAAGAAAGGAAGAATACGAATAGAGGAAAGAGAACGAAAGGAAGAAATGAATAAAGAAAAGAGAAAGAAAGCAAATAGAGAAAAGAGAACGAAAGGAAGAAAACTAATATAGGAAAGAGAAAAAGAGAGAAGAGTAAAGGAAGCTGGAATAAGGGGAAGAAGGAGGGATGGGGGATGAGGGCCATGAGATACTGTATTGAGAAATAGTCTCAATTATTAAAGGGGTTGTGCCACAAACAATTGTACATTTTAATTACTAGATCTTACAATGATAATACGTCCTACAATTGGATGTTTAAGAAAAAAATGTTCCTGTCCCGAGATATTCTTATATATGTGTCCCTGTGTAATGTATGTGTCTGACCATGCAGGAACAGGTGGGATATACCACAGGTCCTGGGCAGGGGAGGAGTAAGAGTATATAGACATTACAGCCGGGGATCACAGAATATAAGAGTATACAGACATTACAGCTGGGGATCGCAGAATATAAGAATATACAGACATTACAGCCAGCTGTGGTGTCTGTATACTCTTATATCCTGTGATCCCCGGCTGTAATGTCTGTATACTCTTATATTCTGTGATTTCCAGCTGTAATGTCTGTATACTCTTATATTCTGTGATCCCTGGCTGTAATGTCTGTATACTCTTATTTCTTGATTCGGCTGTAATGCTGTATACTCTTAATTCTGTGATCCGCTGTAATGTCTGTATACTCTTATATTCTGTGATCCCGCTGTAATGTCTGTATACTCTTATATTCTGTGATCCCCGGCTGTAATGTCTGTATACTCTTATATTCTGTGATCCCCAGCTGTAATGTCTGTATACTCTTATTATTCTGTGATCCCCGCTGTAATGTCTGTATACTCTTCTATTCTGTGATCCCCGGCTGTAATGTCTGTATACTCTTATATTCTGTGATCCCCGGCTGTAATGTCTGTATACTCTTATATTCTGTGATCCCCGGCTGTAATGTCTGTATACTCTTATATTCTGTGATCCCCGGCTGTAATGTCTGTATACTCTTATATTCTGTGATCCCGGCTGTAATGTCTGTATACTCTTATATTCTGTGATCCCCGGCTGTAATGTCTGTATACTCTTATATTCTGTGATCCCCGGCTGTAATGTCTGTATACTCTTATATTCTGTGATCCCCGGCTGTAATGTCTGTATCTCTTATATTCTGTGATCACCGGCTGTAAAGTCTGTATAGTCTTATACACTTCTGTGTATGGAGGAGTTTGGACAAAAAACTGCCGAATGATCCATTGTATACAGTGTGTGAGGATCCTTCTATAATACATGGGTCTTGGGTATAATACGATTTTATTATTTTTATAATTCAGGTTTTGTTTTTGTCAGAAGTGTGACAATCTGTCATACAGAGGAAATAAATATTTAATACGGGCATCTTACTTTTGGGCTGAAAGGTTCAGGAGACAGAGCACTGATGTCAAGAATTTTCTCAAGTGATCGACCACCAAGACCAAAGTCCTTAAAATAACAAAAAAAACATGAAAGAAAATAAGATAATGTGAAAAAGCAAATGTGAGCGGCTGATACATTCCCAATTCTGTTTCATCTGTCAACATGTAAAACACAGAGTGCACTGCTAGAATATGACACCACTGCGTGACCGCTGGGGCTCCGACCTCTGAGAACACCACCGATCCGGAAAAAGAAAACAACTAAACAAGAAAGAAAGAAAAGAAAAGGGACAGGAAAAGGGAGAGGGACAGAAAAAGAAAGGGGACAGGAAAAGGGAGAGGGACAGAAAAAGAAAGGGGACAGCTAAAGAAAGGGGACAGCTAAAGAAAGGGGACAGCTAAAGAAAGGGGACAGCGGAAGAAAGGGGACAGCGGAAGAAAGGGGACAGCTAAAGAAAGGGGACAGCTAAAGAAAGGGGACAGCTAAAGAAAGGGGACAGGAAAAGGGAGAGGGACAGAAAAAGAAAGGGGACAGCTAAAGAAAGGGGACAGCTAAAGAAAGGGGACAGCTAAAGAAAGGGGACAGGAAAAGAAAGGGGACAGGAAAAGGGAGAGGGACAGAAAAAGAAAGGGGACAGCGGAAGAAAGGGGACAGCGGAAGAAAGGGGACAGCGGAAGAAAGGGGACAGCTAAAGAAAGGGGACAGCTAAAGAAAGGGGACAGCTAAAGAAAGGGGACAGCTAAAGAAAGGGGACAGCTAAAGAAAGGGGACAGCTAAAGAAAGGGGACAGCTAAAGAAAGGGGACAGGAAAAGGGAGAGGGACAGAAAAAGAGAAAGGGGACAGCGGAAGAAAGGGGACAGCGGAAGAGAAGGGGACAGCTAAAGAAAGGGGACAGAAAAGGGAGGGACAGAAAAAGAAAGGGGACAGCTAAAGAAAGGGGACAGCTAAAGAAAGGGGACAGGAAAAGGGAGAGGGACAGAAAAAGAAAGGGGACAGCTAAAGAAAGGGGACAGCTAAAGAAAGGGGACAGGAAAAGGGAGGGGACAGAAAAAGAAAGGGGACAGCGGAAGAAAGGGGACAGCGGAAGAAAGGGGACAGCGGAAGAAAGGGACAGCTAAAGAAAGGGGACAGCTAAAGAAAGGGGACAGCTAAAGAAAGGGGACAGCTAAAGAAAGGGGACAGCTAAAGAAAGGGGACAGGAAAAGGGAGAGGGACAGAAAAAGAAAGGGGACAGCGGAAGAAAGGGGACAGCGGAAGAAAGGGGACAGCTAAAGAAAGGGGACAGGAAAAGGGAGAGGGACAGAAAAAGAAAGGGGACAGCTAAAGAAAGGGGACAGCTAAAGAAAGGGGACAGGAAAAGGGAGAGGGACAGAAAAAGAAAGGGGACAGCGGAAGAAAGGGGACAGCGGAAGAAAGGGGACAGCGGAAGAAAGGGGACAGCGGAAGAAAGGGGACAGTGGAAGAAAGGGGACAGCGGAAGAAAGGGGACAGCGGAAGAAAGGGGACAGCGGAAGAAAGGGGACAGCGGAAGAAAGGGGACAGCTAAAGAAAGGGGACAGCTAAAGAAAGGGGACAGGAAAAGGGAGAGGGACAGAAAAAGAAAGGGGACAGCGGAAGAAAGGGGACAGCTAAAGAAAGGGGACAGCTAAAGAAAGGGGACAGCTAAAGAAAGGGGACAGCTAAAGAAAGGGGACAGCTAAAGAAAGGGGACAGCTAAAGAAAGGGGACAGGAAAAGGGAGAGGGACAGAAAAAGAAAGGGGACAGCTAAAGAAAGGGGACAGCTAAAGAAAGGGGACAGGAAAAGGGAGAGAGGGACAGAAAAAGAAAGGGGACAGCTAAAGAAAGGGGACAGCTAAAGAAAGGGGACAGGAAAAGGGAGAGGGGACAGAAAAAGAAAGGGGACAGCGGAAGAAAGGGGACAGCGGAAGAAAGGGGACAGCTAAAGAAAGGGGACAGCTAAAGAAAGGGGACAGCGGAAGAAAGGGGACAGCTAAAGAAAGGGGACAGCTAAAGAAAGGGGACAGGAAAAGGGAGAGGGACAGAAAAAGAAAGGGGACAGCTAAAGAAAGGGGACAGCTAAAGAAAGGGGACAGCTAAAGAAAGGGGACAGGAAAAGGGAGAGGGACAGAAAAAGAAAGGGGACAGCTAAAGAAAGGGGACAGGAAAAGGGAGAGGGACAGAAAAAGAAAGGGGACAGCTAAAGAAAGGGGACAGCTAAAGAAAGGGGACAGCTAAAGAAAGGGGACAGGAAAAGGGAGAGGGACAGCGGAAGAAAGGGGACAGCGGAAGAAAGGGGACAGCGGAAGAAAGGGGACAGCGGAAGAAAGGGGACAGCGGAAGAAAGGGGACAGCGGAAGAAAGGGGACAGCGGAAGAAAGGGGACAGCGGAAGAAAGGGGACAGCGGAAGAAAGGGGACAGCGGAAGAAAGGGGACAGCGGAAGAAAGGGGACAGCGGAAGAAAGGGGACAGCGGAAGAAAGGGGACAGCGGAAGAAAGGGGACAGCGGAAGAAAGGGGACAGCGGAAGAAAGGGGACAGCGGAGAAAGGGGACAGCGGAAGAAAGGGGGCAGCGGAAGAAAGGGGGCAGCGGAAGAAAGGGGGCAGCGGAAGAAAGGGGGCAGCGGAAGAAAGGGGGCAGCGGAAGAAAGGGGGCAGGGGAAGAATAGAGCCAGGGGAAGAATAGAGCCAGGGGAAGAAAAGAGCCAGGGGAAGAAAAGAGCCAGGGGAAGAAAAGAGCCAGGGGAAGAAAAGAGCCAGGGGAAGAAAAGAGCCAGGGGAAGAAAAAAGTGTCAGGGGAAGAAAAGGGAATAGAGGAATAAAAAGGAAAGAAAAGGGACAGGGGAAGAAAAGGGACAGAGGAATAAAAAGGAAAGAAAAGGGACAGGGGCAGAAAAGAGTCAGGGAAAGAAAAGGGAACACGAAAATATAAGGGAAAGAAAGGGGGCAGCAAAAGAAAGGGGACAAGAAAAGGGAAAGGGGACAAGAAATGGGAAAGGGGATAAACAAGACAGGGGGAAAAAAGGGAAAGAAAATGGAAAGGGAAAGAGAAGGAACAGAAAAGTAAAAGGGAAACAAGAGAAGGTGAAAGAAAAGGGAAAGAGAAAAAAAGAAGAAAGGAAGAGAAAACAGAAAGGGAAAGAAAAGAAAAAAGGAAAGAAAAGAAAAAAGGGAAAGAAAAGAAAAAGGGAAAGAAAAAATTAAGTGCAAGGAAAGAGAAAGAGAAACGTAAAGGAAAGGGAAAATGAAAAAGAAAAAAAAGCCGCCTTCTGATGCGCTCCTCCCCTTCATAACTTCTCTCTGCACAGGGGCGCCCGCTGGAGTGCGGCTTCATTCACCCTGAACGGCTCCGAGCACCACTGTGCAGGGAGCAACTGTAGAAGAGGTAGAGAACTGAAGCCCAATCATTGTCAGGATCGAAGGTTGGATCCTAAGTGATCATTAAATGATTGCACATCCTGGTAATATGCCATCACAGAATGAGACAGTCTCTATTACCTGCATTTACCCCACCGCAGTGCCAACTGAAAGTAGAGACCCGCAGGACACCCCGTCACTTGTGTGCAAAATAACAGCACTATTGCTTATACTGGGGACTCACCATAGTTCCCAGTCCATTGTTACTCGTCTTGTGAAGATTCTTGACATCGTCACTGGGTTCAGATTCCTGCAATGAGAACAAGAATGTGGATTTTATAGTATCCTCTCATTTTACTCTGTCTTTGGAGTCCAGTGGGCGGTGCTACCTTGTGACTGACATCTCACCCTGGTATAATGTAAGTGTAAGAAGAGGTCCCCTCTCTGCCCGTGGGACGTGAATGACGCTAAATAAGCGTTTTCTAGTTTGTCACTTGGAAAATGATCGAGGATTTTCTGACAATGGCTTGTTCAGGCGATCATCAACCTTTTATGGGGTTTTTTTTAGACTAAAGGTGATCAAAAGGCAGCAATTATGGTATTTGCATTATTTGTTCAACAATTCACATAAATATAATGTAATATTTTATTAGTTCAGATACGTGACAAGTAGTGATGAGTGAGCACTAACATGCTCAGGTGCTCGGTACGCATAACGAGCAGTTGGATGATCAGATGGGCGCAACTCACGTACCAAGTATAATGGAAGTCAATGGGAACTGGAGCAATTTTCAGGAAGATCTTCTGGATCTGGCTTGAGTTCCCATTGCTTTCCATTATGCTCAGTTCTTGAGTCGCGCCTGTCCAAGCGTCCAACTGCTCCTTACAGATACTAAGCACCTGACCATGGTAGTGCTCACTCATCAGCAGGGACAACCCATCACATCGCACTTGGTGTAAATGAGAAAACACCTCTCTCCCCCTCTCCTCCAAATCTGTTTAGTACTAAAACTGCTGGAATCAGGGTTATCTCAAATCCAGGTAGCTGCTATGTATGAAGCAGGTCCAACCATTCAGACCAAAAATTAAAGGGGTTGTAGGAAGTATATAAGTTATCCTCTACCCATGGGACAGGGGATAACTGATTGATCACCATGTGACCAACCGCTACTCCCAAGAATGGAGCAGAGAGGGGCATAACCCACATAGACCTGCTATATGTTTCAATCACTGTCTATACTTAGTAAACACATAAATGAGATTGTCTCTAGCAGAAACCTGCTGTCCATCTGCCGTAATAGCGCACATTTTCATCATACTGATTAGGGACCCCAGTATTAGACTGAACAGCTCTGGAAGAGCGAAATGTGCATTTGTGCCAGCTAAATCACAGGCTAAATGGCTATAGCTCAAGAAGGAAGCCATTACTGCTTTATCACTTCTCAATCATCATGGAGGAGTCCATCAGCCAAGTCACTCCCTCCAGAGGCCAAGCACTCCCTCCGAGGGCCAAGCACTCCCTCCGAAGGCCAAGCACTCCCTCAGAGGCCAAGCACTCCTCAGAGGGCCAAGCACTCCCTCAGAGGGCCAAGCACTCCCTCAGAAGGCCAAGCACTCCCTCAAAGGCCAAGCACTCCTCAGAAGGCAAGCATCCCCAAGCCAACACTCCCTCAAAGCCAAGCAACTCTCAGAGGCCAACCACTCAATCAGAAGGCAACCACTCAATCAGAAGGCCAACCACTCACTCCGAAGGCCAACCACTCAATCAGAAGGCCAACCACTCAATCAGAAGGCCAACCACTCACCCAGAAGGCCAAGCACTCAATCAGAAGGCCAAGCACTCAATCAGAAGGCCAAGCACTCAATCAGAAGGCCAAGCACTCAATCAGAAGGCCAACTACACAGAAGACCTCTGTGATTTTGGGTGGTTGCCTTTAAGAGTTTTGGCATTACTCCCTTATGGAATAATTGATTACACTTACACAATCCCTATGACCATTACTAAGCAGATCACCTGCTGTTGATCTCTTTAGTAGTGCCTAAGCCATATACTGAGGGAAGCGATGTTTCTTACATCCTGGGCATCGTTTTCCAAGATTCGCTCTCTGGTATAGGAACCCAGTTCTCCAGCTAAGGAGGCGGCAGAGATTTCTTCATTCGCATCTATCTCAGTGGAGTTTGCTGCAGGCTTTTCAGCTGGAGACATACTGTTGTCCTCCCGTATATCTGAGCCTCCGCGTGGTTCAGTCTGTGCATCAACCAAACTGGTGTCCTGGCCTCCTGGTGATGACTGAGCAGGGGATTGGGAAGGAGGAGGATGCCCAATTGGACGCTCCTTTAGTTCCGTCTAGAAAGAGTATTAGTGGGATCATCAATGTGCAATGACAGCAAATGCCCAAGGAGGGGGATCCACAACTGCACACAACTAATTCTAGAAGCAACCATGCATCGTAAGGAAGAGGGAGTAGAATTCACCTACTGGGGCGCTGTGAGCATTACATCCTGCAGGACGGATTATATAGTCTATTATCTGTGGTGTTCATATAATGGTTTCTAAGTTGGAGAAACCATCAGACCACTGTTTAAATGCTTTTGAGAATGTGTCCACTTCAAGACTCACAATAAGTTATCTCAAGGGACAGGGGATAGATTATTATTCACTGAGTGGCCAACTGCTAATCACAAGAATGAAGCAGAGAAATGGGCATAGGGATCTACTGTTCTCAGAATCGGAGGCCGGACCCCAGGCAATCAATTGGTTATAACTTACCGTATATAATTGGTTAATACATAATGGAGTTTGTCTCCAGCAGACAATGTGCCATATTAGAGCACGTGGTCATCATACTGCTTGGGGGCCTCATTATTAGACTGAATGGAAAGCAGCTCTGTAAGCGCAGAATATTGTGTTTGGATAGTCCCCATCCAGCATGGCGCCAGCTATGTCAGCAGGCTAAATGGCTGTAGGTCCAGAAGGAAGGGGAATTTTTTGCTTTTCCTTCATATTGGAGAGAACATTTGGTTTCTGCAACTTCCTTACTACATATATATCATACACACTGGCCATCTTCTTTGCGAAGACCAACTGCTTAGAAGACCAATCGCATAAAAGACCAGGTGCTTAGAAGACAAGACGCTGAGGAGACCAACAGCTTGGAAAAACAATCTCTTAAAAGGCCATGCTGCGCTGCAATTTTGGGTGCGTGTCTTAAATAGGTTTTGCAATACTCCCTCATTGAATAATTGATTATACTTACACAATTCCTACAACCACTACAAAATAGATCAACTACTGCTAAATGACCAGTACAGAAGCCATACACTGAGGGAAGGGATATGTCTTACATCCTGGGAATCGGGTTCCAAGATTCGCTTCCCGGTACTGGAGCCCGGTTCTCCAGCTAAGGAGGCAACAGAGATTTCTTCCTTAGCGTCACTCTCAGTGGACTTTGGTGCAGGCTCTTCAGCTGGAGACATACTGTTCTCCTCCCGTATATCTAACCCTCCGCGCGGTTCACTCTGTGCATCGACCAAACTGGTGTCCTGGACTCGTGGTGATGACTGAGTAGCGGAATGGGAAGGAGGAGGAGGAGGAGGAGGATGCCCAATCGGACTCTCCTTTAGTTCAGTCTAGAAAAATTATTAGTGGGAACATGAATGTGAAATGGTGGCAAATGCCCAAGGACTTCACACAACTAATTCTAGAGGAAAAACAACTAATTCTAGAGGCAAACAAGAAGCAACCATACATCGTAAGGGAGAGGGAGAAGAATCCACCAACAGGGGCACTATGAGCTTTACATCCTGCAGGACTGATTATATAGTCTATTATCTGTGGTGTTCATATAATGGTTTCTAAGTTGGAGATACCATCAGACCATTGTTTAAATGCTTTGGAGAATGTGTCTATTCCAAGAATCCCAATAACTTATCTCATGGGACAGGGGATAAATTATTATTCACTGAGTGGCCAACTGCTAATCCGAAGAATGAAGCAGAGAAATGGGCATAGGGATCTACTGTTCTCAGAATCAGAGGCCGGACCCCAGGCAATCAATAGGTTATAACTTACCGCATATAATTGGTAAATACATAAAGGAGTTTGACTCCAGCAGACAACTGCTGTCCATACGCAATATTAGAGCAAGTGGTCATCATACTGCCTGGGGCCCCCATTATTAGACTGAATGGAAAGCAGCTCTGTAAGCACAGAGGGTTGTGTTTGGATAATCCCATCCAGCGCTGTGCCAACTAGATCAGCAGGTTAAATGGCTAAAGGTCCAGAAGGAAGAGGAATGTTCTGCTTATTTCCTTCCTTATTCATACTACTGAGAAAATTTGGTTCCTGCAGCTCCCTTACTACATATATGTCATACACATTGGCCATCTTCTTTGTGGAGACCAGCCGCCTGAAAGACCGACCGCCTGAAAGCCTAGAAGGCCGGCCGCCAAGAAGGCCGGCCGCCAAGAAGGCCGGCCGCCAAGAAGGGCAGCCGCCAAGGTGAGCCGCCAAGGAAAGCAGCCGCCAAGGAGGGCAGCCGACATGGAGGGCAGCCGACATGGAGGGCAGCCGACATGGAGGGCAGCCGACATGGAGGGCAGCCGACATGGAGGGCAGCCGACATGGAGGGCAGCCGACATGGAGGGCAGCCGACATGGAGGGCAGCCGACATGGAGGGCAGCCGACATGGAGGGCAGCCGACATGGAGGGCAGCCGACATGGAGGGCAGCCGACATGGAGGGCAGCCGACAAGGAGGGCAGCCGACAAGGAGGGCAGCCGACAAGGAGGGCAGCCGACAAGAAGACCAACCATTTAGATAAACAGCTTAGAAGACCAGCCGCTCAGAGGACCAGCCGCTCAGAGGACCAGCCGCTCAGAGGACCAGCCGCTCAGAGGACCAGCCGCTCAGAGGACCAGCCGCTCAGAGGACTAGCCGCTCAGAGGACCAACTGGTCAGAAGACCAACCATTTAGATTAACAGCTTAGAAGACCGGCCGCTAACAAGAACGGCCGCTAACAAGAACGGGCGCTAACAAGAACGGCCGCTAACAAGAACGGCCGCTAACAAGAACGGCCGCTAACAAGACCGGCCGCTAAGTAGACCGGCCGCTAAGTAGACCGGCCGCTAAGTAGACCGGCCGCTAAGTAGACCGGCCGCTAAGTAGACAGGCCGCTAAGAAGACCGGCCGCTAAGAAGACCGGCCGCTAAGAAGACCGGCCGCTATGAAGACCGGCCGCTAAGAAGACCGGCCGCTAAGAAGACCGGCCGCTAAGAAGACCAGCCGCTAAGAAGACCAGCCGCTAAGAAGACCAGCCGCTAAGAAGACCAGCCACTAAGAAGACCAGCCACTAAGAAGACCAGCCACTAAGAAGACCAGCCGCTAAGGAGACATTTAGATAAACAATTTAAAAGACTGGCCGCTCAGAAGACCAGCTGCTTAAAGATCAATCGTGTAATAGACAAGCCGCTTAGTAGATCAACCGCTTAGTAGACCAGCCGCTTAGATAACCAAGCTTAGAAGACCAAGCGGTTAGACCAGCCGCCCAGAAGGCCAGCCGCCCAGAAGGCCAGCCGCCCAGAAGGCCAGCCGCCCAGAAGGCCACTCTACACTGCAATTTTGGGTGGTTGCCTTAAAGAGGATTGGCAATACTCTCTTATGGAATAACTAATTATATTTACACAACCTCTACAATCACTACTAAGCAGATCAACTACTGCTAAACATTTAGTACAGAAGTCATACACCGGGGGAAGGGATAAGTCTTACTTCCTGGGCGTCAGGTTCCAAGATCCGATCCCCAGTATTGGAGCCCTGCTCTCCGGCTAAGGAGGCAGCAGAGATTTCTTCCTTAACGTCCCTCTCAGTGGACTTTGGTGCAGGCTCTTCAGGTGAAGACATACTGTTGTCCTCCCGTATATCTAACCCTTCGCGTGGTTCAGTCTGTGCATCGACCAAACTGGTGCCCTGTGCTCCTGGTGATGACTGAGCAGGGGATTGGGAAGGAGGAGGAGGATGCCCAATCGGACTCTCCTGTAATTCCGTCTAGAAAAAGCATTAGTGGGAAGGAACATCAATGTGCAATGGTAGCAAATGCCCAAGGAGGGGGTCCACAACTGCACACAACTACTTCTAAAAGCAAACCAGAGGCAGACATGCATCATAAGAAAGAGGGGGAAGAATCCACCAACTGGGGCACTGTGAGCTTTACATCCTGCAGGACTGAGTATGTAGGATCTGTGGTGTTCATGTAATAGTTGGAGAAACCACCAGACCATTGTTTAAATGTTTAGGAGAATGTGTCCACTTCAAGACTAATTTAAAGGGGATGTCTACTACTGTAAACCCCAGCTTAATCAATCTGGTGCCCTATAGAAAATAGAAAGAACGTATACTCACAGTTCCGGCAATGCTGTGCTAGGTGGGGTGCGTGACTTGTTGTGTCATGTGACCATGGTCGCGGATCAGCAACAGCTCATCAACAGGCCATTACTGCGGTAATGGCTGCAGCTGCTCAGCGTCGGCGGATTGGCTGCATTGCACAAGTCATATAATGTCACGCGAGCGTCTGAGACTCGGCACCAACATAAGGGGAACACTGCTGGTGTGGGAGGTGAGTATAAGCTTTTCTTATTTTATTTGGAGGACTCTGGCATTTAAGGTAGGGGACAACCCCTTTAACAGGTGAAAGCAAAGTTGGCATCTGAATTCACGTCTGCTTTACAAACATACTTTGTGTTAAATTGCTAGCTGCAAGAGGAGCCCGACATAGGACATGGTCCAAGGAGCGCTGAGCCCTTGATGAAGCATTCAGACAGGCGGAACAAAAGTTCATCCACATTCCCTTACTGGTTGGATATAAAGCCTGGGAGTGTTGTGGATCTTTTTTCTCATCATTGACATGACTGGACTCTCTCTATAGTAGTTAATCCCTAGAATAGTAAGTTTGATGCAAATGAATTAAACACTTTCCTGCTTAGGATCTCTCTCTATTGATAACGCCGGGGTTCTATATATGACAACAACGGCCAAGAAACATGTTGAATGGTAAAAGACGAATAAATATGGTCGCCTTGCAACTAATGAGCAATATGCAAAGAATCCATGCAATCATGATATCTTGGAGGGCGAAACCCAAGCCGTATTGGTTGCTATTATGGTGTGATTTAGAGATTGGATGTTATAATTTGTGTCTGCACTGTGTGTGTCATAGCCAAAGCCGAGCTTAAAAAGGTTTCCGGACTGAAGACATATATCTGCAGTGACTGCAGATTGACAAATAATGACAGTGCGCAATGAGCACACTGTCAAGACTCCTTTGTATTTCCAATGTGAGTGGGCGGTCACCAGATTACGAGTAGGTTGGAGATTTGCATATTTGTGGTAACCAAAACATTGAGACGAACAAAACAATTCTCAAAGATGTGATCACGTGACTGCTCACTCGAGCTGGGAATACTGGGGAATCCTGACAGTGAGGGTGTTGCACGCAGTCACGGTTCAACAATCTGCGGTCACATAAGGCGACTGCATGAATTTGTCTACATCCAGGAAAACAAATTTAAAAGCCACTTTGTCTACTAAGTCTAATTTACACAAACGATAACACATCTAGTGGGAGAGTAGAAAAGGCTGCACTCTGAGAAGGCTACAGGAGAGTGAGGAGGGGTCACACACATGCAGGGTGTCCATGACATCACTGCAGCGTGATGTCATATGTCAGTGCACCTCTCTTTGGCTTTCCTCTTCGTCCTCGGATTTCCCAAGGTTCTGCAGCTCTGGCTCAGAGCCCTCGTCTGTACCGCTGGCTGCAATGGACTCATCTCTCCGCTCACTCTCCTGGATGACACACACAAATGGATCTTCCACTTCCAGTATGACAGGCCGTGTATATTGTTTTCACCTGTCTGTGGTTTCCCAGGCCCATCGCCTAAGTGCAATGTATCACTGCTTACCTCGTATTCAAAGCCCAGAGATCCAATATCCATGTGCAGGTTCTTGAGCAGACGAGCAGACCCTCGTGGACTCTGAAAGAAGTCGCTGCAAGTCATTAATGTGATAGGAAACAAATACCAAAAATGAACATTGGGTCCTATCTGATCAAGTTTTATGCAACAATTGGGATCCTCTCAAAATACGTCCTTAAAGGGGTTGTCCACTTTTGTCTAGATTTTAAAAGACGTGTCAGGAACATGATTGTGGGATACTTACTAATATATGTGGCAACTGATGAAAGCATGTGACCAGACCTGTTGTAACCAAAAAATGCTAAACTTGGAATGGTAATTTTTGGTATCGGGATGATGGATAATAACTCCTATAAGAGCCGCCATCTACCAAAGTTGAATGGCAGTAGCCGAGAGCGGCTACTCAGGTGCATTGTGTACATTGGATGCAGCACAACCTCCCCACAACTGAACGGCATTACCCAAGTGCAGCTACCCGGGTGTATCATATAGAATGGATGCAGGACAACCTCCACACAGCTGACTGGCAGTACCCAAGTACAGCTACCCGGGTGTATCGTATACAATGGATGCAGGACAACCTCCACACAGTGACTGGCAGTACCCAAGTACAGCTACCGGTGTATCGTATACAATGGATGCAGGACAACCTCCACACAGCTGACTGGCAGTACCCAAGTGCGGCTACCCGGGTGTATCGTATACAATGGATGCAGGACAACCTCCACACAGCTGACTGGCAGTACCCAAGTGTGGCTACCCGGGTGTATCGTATACATTGGATGCGGCACAACCTCCACACAGCTTAACGGCAGTACCCAAGTGTGGCTACCCGGGTGTATCATATACAATGGATGCAGCACAACCTCCACACAGCTGAACGGCAGTACCCAAGTGTGGCTACCCGGGTGTATCATATACAATGGATGCAGCACAACCTCCACACAGCTGAACGGCAGTACCCAAGTGTGGCTAGCTGGGTGTATCGTATAGCATGGATGCAGCTCAACCTCCACACAGCTGAACACCAGTACCCAAGTGCGGCTACCCGGGTGTATCGTACAGAATGGATGCAGCACAACCTCCACACAGCTGAACGGCAGTACCCAAGTGTGGCTATCCGGGTGTATCATATACAATGGATGTAGCACAACCTCCACACAGCTGAACGTAGTACCCAAGTGTGGCTACCCGGGTGTATTGTATACAAAGGATGCAGCACAACCTACAGACAGCTGAATGACATTATCCAAGTGCGGCTACCTGGGTGTATCGTATAGAATGGATGCAGCACAACCTCCACACAGCTGAACGGAAGTACCCAAGTGCAGCTCCCGGGTGTATAGTATAGAATGGATGCAGCACAACCTCCACACAGCTGAACGGCAGTACCCAAGTGCGGCTACCCGGGTGTATCGTATACAATGGATGCAGCACAACCTCCACACAGCTGATCGTTAAGGAGTGCCACTTGTCAGACCCCCAACGATCTGATGATGATGACCCATCCCAAGGATAGCCCATAAACGTCATTAATCGGCCACATCCAGTACCTGATCTTCACTCTCCAGTTCCCCGTCCTCATCTTCCTCTTCCAGACCTGGCAATGTCAGGCTTACTCTCTCCTCCGGCTGCTTTATTGTCGAACTTTTGATATATGTTGGATTTTTTTGTGGAAGTGCCGCAGAGACCTGATGAAAAAAAAAACATGCATCTGTATGCTAAAAAAAGTACTTTCAACATAAAAAATGATAAAAATTGCAAAGCAACTTTACAATTTACCTCCTATTATAAACCCTTACCGTTCTTGAGAACGGAGGGGTTTTCATTGTTTACTCCTAGTCGTCTAGGTTATTGGCTGACCGGTGTTGCAGTCAAGGAGCGCAGAGTTTACAAGCTCTTTTCTATAGAGCTTGTAAGCGCTGCAGTAAAGCTATCCAGCTTGCTGGATCCCTCCAGCTTCCATACCCTGCCACTCTGATACCATAGCGCTTGCCAGAAGCTAAAGTGACAACATCCCGTCCATTCAGTCACTTTCCCGCTGATACTGCTGATTGGCTGCAGAGTCAGGTAACAGATAGATATCAATTTCCTTAGGGTCCATGCACAAGGTATGATGGGAGCACGCACAATCTATAACTTTCCTATTATTGGCCACTAATGCTCCGGCCATATGGTTTCTCCGTGCTTCTCGGAGGAGAATGTTGCAATAATACGGCAGGAATCAGATTTTATTTTCCCAAATTGCATATGAATCTATACATAAAATATATACACTATGGATGCAATATTACTACATCCGGTGACCGCAGATAAAGAAAGAAGCAAAATCTGGTAAATGATCGTGATATGTATGAGAAGCGACATAACTTACTCCAGAAGAGCCGCCCAACAGATTGTCCAATCCTCCAGAGCTCCCGGCACTGCTGCTCAGAGACCCCCACACTCCACCGCCAGCAGGTTCACCCACCGCACGTAAAGGGGCCAAACTGCCAAGAGGTCCCTGCACCGGTCCCAGAGGTGTCCCCAGAGACTGCGGATAAAAAGCACAAGTGTAACAGATCCGACATACAAAGATTCTGCACAACAACTCAGAATATCCTAAATCAACTGAGCTAAAGAGAATGGTGGTATCACCACTCATAGTCAACTCAACTGATAGATAATGGGATGAACAGATATCCGCACACACGGTATTTACCCCTGAAGTGTCACACAGACTGCCGACTAGTGGATGTATCTGTCTTGCACGTCCCATCGCCGCATGAAGCGGGGCGGGTCCTGTCATGCCGCAGGAACGGTGGCGGGTCTCGCTGCCGCAGGAAGTGGGGCGGGTTCCGCATCGCCGCAGGAAGCGGGGCGGCGTCTCCGCTGCGCGAACGGGCGGTTTCGCCGCGCAGGAAGCGGGGGCGGTCTCCGCTCGCCAGGAAGCGGGGCGGGTCTCCGCCTGCCGCAGGAAGCGGGGGCGGTCTCCGCCTCGCCGCAGGAAGCGGGGCGGGCGCCTCGCCGCAGGAAGCGGGGGCGGGTCTCCGCCTCGCCGCAGGAAGCGGGGGCGGGTCTCCGCCTCGCCGCAGGAAGCGGGGGCGGGTCTCCGCCCGTCGCCGCAGGAAGCGGGGGCGGGTCTCCGCCTCGCCGCAGGAAGCGGGGGCGGGTCTCCGCCTCGCCGCAGGAAGCGGGGCGGGTCTCCGCCTCGCCGCAGGAAGCGGGGGCGGGGTCTCCGCCTCGCCGCAGGAAGCGGGGGCGGGTCTCCGCCTCCCGCAGGAAGCGGGGGGTCTCGCCTCCGCAGGAAGCCGGTGCGGGCGGGGGTCTCCGCCTCGCCGCAGGAAGCGGGGGCGGGTCTCCGCCTCGCCGCAGGAAGCGGGGCGGGTCTCCGCCTCGCCGCAGGAAGCGGGGCGGGTCTCCGCCTCGCCGCAGGAAGCGGGGCGGGTCTCCGCCTCGCCGCAGGAAGCGGGGGCGGGTACTCCGCCTCGCCGCAGGAAGCGTGGGCGGTCTCCGCCTCGCCGCAGGAAGCGGGGCGGTTCTCTCGCCGCAGGAAGCGGGGGCGGTCTCCGCCTCGCCGCAGAACGGGGGCGGGTCTCCGCCTCGCCGCAGGAAGCGGGGCGGGTCTCCGCCTCGCGCAGGAAGCGGGGGGGTATCCGCCTCGCCGCAGGAAGCGGGGCGGGTCTCCGCCTTGCCGCAGGAAGCGGGGGCGGGTCTCCGCCTCGCCGCAGGAAGCGGGGCGGTCTCCGCCTCGCGCAGGAAGCGGGGGCGGGTCTCCGCCTCGCCGCAGGAAGCGGGAGCGGGTCTCCGCCTCGCCGCAGGAAGCGGGCGGGTCTCCGCCTCGCCGCAGGAAGCGGGCGGTCTCCGCCTCGCCGCAGGAAGCGGGGCGGGTCTCCGCCTCGCCGCAGAAGCGGGCGGGTCTCCGCCTCGCCGCAGGAAGCGGGGGCGGGTCTCGCCTCGCGCAGGAAGCGGGGGCGGGTCTCCGCCTCGCCGCAGGAAGCGGGGCGGGTCTCTGCCTCGCGCAGGAAGCGGGGCGGTCTCTGCCTCGCCGCAGGAAGCGGGGGCGGGTCTCTCCTCGCGCAGAAGCGGGGCGGGTCTTTACCTGCTCGCCGCAGGAGCGGGGCGGGTCTTTACCTGCCTCCTGTCTATCAATCCACACACAGGCAGAAGAGAGGTACAGGACAGACTTCCGATGCTCTAGGAATCCTTGCTCACACTCTACAAGCTGCAGACTAAAGCATTATTCCTGCATATACAAATCTGTTATACACCATAAGATCTCACATACATAATGGTTATAACCCAAGATGTGTAAAAATCTCATAACATCAATTGTCTGGACATTCTGGTCGGCATATTTTACTTTGCAACAATTGTTGAGGACCGTTCATCATGAGGTGGTGGAAGATGAGGGACGCGGGCTTCAGAAAGAGTAAGAAATATAATAAATCCTTCAACTTCACATCATGGAGAGCTCTACTACGGCAATTTCAAAGCTGTGGAATCGTTGGCTTTTTATCAGTTTAATACATATAATTTCTATTTTCACATACAACTTTAATGATTAGAGCAAGAAAGCCTGCAGTGACAGGTGTCTGTGCGGAGGCGCGTCACTCCCAACGCAAACTCCTTTCTAATGGACGGCTAGTGGCACAGAAACGCTCCGACACGTTGACAGCACATTGATACTTTTGGTGACAACCTGTAATTTTAGGTTTAAATTTATTAAAACTTCCAGAGAAATGAGGAAAGTGACGTTCCCTGCTGTCAATCAAAAATCTGGGCTCATCCAAGCGTTCCTGCATCTGGTGTCACAATAGCTCAGTGTCTACGTTCAGGCACCCGCACAGATTTTTGTGCAGATTTTCATTAAATTTTAATTTGCAATGGGTGAAATCTGAAACACAAATTATTATCTGCTAAACTGGAATTGTTTCCGCTGCAGATTTTTGAGAGGCGGCTCCGTGCAAAACAATCTGCACCAGATGCTACGTCGTGCTTTACCCCTGCCCAGCGCGCCGTATGTGCTGTGCAAGAAGTGGTAAGTACTGCTGCAGAGTTCATAATTAGAGATGAGCGAAGCTGCTGACTGTGCTGAACCCCGAGCACGGACTTCTACCTGTACATCCTGTTCAAGAGAGAGATATCAAGAGACACCGAGAGAGAGAGAGAGACACCGAGAGAGAGAGGAGACACCGAGAGAGAGAGAGAGAGAGACACCGAGAGAGAGAGGAGAGACACGAGAGAGAGAGACGAGAGACACCGGGGAGAGAGAGAGAGACACCGAGAGAGAGAGACACCGAGAGAGACACCGAGAGAGAGAGAGAGAGAACACCGAGAGGAGAAGAGAGAGAGACACCGAGAGAGAAGAGAGAGACACCGAGAGAGAGAGAGAGACACCGAGAGAGAAAGAGAGAGACACCGAGAGAGAGACACCGAGAAGAGAGGACACCGGAGAGAGACACCGAGAGGAGAGACACCGAGAGAGAAAGAGAGAGACACCGAGAAAGAGAGAGACGACAGACAGAGAGAGAGAGAGAGAGACACCGAGAGAAAAGAGAGAGAATCGAGAGAAAGAGAGAATCGAGAGAAAGAGAGAGATCGGAGAAGAAACGAGAGAGAGAATCGAGAGAGAAAGACAGAGAGAATCGAGAGAAAGAGAGAGATCGAGAGAAAGAGAGAGAGATCGAGAGAAAGAGAGAGATCGAGAGAAAGAGAGAGATCGAGAGAAAAGAGAGTGATCGAGAGAAAGAGAGAGAGATCGAGAGAAAGAGAGTATCGAGAGAAAAGAGAGTATCGAGAGAAAAGAGAGATCGAGAGAAAGAGAGAGATCGAGAGAAAGAGAGAGATCGAGAGAAAGAGAGAGATCGAGAGAAAGAGAGAGATCGAGAGAAAGAGAGAGATCGAGAGAAAAGAGAGAGATCGAGAGAAAAGAGAGAGATCGAGAGAGAGAGAGATCGAGAGAAAAGAGAGATGATCGAGAGAAAAGAGAGATCGAGAGAAAGAGAGAGATCGAGAGAAAGAGAAGAGATCGAGAGAAAAGAGAGAGATCGAGAGAAAAGAGAGAGATCGAGAGAAAAGAGAGTGATCGAGAGAAAAGAGAGATCGAGAGAAAAGAGAGATCGAGAGAAAAGAGAGGATCGAGAGAAAAGAGAGAAGATATTGAGAGAAACTGGTCAAAGTGGGACGCTGGGCCGACTGATATATTCCACCTAGAGTTCTGCAAGCATCTTCTCCAAGTCCACTGGACACATCAAACAGCGCCTGCCGAGCAGAGCTGGGGAGACTCTCCGCTACACCTCGAGATCCAGAAGAAGGCGCTGTCATTCATGACTCATCTACAAAGCAGTAGTCCCAGCTACTACCATCACAAAGCTTCCTACACCAGGAAGCCTCAGGAAGCCTCAGGAAGCCTCCCAACACAAAGTACCCACATACAGCCTGACCAAGCCTCCAACCCACATGGCCTGACAAAAGGCGAAATCCAGAAGATGGTGCACAAAGGCAAAGAGGAATATCTCAGTATCTGGAGGAACGATATAAACAAATCACAGAAATGACGATATACCAGAACCTACAGAGAGAACAAACTGGCGCCATACCTAGAGAAACTGGAAAACCCAAAGAGCGACAGATCCAGAGCCGGTACAGACTGAGCGCCCACAGCCTACTCATCGAATCCGGGCGGCACCGACAGAACTACAAGCCCGAGAGAGCAGACTGTGCCAGCAGCGCCCCCAGGAGGTCGTGGAGGATGAGGCCCACTTCTTACTGAGGTGCCTTAAATACTCCGCAGTGAGGGACACTCACTTCAAGAGACTGTCCGATCTCCTCCCATACTCCACCTCCATGGAGGAGGAAGAGAAACTGCCGATACTACTGGGGGAAGAGGAAAGTGCAGCGGCCATAGCAGCGCAATATGTCAGTGCCTGCCACAGACTAAGCGGAGACAGATATGTCATGGACTTCTGTACCCCACTGTTACGATCCGATGACTTAGGAGTAACATAAAGATTCCACAGACGTCGTTGGTAACTATACTGACCGCGACACCTAACTAATATCTAAATATCGCAAGTAGAAATAGCCGTGGGATGTAACTAACCATGCCCTAGACACCTCAACACGGTCAGAGAACTAACTGCTCATAGAAATGAAAATAGGAAAAGCTATCTTGCCTCAGAGCAGAACCCCAAAAGAGCAGCAAGCCCCCACAGATATTAACTGGGAAACAGGAGAGGAAAAGACACACACAGGCAGAATATAGAGTTCAGCAAAAGAGGCCACACTAGCTAGATAGTAAAGACAGGATAGACTACTATTGCAGTCAGTATAAAAATACTATCAAAAAATCTCCAACAGCAAATAGTGTCAAAGATTACCCTGAGTCCACTAAGACTCGCCGCCCTCTATATCTGCAGAACTTCTGTGAATCAAACAAGAATAAACAAGTACCAATACCGCTCATGTGACCCGATCAGTTGATCGGGTTGTGACATCATTACAGGTCCTGTTACAGAGCCGGGGGAGCGCTGGCAGGTGAGAATAAAGATTTGTTATTTCAAACACTTATATTTAACTTCCGCAATGTATGTATATACATTGCAGAAGTTAAATTAGGAAGCATACAATAGGTTTAGTGCACTGAGCATGCTCAGTACACTAATATCGGGTCCGAGGAGACATCAGATGTTTTCTCGGACCCTGCTCCATAGGGCCCCATGTTAAAGGAATCGTATCGGATCGGATTTGGCATAATTGCCATCTGATTTGTCAGATCCGATTCTAGCCGATTTTTGATTCGGATGCAAACATCGCTGCAGTCTCCGATTTTTGCACCGGAAAGAAATCGGACAAAATCGGATCGGACGCAATTCCAATGCCGTTTAGTGCACATCCGAATCGGTCCAATCCCCATAGGGTTACATGGGGGCAAATTCGGATCAATGCTGTCGATTTATATTGGATAGCATCGGATTTCACAAAATCGTAGTGTGAACCAGCCTTAGAAACCAGGCACCACTGATGCTCTGCAGAGGTGGTCGGGTAACACAGGTAATGAGCAGTAAACTATAAACCATCACACATCATTTCACCCGTACTCTCCGGCCAAAATGTGCCAATTCGTTCACTTCACCCTTTACCTCTACACTATGTTGCAGATCTATCAGAATATTGTTTGATTGTTTCCTTCAGTTCTTTGCAGGACGATCACGTCACCTTCCCTTCCACCCTGAATTACAACCCAAGATTATGGATGTCTCCGTACTGCAGACTTATAGCTATCTAGCATTATCTACTCTACACAATTCTATATATTTATCAAAGAAAACAATAATAAGGGACTAACTTTCATATTCAGGATATCTAACGGCTCGTCATTGGGTTGTTCAGAATCAGGGACCGCAAACATTTGGAGTGTGCAAGAACAGCGATCGTGACGTTCCTGTGAGAACATGGAATCTGGGGGGCAATTAATGCTCTGATATGATAGCAAGCAATCACTTAATTCATCCAAGGTGTCTATGCAAGGTGGAGACCTTTTGCTATAAACAGCGACTTCAGAAGATGGTTGTGGCTCATTCTTCTTTGCGTCGCTGCCCGTTTTTGTCCTGCTCTCTCCTATGGTCGCATAAGGTTGCTTCCCTGCTCTGGCTCATTTTGCTTGGCGTCACTGCCCGTTTTTGTCATGCTCTCTCCTAAGGTGGTGTAGGGTTGCTGCCTCTGCTCTGGCTCATTGTTCTTTGCATCAATGCCTGTTTTTGTCGTGCTCTCTCCTATGGCGGTATAGGGTTGCTGCCTCTGCTCTGGCTCATTGTTCTTTGCATCAATGCCTGTTTTTGTCCTGCATTCTCCTATGGCGGTATAGGGTTGCTGCGTCTGCTCTGGCTCATTTTCTTTGGCGTCGCTGCCCGCTTTTGTTCTGCTCTCTCCTATGGTGGTATAGGGTTGATGACTCTGCTTTGGCTCATTTTGCTTTGCGTTGCTGCCTGTTTTTGTCCTGCTCTCTCCTATGGCGGTATAGGTTTGATGCCTTTGCTTTGGCTCATTTTGCTTTGCATTGCTGCCCATTTTTGTCTTGCTCTCTCCTATGGAGGTATAGGGTTGCTGCCTCTGCTCTGGCTCATTGTGTTTTGCATCGCTGCCCGTTTTTGTCCTGCACTCTCCTATGGTGGCATACGGTTGCTGCCTCTGCTCTGGCTCATTGTGTTTTGCATCGCTGCCCGCTTTTGTCCTGCTCTCTTCTATGGTGGCATACGGTTGCTGCCTTTGCTCTGGCTCATTGTGTTTTGCATCGCTGCCCGTTTTTGTCCTGCACTCTCCTATGGTGGCATACGGTTGCTGCCTCTGCTCTGGCTCATTGTGTTTTGCGTTGCTGCCCGTTTTTGTCCTGCTCTCTCCTATGGTGGCATACGGTTGCTGCCTCTGCTCTGGCCTTCTGATAGTTATTCTTTCCTCTATATACCTTTCTACATACTTTTCACTATTCTGCCAGTAATACCTTTCTTCCGCAGGACCTGGAGAGATCTGAGCTATATGCAGGCCCTCCATGGGTAAACCCAACGGATCGATTTGTGGGTTAATAATTGGACTTGGTACTGCTCCCTCGCTGAGGTCGCTAGTTTCTTCTATCAGGTTTATAAAAGGGTATTTAACATCAGAATCATCCTCAAATGCGCTTGATAAGTCTAACGCTTTCACGGGTATGATTTTTCTGTGTTGCTCCCCGGTACGTGGAGATAGATTGAACACTCGGACTTTCAGACCAGAGTCAACCACGGAGCCACTGTCTGTCCTCCAGAAAAACTCAACCTTTTCTAAGAGGTTCGTACTCCGCTCTACTTCCAAAGGCGGCAGCCTGCGCGGTGCTCTGTCTCTCCCTGTACAATGTATATCAGCTGGCGCTGCCTCCCTCTTCTCCGTAGGACTTGTCTGCCTATTTTCGTCTTCCCTGGGACTCTGTCTGCCTGACACTTCAGATTGTATGGTACAGAGAAGGTCTGAGGACAGAAGATATTCCTCTGCTTGTTCTGCCTAAACACGCAATAGGGAAATAGAATTTATTAATATCACATCGCTGCAGATACTTCCACATTATATCTATTTTTCCTACCTATTACATATACTATAATATATATTTATCTCCTAAACAATTTGATGGGACACATGTGACTAACCCTTGTGATTCAAACAACTTTTTCACTTACTGTATAGTTTTCTTAAAAGGAAAGATTAACTGGCTTCCAGTTACTAAATCAAATCTATCAGGAGGTTTTTCTTATGTAATCTGAGAGCAGCATGATGTAGGGGCTCAGGCTTCAGTTCCAGCCCTGTGTCACTTATTAGGCGGTGTGCTGTCGTTTCACTAAAATCAATGTTTTATCAGCAGGAGATTATCACTTCAAGACTTAGGTGTCTAAAGCCTCCTAGTCTTCCTGATTGTGTACTGGAACTCAGCCTTCAACAATGATTGGGAGCCATCAGTGCACAGGGTACAAAAATCTACCAATCACTGGTGTGGGCGGGGTTAGACTGAGCTCGGTATTCAGGGAACGACTAAATCAGATTAAACTAATTTTACCAAAATGACTGCAAGCAGCCCAGTAAGTGACACATCGCTGGAATCAGGGTCCCAGCTCCTACATCATAATGCTCTCAGATCAAATAACTAAGACCTAGGGACATATTCCCTGTAAACTTGTAAACTGCTGCCAGACAATTATGTCCGTCCTCATTAGGATCCTAACGATTCGTTCTTTATTCACTGCTCTCCTGCATGGTATTCACTACTGTGCGGTCCAATGGGCGTGTATGGACCACCCTTGGCACCTGTTCTGAGCTCGCTTAACTCGCTAACCCAAAGCCATCAAACTCAGAGGGCGGGGTTAACGAGTTCACAGCATGCGCTGAGGTTGGTCCAGACACACCCACTGGACCACATGACACTGAGTACCATGCTGGAGAGCAGTGAATATTGATTTTAGGGGCATCATAGAATCTAGGGGCGCATAGAATGGATTCTAATGAGTATTCTGTACGAGTATATCTGTATACTCTTTCTTCCTCCCAGGCCAGGAGATGTGGGATCAGACCATGTCCCTGCAC
The DNA here is from genome assembly GCA_033576535.1 of Allobates femoralis. Taxonomy (NCBI): domain Eukaryota; kingdom Metazoa; phylum Chordata; class Amphibia; order Anura; family Aromobatidae; genus Allobates; species Allobates femoralis. The sequence continues at coordinate 25,921,775 of JARQOC010000009.1, forward strand.
GGTCAGACACATCCATTACAGGGACACATACATAAGATTATCTCAGCACAAGAGATGTGGTATGATCAGACCATGTCCCTGTACGGTCAGACACATCCATTACACAGTACATAGCAGGGACACATATATAAGATTATCTCAGCGCAGGAGATGTGGTATGATCAGACCATGTCCTTGTACAGTCAGACATGTCCATTACACAGTACATAGCAGGGACACATATATAATATTATCTCAGCACAGGAGATGTGGTATGATCAGACCATATCCCTGTACGGTCAGACACATCCATTATACAGTACATAGCAGGGACACATATATAAGAGTATCTCAGCGCAGGAGATGTGGTATGATCAGACCATGTCCCTGTACAGTCAGACACATCCATTACACAGTACATAGCAGGGGCACATATATAAGATTATATCAGCACAGGAAAAATTTTTTTTTTAAACATCCAATTTTTGAAATTATTATTATTATTCTAAGATCTTCTGCTTAAAATCAACTTTGTTTGTAGGAAAAAACCCTTTAAGTGGAAAATTCTTTAAAAGAAGAATGGGGACTAGACACAATTCTGGCACAGGGGCTCTTAGCTCTCAGGATAGACGTTTCCTTACCTTTACAGATATAATACTTGTTTTTTATACAGGTAAATTAGTGAGTCTGTGGGGAGTAAGAGGGCTTTCCTCTCATCTACATTACACTTTCCCACCTGAGCTCTCCCCTGGGAATAAGGATTTACACTTGAATCATATTTTTAGCTCTTGCCGATTTACAGATACGATCTGGTTGCCGGTACGTCGGCGCGTTTCAGGCTCCTGGAGGAGCTCATTTTACACTGCATACAAGTAATTAACGGATACAAAAGCCTTCACTGACAAGAGAGCTTCTTGGCAAGTAAGAGACATCCGAGATCAATAGACATCAAGGAAGAATACAGAAATAGCTCGTTATTTACTAGCACATTGATCTGATGGAGAATATATGCAGCGATGCACGGTCCTGATCCCATCATGACTGAGCGGAATTAATCTCTGATGTTATCCTGGGTAGACCCTAGTAGTGCGCTACACAAACATCAACAATAATGAGCCATTTAAACCCACTTAAAAACCCTATAAGCAGAAGAGAGGAGATAAAATCTTAAATTAGTGCCGAAAGTGTAAAATAACAATCAACATGAGTCACCAACTTCTGTCCCCTGCAATCCAGCCCTGACCCTTCTGTAGTGCTCCTGTGATCCAGCCCTGACCCTTCTGTAGAGCTCCTGTGATCCAGCCCTGACCCTTCTGTAGAGCTCCTGTGATCCAGCCCTGACATTTCTTCTATGCTCCTGCGATCAAGCCCTGACCCTTCTGTAGTGCTCCTGCGATCCAGCCCTGACCCTTCTCTAGTGCTCCTGCGATCCAGCCCTGACCCTTCTGTAGTGCTCCTGCGATCCAGCCCTGACCCTTCTCTAGTGCTCCTGCGATCCAGCCCTGACCCTTCTGTAGTGCTCCTGCGATCCAGCCCTGACCCTTCTGTAGTGCTCCTGCGATCCAGCCCTGACCCTTCTGTAGTGCTCCTGCGATCCAGCCCTGACCCTTCTCTAGTGCTCCTGCGATCCAGCCCTGACCCTTCTGTAGTGCTCCTGCGATCCAGCCCTGACCCTTCTGTAGTGGTCCTGCGATCCAGCCCTGACCCTTCTGTAGTGCTCCTGCGATCCAGCCCTGACCCTTCTGTAGTGCTCCTGCGATCCAGCCCTGACCCTTCTGTAGTGGTCCTGCGATCCAGCCCTGACCCTTCTGTAGTGCTCCTGCGATCCAGCCCTGACCCTTCTGTAGTGCTCCTGCGATCCAGCCCTGACCCTTCTGTAGTGCTCCTGCGATCCAGCCCTGACCCTTCTGTAGTGCTCCTGCGATCCAGCCCTGACCCTTCTGTAGTGCTCCTGCGATCCAGCCCTGACCCTTCTGTAGTGCTCCTGCGATCCAGCCCTGACCCTTCTGTAGTGCTCCTGCGATCAAGCCCTGACCCTTCTGTAGTGCTCCTGCGATCCAGCCCTAACCCTTCTGTAGAGCTCCTGCGATCCAGCCCTGACCCTTCTGTAGTGCTCCTGCGATCCAGCCCTAACCCTTCTGTAGTGCTCCTGCGATCCAGCCCTGACCCTTCTCTAGTGCTCCTGCGATCCAGCCCTGACCCTTCTGTAGTGCTCCTGCGATCCAGCCCTGACTCTTCTGTAGTGCTCCTGCGATCCAGCCCTGACCCTTCTGTAGTGCTCCTGCGATCCAGCCCTGACCCTTCTGTAGTGCTCCTGCGATCCAGCCCTAACCCTTCTGTAGAGCTCCTGCGATCCAGCCCTGACCCTTCTGTAGTGCTCCTGCGCTCCAGCCCTGACCCTTCTGTAGTGCTCCTGCGATCCAGCCCTAACCCTTCTGTAGAGCTCCTGTGATCCAGCCCTGACCCTTCTGTAGAGCTCCTGTGATCCAGCCCTGACATTTCTTCTATGCTCCTGCGATCAAGCCCTGACCCTTCTGTAGTGCTCCTGCGATCCAGCCCTGACCCTTCTCTAGTGCTCCTGCGATCCAGCCCTGACCCTTCTGTAGTGCTCCTGCGATCCAGCCCTGACCCTTCTCTAGTGCTCCTGCGATCCAGCCCTGACCCTTCTGTAGTGCTCCTGCGATCCAGCCCTGACCCTTCTGTAGTGCTCCTGCGATCCAGCCCTGACCCTTCTGTAGTGCTCCTGCGATCCAGCCCTGACCCTTCTCTAGTGCTCCTGCGATCCAGCCCTGACCCTTCTGTAGTGCTCCTGCGATCCAGCCCTGACCCTTCTGTAGTGGTCCTGCGATCCAGCCCTGACCCTTCTGTAGTGCTCCTGCGATCCAGCCCTGACCCTTCTGTAGTGCTCCTGCGATCCAGCCCTGACCCTTCTGTAGTGGTCCTGCGATCCAGCCCTGACCCTTCTGTAGTGCTCCTGCGATCCAGCCCTGACCCTTCTGTAGTGCTCCTGCGATCCAGCCCTGACCCTTCTGTAGTGCTCCTGCGATCCAGCCCTGACCCTTCTGTAGTGCTCCTGCGATCCAGCCCTGACCCTTCTGTAGTGCTCCTGCGATCCAGCCCTGACCCTTCTGTAGTGCTCCTGCGATCCAGCCCTGACCCTTCTGTAGTGCTCCTGCGATCAAGCCCTGACCCTTCTGTAGTGCTCCTGCGATCCAGCCCTAACCCTTCTGTAGAGCTCCTGCGATCCAGCCCTGACCCTTCTGTAGTGCTCCTGCGATCCAGCCCTAACCCTTCTGTAGTGCTCCTGCGATCCAGCCCTGACCCTTCTCTAGTGCTCCTGCGATCCAGCCCTGACCCTTCTGTAGTGCTCCTGCAATCCAGCCCTGACTCTTCTGTAGTGCTCCTGCGATCCAGCCCTGACCCTTCTGTAGTGCTCCTGCGATCCAGCCCTGACCCTTCTGTAGTGCTCCTGCGATCCAGCCCTAACCCTTCTGTAGAGCTCCTGCGATCCAGCCCTGACCCTTCTGTAGTGCTCCTGCGCTCCAGCCCTGACCCTTCTGTAGTGCTCCTGCGATCCAGCCCTAACCCTTCTGTAGAGCTCCTGCGATCCAGCCCTGACCCTTCTGTAGTGCTCCTGCGCTCCAGCCCTGACCCTTCTGTAGTGCTCCTGCAATCCAGACCTGGCCCTTCTGCTGTGCTCCTGTGATACAGCCCTGACCCTTCCACGGTGCTCCTGCAATGCAGCCCTACTGTTCAGCCAGTGTTCCTGCAATCAAACCCTGACCCTTCCACCGTGCTCCTGTGATCCATCCTAGACCCTTCAGCAGTGTTCCTGCAATTCAGCCTTGGTCCTTCTGCAGTGTTCCTGTCATCCAGCGCTGACCTTTCTGCAGTGCTCCTGCGATGCAGCCTAGCCCTTCAGCAGTGTTCCAGCAATTTAGCCTTGGCCCTTTTGCAGTGTTCCTGTGATCCAGCGCTAACCGTTCCACGATGCTCCTGCAATTTTTCCCTAACCCTACTGCTCTGCTCCTGCGATTTTGCCCTGACCCTTCTGCTCTGCTCCTGTGATCCAGCCCTGATCCTTCCACCATGTTCCTGCGATCCAGTCCTGACCCTTCTGCTGTGCTCCTATGAATGTGCAGGATCTGATAGAACAGATGATTACTGGACGTGTGGACCTAGACATATACTTAGAGACTATGATGAGCTCAATTCTAAGAAAAGAAGCAATGACCTGCTAATCTGGGTGACACGCTATCTGTCTATAGTGGAGAATATGCATTCTGCAATCTTCCAGGTATTCTCCACAGGTTCCTTATGACCACCCCCTTACCACCTACATGACTCGCTCATCCTTCAGCGGTCACTGGTATCGTCGGTCACTCACCATCACAGGCTTAGGAAGTTCCTTCACCTTCTTGTCTTTCTTTTTTTCCTTTTCTTTTTCTTCTCTCGCTTCTTTCCACCACTTTGGCCTTGCAGCTTTGCTCGCTCCTCTGTGACCAGTTCTCTGTAATGTTCGTCGATCGGATGGTCCCACGTGGACTGACCGGTGGCAAAGTTGAAATAATAGATATCACCGGTGACATCCTGGCTGCAAGACAAACAAGAGGGCAACGTCTGCGGAGAGCCTGGAACTCACATAACAGGACTGGAGTCATTACACCAGGCATTGTGGTAGTAATCCGGTGAGGAGACTTAAAGAGGCTGTTTGGTAGAAACAAATTAACCACAAGACGTGGTAACATATTGATTGGTGGACGGTCTGACCGCCGGGACCTTCACCGAGTGCTCGACCATGTTCCAGTCATTCTCTGTACTCTGCTTTTTCCAGTTGCCTTTTTTTCCTGTATTTTACACTAAAGGGTCTCTTTTAACAGTCTATGGGTCCAAAAACAAGCCCATGATGTGAACATGGGTCACTGATGGGTCACTATGACAGCTGGGGGTCTGCTGAAGACCTCCCCATGATTGTCATTACGGAGCTGCCTTGAAATCTGCCTGCGGCCGGGCTTCAAAGAAGATACTGTGATTTGTGCTATATACAGCAATACTATGGCATTGCTGTATATAGCACACGCAATCAGACAATCTCAGCTTCAAGTCCGCTAAGGAGACAAATAAATGCCGTGAAAAGTTAACAAAAAAAAAAAAAATTATTTAAATATATGATAAAAACAAACATTAAAATCACCCCAATCTTCTCCCTTTAAAAACTAGGATAATAAAAAAATAAAAATAATACACATGTGGTAACAGCACGTTCAGAAAAGTCCGATCTGTGAAGATATAAAACTAAATAGATAAATCAACCAGCTCGGTAAACACTAGATTAATAAAATGACGTCTGGTGGAATACAGCAGTGCGGTGTTTAACCCTTCATCCTCCTTACTCTATAAGCACCACACTGGGGACTGCAGCAGCTGTGATCTGCTTTTATAGTGGTTGTGACTCTCACAACCACACAAGGTGAAGCCTCTGAGGTCATATTTTATCTCTCAGACCCTTCATCCTCCCTACTTTAATTTTCCGAGATAATGACCTTTGGGTTTCCATAATCATCAACATTAACATAAATAAACACATGGAATAGATCCCTCTGTGTGTAATGACTCTATATAATCTATGGGTTTTACTTTATGTATTGAATTACAGAAATAAAGAAACTTTTATGATATTCTAATTCATTGAGATGCTCCTATATATGTGTAATAAAATGACGGAGTCTCTCATAGCAACCAAGACTGATCAATGAGCGATATAACGTGATCATCTCAGACTCAGACAAACTTATTTCTGCACCAAATCTGCAAAGGAAAAATAAGCAACAAGTGCACAAAATGTCAGAATTCTCATTAACTTTGTGGAATAAGGATTTGCACGCAGATTTGTGCACTAAAAAAAAACATAATAAAAACGCATTGTGTGCACAGGGCCTTACTCTATCCAAATAGTATGCAGGCATGTGATCAGCTGCTCGGGTAGAACGGGTACAGTTCCCTACATATGTGAATGTCATAGCCTGTGTGTGATCTGACCGTTTCCCGAGATCGCTGTACGCCATCACATTTTCTTCCTCTTACCATGGCTTCCAATCTGGAGGTAAAGAGCAACGATCCCTTCCCGAGCCAACCACCCTCAGGTCAGCCTCAGCGTCTGGATCGATCCCGATCATCCTGGCGTACTCCTGAATTTCTATATAAAAAAAGGAGACATTACCAGAAATGCAAAATGCATTGAGAATCCAATACTGCAAAATGACAGATGTACAGCAAATGATCGGTAATTCTTGCCCCCCCAATGATGGGAGTGAGTGGAGGTTAGTGATCACTGACTCCAAGGTGCATCTGTCTGACTGATGCACAAGAGGGTATGGCTGAGCCGGCACATGTCGATTGAGTCCCGGGAAACCCGTCCTGTATTAGGCCGTTTCTTGCGTTTTGTCTGCAGGCGGAGGGCATGTAGACACAAACCTGCTGCCATTACTGAATGTGAACGCAGCGGAGAATACTCCGCATGGTTTCACATAGTATGGTGCCTGGCCACCAATCGAGGTCTCGGTGACGGCCAGAGGCGGAGATCAGCAGCAGAGATCTCCTCCTCCGGCCGCCGCAGATCTCCCGCCAGTGTTGACAGGAGATTTGAAGAAACAGCTGATCTGACAGTTGTTTAAATCTCCCGCGCCGATACCAAAGAGGTGATGTCGGTGCGGGAGATTTAAACAGCTGTCAGATCAGGAGATCTCCGGCTGCTCCAGCTGATCTCCCGGTGGCCGGCATCATTCCCTTGCCCAATGCAGATTCACGATTCATCACTGAATATGACTTTCATCCTGTCATCCACAGTCCACGATTGCTTTTCCTTAGCCCTTTGTAACCTTGTTTTTTTCTATTTAGGTGTTAATGATGGCTTATGTTTAGCGTTTCTGTATGTAAATCCCATTTCCTTTAGGGGTTTCTTACAGTTCGGTCACAGACATTAACTCCAGTTTCCTCCCATTCGTTCCTCACTTGTTCTGTTGTGCATTTCCTGTTTTGGAGACGTATTGCTTTATGTTTCCGGTCTTGACGCTTTGATGTCTTCCTTGGTCTACCAGTATGTTTCCCTTTAACAACCTTCCCATGTTGTTTGTATTTGGTCCAGATTTTAGACACAGCTGTGAACAACCAACATCTTTGGCAACATTGCCTGATGATTTACCCTCTTTTAAGCGTTTGATAATCCTCTCCTTTGTTTCAATGGACATCTCTCGTGTTGTAGCCATGATTCATGTCAGTCCACTTGGTGCAGCAGCTCTCCAAGGTGTGATCACTCCTTTTTAGATGCAGACTAACGAGCAGATCTTATTTGATGCAGGTGTTAGTTTTGGTAATGAGAATTTACAGGGTGTTTCCATAAATTTTTCCTCAGAATTGAGTGATTTCATAGTTTTTCCCTCTGCTTGGTCTACAAAAGTAACCGTTACTGGCTAGCACATTTTTTATCTTGATTTCTTTTAGTGTTTCTTAAAGCCATAAAGTTCCCATGTGAAATGACTTTAGTTTTGTCCCATGTCTGTGATCTGCCTTATTTCTACAAAATTAAACAACTGAATGGACATCCTCCGAGCCAGGGGATTCCTGAATTTTTGTCAGGGGTTGTAGCAGCTGGACGCAGGTTTTCGGCAGCTTGCCGCTTACCATGTTCTTGAGGGATATAGCTCTCATCATGGTCTTCCTCCAGGATCAGCTGATCTCCCATCCGAGCGGCAGGAATGGCCAACATGTCGGAGCGGGACACAAGCAGGCCTGCGGAGGAAGCAGTCAGCAATTAGCATATTCCAGAGTTATCCCACCAACAGTACTTATTACCTATCTATAGAGAAGGTGATGGCACATCACCGCTGCAGCTGATCACTCAGGTCACAGGTAGAAGAGCAGCTCAGAGAATGACTGCAGGGGTGATGAGCGATAAAGTTGCGAAGTCAGTGCTGCAGCCAAAAAACAGAGGCAGAGGGAGAGAGGGTGGGAGGGAGAGCGGAGGCAGCAGAGGGAGAGTTGGAGGGAATGGCGGGGGCAGAGGGAGAGTTGGAAGGAATGGCGGGGGCAGAGGGAGAGTTGGAGGGAATGGTGGGGGCAGAGGGAGAGTTGGAGGGAATGGTGGGGGCAGAGGGAGAGTTGGAGGGAATGGCGGGGGCAGAGGGAGAGGTGGAGGGAATGGCGGGGGCAGAGGGAGAGGTGGAGGGAATGGTGGTGGCAGAGGGAGAGGTGGAGGGAATGGTGGGGGCAGAGGGAGAGGTGGACGAAATGGTGGGGGGAGAGGGAGAGGTGGAGGGAATGTTGGGGGCAGAGGGAGAGGTGGAGGGAATGGCAGGGGAAGAGGGAGAGTTGCAGGGATTGGCGGGGGCAGAGGGAGAGGTGGAGGGAATGGCGGGGGCAGAGGGAGAGTTGGAGGGAATGGCGGGGGCAGAGGGAGAGGTGGAGGGAATAGTGGGGGCAGAGGGAATTGCAGAGGGAATGGCGGGGGCAGAGGGAGAGGTGGAGGGAATAGTGGGGGCAGAGGGAATTGCAGAGGGAATGGCGCAGAGGGAAGAAGCGGCGTCAATTCTTTCAGGGTTTTTGTAGTGTTTTCCACCATTGAAAGCAACGAGAAAAATGCAACTGCTGCGTTTTTGTCGATTTTATGGTGAATAAAACTAACTTTATTAAACATGTACTGTCGACAAACGACACTAAAAACGCAGCACAACCTACTTTTTACTGCCAAGGAACAGGTTTTGGCTGCAGCAAAAAAAGCAGCATGTGAACATAGACTAAGGACCTTCACAGCCTGCAGGGATCTTTATTTTTTACACCACAAATCAGTGAGACATAGAAGAATTGTCATGAAAGATCCACAGGGCAGGTGAGACCTCACAGATGATCCCACAGATCCCAAGTGTCGCAAATCTGCAGCAGACGAGGGATTAGGGAGCGGCGCGGCCTCCATCTGCCGCCTCTCGGGAGGACGCTGTCATTATCGTGTCGCTTATTATGGGGCCGCGGAGTGAGATTGTACAATGTACGATAGCTAAAGAAGAACAGGAAGGTGAAAAAAAAACAAAATAACTTGCAGGCGGTCATTGGGTTTTTGATGCGTTTTGTAAATCGGGTGAATTCTCGGTGCAGATTTCGCCCCATACAAGAAATGGGAAAAATCTGCAGCAGAATCCGCACATAACAGACAAAGAACCTGCAGAAAAGCTGCCGGAAAATACACAGCAAAAACGCACCGTGTGAACGCGGACTGAGGCGAGGGATGATCCGGGATTCACTGTGGAGAATTTCTGCAGAATCGCAGATTTCAGGACGGTTTGGGGAGATCTGTGGACTCTTCTGTTAGATAAAAGAACAGCAGAATACCACAACTCCCGGCGTGGCCCGCACACGCCACAACTCCCAGCCTGACCCGCACACACCACAACTCCCAGCCTGACCCGCACACACCACACAACTCCCAGCGTGACCCGCACACGCCACAACTCCGGCGTGGCCCGCACACGCCACAACTCCTGGTGCGGCCCGCAAACCACACAACTCCCAGCCTGACCCGCACACACCACAACTCCCAGCCTGACCCGCACACACCACAACTCCCAGCGTGCCCGCACACACCACAACTCCCAGCGTGACCCGCACACCCACAACTCCAGCGTGGCCCGCACACACCACAACTCCCGGCGTGGCCCGCACACACCACAACTCCCGGCTGAGCCCGCACACACCACAACTCCCGCCTGACCCGCACACACCACAACTCCAGCCTGACCGCACACACACACTCCCAGCCTGACCCGCACGCACCACAACTCCCAGCCTGACCCGCACGCACCACAACTCCCAGCCTGACCCGCACACACACAACTCCCAGCGTGACCCGCACCACCACAACTCCCAGCGTGACCCGCACACCCACAACTCCCAGGTGACCCGCACACCCCACAACTCCCAGCGTGACCCGCACACCCCACAACTCCCAGGTGACCCGCACACCCCACAACTCCCAGCCTGACCCGCACACCCCACAACTCCCAGCCTGACCCGCACACACCACAACTCCCAGCCTGACCCGCACACACCACAACTCCCAGCCTGACCCGCACACACACAACTCCCAGCCTGACCCGCACACACCACAACTCCCAGCCTGACCCGCACACACCACAACTCCCAGCCTGACCCGCACACACCACAACTCCCAGCCTGACCCGCACACACCACAACTCCCAGCCTGACCCGCACACACCACAACTCCCAGCCTGACCCGCACACACCACAACTCCCAGCCTGACCCGCACACACCACAACTCCCAGCCTGACCCGCACACACCACAACTCCCAGCCTGACCCGCACACACCACAACTCCCAGCCTGACCCGCACACACCACAACTCCCAGCCTGACCCGCACACACCACAACTCCCAGCCTGACCCGCACACACCACAACTCCCAGCCTGACCCGCACACACCACAACTCCCAGCCTGACCCGCACACACCACAACTCCCAGCCTGACCCGCACACACCACAACTCCCAGCCTGACCCGCACACACCACAACTCCCAGCCTGACCCGCACACACCACAACTCCCAGCGTGACCCGCACACACCACAACTCCCAGCCTGACCCGCACACACCACAACTCCCAGCGTGACCCGCACACACCACAACTCCCAGCCTGACCCGCACACACCACAACTCCCAGCCTGACCCGCACACACCACAACTCCCAGCCTGACCCGCACACACCACAACTCCCAGCCTGACCCGCACACACCACAACTCCCAGCCTGACCCGCACACACCACAACTCCCAGCCTGACCCGCACACACCACAACTCCCAGCCTGACCCGCACACACCACAACTCCCAGCCTGACCCGCACACACCACAACTCCCAGCTGACCCGCACACACCACCACAACTCCCAGCCTGACCCGCACACACCACAACTCCCAGCCTGACCCGCACACACCACAACTCCCAGCCTGACCCGCACACACCACAACTCCCAGCCTGACCCGCACACACCACAACTCCCAGCGTGACCCGCACACACCACAACTCCCGGTGACCCGCACACACCACAACTCCCAGCCTGACCCGCACACACCACAACTCCCAGCCGGGACCGCACACACCACAACTCCCACCATGGCCGGCCTGTGTGTTAGTGTCAGTGCATACTGAGGGTTGTAGTCTCCCATCAGCTGTAGTGAGAGATGCCGCGCGTCCTGGGCCCCTCCGCGCGGTCCTGGGCCCCTCCGCACTCACCTGCAGTATCGGCTCCGCTTCCAGGGACGCTCCCCGCGTTGCCCTGCAAAAAGTAACGGTAACTACTTCCGGGATCTTCCTGCCTGGCAACGAGAAGAACCCGCCCACTCCAGTAACGATTGGATAACGGGATTAGATTCACGTCGTGATTGGATAATTTTCCAGTCAATCACCAGAAGGCGGGGCGTGACGTCACCTGCCGCCGAGGGTCTGACGGGAAATGTAGTCTGCCGGTCAGTGTGTGTGGGCGGGAGAGATGAGTGCAGGAGGAGCGCCCTGTATATAATGAGGGGGAGGGGGGGGTGTGACTGCTCTGCTGAGCCCTGAGCTGTCACTACATATAATGATCTCGCTACATACAGTGACCTAACTAATAACCAATAATAATGTCCCCTATCCTGAGCCCCTTCCAATAATAATGTCCCCATCCTGAGCCCCTTCCAATAATAATGTCCCATCCTGAGCCCCTTCCAATAATAATGCCCCCATCCTGGCCCCTTCCAATAATAATGTCCCCATCCTGACCCCTTCCAATAATAATGCCCCATCCTGAGCCCCTTCTAATGATAATGTCCCCATCCTGAGCCCCTTCTAATGATAATGTCCCCATCCTGAGCCCCTTCCTAATATAATGTCCCCATCCTGAGCCCCTTCTAATGAAAAATGTCCCCATCCTGAGCCCCTCTCAATGATAATGTCCCCATCCTGAGCCCTTCAATAATAATTGCCCCATCCTAAGCCCCTTCCAATAATAATGCCCCATCCTGAGCCCCTTCCAATAATAATGCCCCATCCTGAGCCCCTTCTAATGATAATGTCCCCATCCTGAGCCCTTCTAATAATAATGTCCCCATCCTGAGCCCCTTCCAATAATAATGCCCCCATCCTGAGCCCCTTCCAATAATAATGCCCCATCCTGAGCCCCTTCAATAATAATGCCCCCATCCTGTGCCCCTTCCAATAATAATGCCCCATCCTGAGCCCCTTCCAATAATAATGCCCCATCCTGAGCCCTTCCAATAATAATGTCCCCATCCTGAGCCCCTTCAATGATAATGTCCCCATCCTGAGCCCTTCTAATAATAATGTCCCCATCCTGATGCCCCTTCCAATAATAATGCCCCACTCCTGAGCCCCTTCCAATAATAATGCCCCCATCCTGAGCCCCTTCCAATAATAATGCCCCATCCTGAGCCCCTTCCAATAATAATGCCCCATCCTGAGCCCCTTCTAATAATAATGTCCCCATCCTGAGCCCCTTCCAATAATAATGTTCCCATCCTGAGCCCCTTCTAATAATAATGTTCCCATCCTGAGCCCCTTCCAATAATAATGTCCCCATCCTGAGCCCCTTCTAATAATAATGTCCCCATCCTGAGCCCCTTCTAATAATAATGTCCCCATCCTGAGCCCCTTCTAATAATAATGCCCCCATCCTGAGCCCCTTCCAATAATAATGCCCCCATCCTGAGCCCCTTCTAATAATAATGTCCCCATCCCGAGCCCCTTCTAATAATAATGTCCCCATCCTGAGCCCCTTCTAATAATAATGTCCCCATCCTGAGCCCCTTCTAATAATAATGTCCCCATCCTGAGCCCCTTCCAATAATATTGTCCCCATCCTGGGCCCCTTCTAATAATAATGTGTCCCCATCCTGAGCCCCTTCCAATAATAATGCCCCCATCCTGAGCCCCTTCCAATAAGAATGCCCCCATCCTGAGCCCCTTCCAATAATAATGTCCCCATCCTGAGCCCCTTCCAATAATAATGCCCCCATCCTGAGCCCCTTCCAATAATAATGTCCCCATCCTGAGCCCCTTCCAGTAATAATGTCCCCATCCTGAGCCCCTTCCAATAATAATGCCCCCATCCTGAGCCCCTTCCAGTAAGAATGCCCCCATCCTGAGCCCCTTCCAATAATAATGTCCCCATCCTGAGCCCCTTCCAATAATAATGCCCCATCCTGAGCCCCTTCCAATAATAATGTCCCCATCCTGAGCCCCTTCCAGTAATAATGTCCCCATCCTGAGCCCCTTCCAATAATAATGCCCCCATCCTGAGCCCCTTCTAATAATAATGTCCCCATCCTGAGCCCCTTCCAATAATAATGTCCCCATCCTGAGCCCCTTCCAATAATAATGTCCCCATCCTGAGCCCCTTCCAATAATAATGCCCCCATCCTGAGCCCCTTCTAATAATAATGCCCCCATCCTGAGCCCCTTCCAATAATAATGCCCCCATCCTGAGCCCCTTCCAATAATAATGCCCCCATCCTGAGCCCCTTCTAATAATAATGTCCCCATCCTGAGCCCCTTCAAATAATAATGTCCCCATCCTGAGCCCCTTCTAATAATAATGTCCCCATCCTGAGCCCCTTCCAATAATAATGTCCCCATCCTGAGCCCCTTCCAATAATAATGCCCCCATCCTGGGCCCCTTCTAATAATAATGTCCCCATCCTGAGCCCCTTCCAATAATAATGTCCCCATCCTGAGCCCCTTCCAATAATAATGCCCCCATCCTGGGCCCCTTCTAATAATAATGTCCCCATCCTGAGCCCCTTCAAATAATAATGTCCTCCATCCTGAGCCCCTTCTAATAATAATGCCCCCATCCTGAGCCCCTTCCAATAATAATGTCCCCATCCTGAGCCCCTTCCAATTATAATGTCCCCATCCTGAGCCCCTTCCAATTATAATGTCCCCATCCTGAGCCCCTTCCAATAATAATGCCCCCATCCTGAGCCCCTTCTAATAATAATGTCCCCATCCTGAGCCCCTTCCAATTATAATGTCCCCATCCTGAGCCCCTTCCAATTATAATGTCCCCATCCTGAGCCCCTTCCAATAATAATGCCTCCATCCTGAGCCCCTTCCAGTAATAATGTCCCTATCCTGGGCCCCTTCCAATAATAATGTCCCCATCCTGAGCCCCTTCCAATAATAATGTCCTCCCTCCTGAGCCCCTTCCAGTAATAATGTCCCCATCCTGAGCCCCTTCCAATAATAATGCCCCCATCCTGAGCCCCTTCCAATAATAATGCCCCCATCCTGAGCCCCTTCCAGTAATAATGTCCCCATCCTGAGCCCCTTCCAGTAATAATGTCCTCCCTCCTGAGCCCCTTCCAGTAATAATGTCCCCATCCTGAGCCCCTTCCAATAATAATGCCCCCATCCTGAGCCCCTTCCAGTAATAATGTCCCCACCCTGAGCCCCTTCCAGTAATAATGCCCCCATCCTGAGCCCCTTCTAATAATAATGTCCCCATCCTGTGCCCCTTCTAATAATAATACCCCCATCCTGGGCCCCTTTCAATAATAATGTTCCCATCCTGAGCCCCTTTCAATAATAATGTTCCCATCCTGAGCCCCTTCTAATAATAATGTCCCCATCCTGAGCCCCTTCTAATAATAATGTCCCCATCCTGAGCCCCTTCTAATAATAATGTCCCCATCCTGAGCCCCTTCTAATAATAATGTCCCCATCCTGAGCCCCTTCTAATAATAATGCCCCCATCCTGAGCCCCTTCCAATAATAATGTTCCCATCCTGAGCCCCTTCTAATAATAATTCCCCCATCCTGAGCCCCTTCCAATAATAATGCCCCCATCCTGGGCCCCTTCCAATAATAATGTTCCCATCCTGGGCCCCTTCCAATAATAATGTTCCCATCCTGAGCCCCTTCCAATAATAATGCCCCCATCCTGGGCCCCTTCCAATAATAATGTTCCCATCCTGAGCCCCTTCCAATAATAATGTCCCCATCCTGGGCCCCTTCCAATAATAATGTCCCCATCCTGGGCCCCTTCCAATAATAATGTCCCCCGTTCTGCTGCTTTTCTCTCGCACATTTATAAAAAAACAAAATCAATCTATCTATCCAAACTGCAATTGATATCGTGAGTGCGTCGTGTCGTGTAAGGCTGCCTTCACACTGGGGTCAGGTCCGATCCGGGTGACAGCCCCGGAATTTGGCCCCATAGTATCCTATGGGACCGGATGAAGCCGGATGGCAGCTCTCTGGCATCCGGCTTCCATCTCCCTGGAAGAATTTTTCTCCCGGACACAAAAACGTTGCTTGTCCAACAATCTCCCCAAAACTGGCGTCTCCCAGATCCTCCCGGGGCAATCCGGCGCTCCCTTAACATGGGAGCCTATGGGGCCAGATTGCCCCGATCCGGGAGGTTCTAGGAACCGGACACCTGCGGCTGCACGCCGCTGTTATTTCAGGATCGCTATTGAATCGATATTGCGTCGTGTAACGGTACCATAAGACCTTCTTCCAGCTTCTTCTGTTATACATCACATCTCATTTAAGGTACCGTTACTCGCTTCCACATCGCCGGCAACTCACAGGAGCGCGCATGTTTTTGGCCGCTGGCCAAGATGGCTGTGCTGCTGTCAGACGAGGAGACATCGCCGGCAGCGCAGCGGCGATGTTGAAAGCAACTATCGCTGCCAGGGTTAAATTCAACCCAGGGATCCTTAACATTGGCCTCAATGGGGGAAGTTGCTTGCAACATCGCTGTTGCGGTGTCAGACTGGGCGATGCAGGCAGATCGCCTGAGCAACATCACCAGGTTGCCGGACATTGTTGTGAAACCAGGCGATGTTTCTTAGGCTGGTTTCACGTCACGTTTTTTGTGATCCGAGCCGATCCGATGAGAACCGGATAGGCCCGGATCACATTTCTGCCCAATAGTTTGCCTATGGGCCCGGATGGAGCCGGATGGCAGCTCTCTGAATCTGGGAGGACTCAGATTTTTCACCCGGACAAAAAAAATACCGCATGCACGATTTTTGTGTCTGGGGAAAAAATCGCCCCAAACCGGATCCTCCTGGATTCTCCCGGATCCAGGGCAATCCGGCGCTCCCTAACATTGGAGCCTATAGGGCCAGATTGCCCCGGTCCGGGAGGATCCGGGAACCGGACACATGCGGCCGCACGCAGCTGTTGTTTCAGGACCGCGTCTAGCTCGCCGCTAGCCTGATTCATCAGCAACTTCAGCTGAGTGCGGCTGCACACCGGACCTGAGGGCATATTAGCCCTCTGGTTCTGTGTGCTGATCCGATCCGGGGCTGTCCGGTCCACAACAGCAACTATCGCCATTGAAATCACCCTGTTACACGGGGCAACTCTCCAGCGATGTCACCGCAACTTGGCCACGCCCCTGAGTTGCCGGCGATGTTGCCCCATGTAACGGTACCTTCACATCTCAATTATCCAATACACAATACAATCTCTTATTACACCTTGCTGTAACCTTTTTCCCTTTTGCAGGTTACTACACCCTGTGACTCCAATCCCTATGTATTATACTTTTATCTTGTTTGCATCAATCACTTGTTTATAAAAGTGCTATACACATTCTTATTGTTGATTGGGCACTCCTTGTATAGCTGTGCGCTTGATTAATCTTCATACAATCTAGTTTTTTTTTCATATAATCTATTTTATATTTTTTTTTTCTGCATGTACATACCCTGGCCTCGCTGCTGCTCCCGGCGTTGGGGAAGTCCTTCTGCGCATGCGCGGTTAGCCCTCAGCGTCAGTATCTCTATGGTTACCTGGAAGTAGGGCCGCCGATGAAACGTCACATCTATTACCTGAAGGCCAATAAAGGCAAGATACATCTGGAAGGAGTGCTGCAGTTCTTGTTTCATTTGGTCTGTATAAAGGAGTGATTGAACCCTAATCTGGGCTGAATTTCCACCCACCTTACTAGGAAGAAGTGCTGGTCCATTTTTTGCATTGATTGTATCTATCTATCTATCTATCTATCTATCTATCTATCTATCTATCTATCGAAAAAAAGTTCACAGCAGCACTCAGTCACTGCCAATCATGTGTGTATATACATATAGATAGATAGAAGTGAAACATGAGAAAAAAATATAAAAAAAACATGCATTTTTTCTAAAAACTCAATTTTTGGAATTTTTGGGATATATTATCCTTGTAAAGTAAGGTTCTTAGTACATGTATTGGCCAATACCTGTTTGCCCATCAACCACAGCAAGGTGACCTTAGATCTGATGGGTCCCTGTCCTACCATGCAACTCTTTCCTTGGATTTAGCTAAGCCTCCATTTTTATCATATTTATGGGAAGTGGGAAGACTCACTTCAATCAAAGATCGCCTGGGGTCGATAGGGGTGCAGAGTAAAGCTGTGGAGCCAGTAACTCCAACAATTACCGTATATAGTAACAAAAAAAAGCTGAACAGCACTCAAGGTCCAGTCTGAACTGGTGCAAGCTGCAATACTGAATAATATACAGGAAAAAGTTCACAGCAGCAGCAGTGCCAATCATGTGTGTGTATATATAGATAGAAGTATTTTTTTCTGTATAGTGTTCGGTGTTGCAGCTTGCACCAGTACAGACTGGACCTTGAGTGCTGTTCAGCTTTTTTTTGTGTTACTATATACGGTAATTGTTGGAGTTACTGGCTCCACAGCTTTACTCTGCACCCCATCGACCCCAGGTGGTCATTGATTGAAGTGAATCCTCCCACTTCCATAAAAAGTATAAAAATGGAGGCTTAGGTAAGTCCAAAGAAAGAGTGCATGGTAGGACAGGGAGCCATCAGATCTAAGGTCACCTTGCTGTGGTTGATGGGCAAACAGGTATTGGCCAATATGGGTACCAAGAACCTTACTTTACAAAGATAAAATATTCAAAAAAAAATAAAAAATTGAGTTGAAAAAATTAATGTTTGTATATTTTTCTCAAATGTGTTTTACTTCTATCTATCTATATGTACGGTATATATACACACATCTGATCTGCTGTGAACTGTTTCTATATGTCATTTGACTTGCATCAGTTCGGATGGACTGTATCTGTTTATTTTATTTTTATCTATCTATCTATCTATCTATCTATCTATCTTCTGTCTGTACTTCTATCTTCTATCTATCTATCTATCTATCTGTCTTCTCTGTCTATCTATCTATCTATCTATCTATCATCTATCTATCTTCAGTCTCATCATCTATCTATCTATCTAATCTATCTATCTATCTATCTATCATCTAAGCTATCTATCTAATCTATCTATCTATCTAACTATCTATCTGAATCTATCTATCTATCTAATCCTATCTATCTAATCTATCTATCTATCTACCTAATCTATCTATCTATCTATCTATCTATCTATCTAATCTATCTATCTAATCTATCTATCTATCTATCTTATCTAATCTATCTATCTACATCTATCTATCTAATCTATCTATCTAATCTATCTATCTAATCTACCTATCTATCTATCTATCTATCTACTCTATCCTATCTATCTATCTATCTAACTATCTATACTATCTACCTATCTATCTATCTAAATATCTATCTATCTAATCTATCTTATCTTTTTCTCAATCTATCTATCTAATCTATCTATCTAATCTATCTATCTAATCTATCTATCTAATCTATCTATCTAATCTATCTATCTAATCTATCTATCTAATCTATCTATCTATCTATTTTCTATCTATCTATCTATCTATCTATCTATCTATCTATCTATCTATCTATCGCTATATTTATAAATACACTGCTATATTTATAAGTAAATATGACATGTGTTATATTTCTATATCCATTAATATATAATAAGTAGTTTTATCCTAGATATAGGCTGTAGCTTGCCTGATTTGGCTCCTGTAGACTCTGCTCAGTCTCAGGTCAGTGATGTTCCATGGATGACAGTTGTGACATTGTATCTGTGTCTCATGTGACAATGTGACAAGTTCTAGGTTTCTTCAGAACAATGTTTCATTCTTTCCTCATCAAGAACTACATTTCCCATGGATCCCCATCCTTTCCTTTCCTCTCCTTCCCCCTCCTTCCTCCTCTTCCTCCTCCTCCTTCTCCTCCTCCTCCTCCTCCAGCATCCCTGTCTATCCTCCTCCACAGCAGAGTGCAGATGAGGAGGGGGCTCTGACAATTCCGCCTGGCACCAGCAGGAGGGGGGGGGACCGAGGAATGTAGTAAATCCCCAGCCATGGTGAGGGAGGGGGCACAAGGCAACTCCAGGGCCTGGTGCATGAATGTGCTCACCCTGGTCCTCCTCCCTGCAGACCTCTAGACCAGAGCATCCTTCATCCATCCTCAGGAGGAGGAGGAGAGATCCAGGCTGTCTATGATGATGATGATGATGATACTCTTGGCTGACATGGAGCACTGGAGGCTTTGAGGCACCTGCTTTGGGTTTTCTTAGCACGGAGGGTGGGAACGACTGCAGGTTAGAAATATGGAGATCTTGGCTTTTGCAAGTACCAGCAGCCTCTTGCTGATGCTTCTACCCTGCTGCCTGCCAGTTACCGCCGGGCAATTGGCCATTAAAGTGCCCCTGAAGAATTATCCGGGGCTCGGAGGAGCCGTCCAGTCCAACAGAGTCAAGAGGTCAACGGAAGAAGAGACCGGGCAAGAGACCAACTTCATGGACATGAAAGACAACCTGAGAGGGAAGTCCGGCCAAGGATATTACGTGGAGATGAGGGTGGGCACTCCTCCCCAGACGGTATGTGATGGGGGCCTTATGTGTGTAATATAATAAACTCAATATCAAATGGGCAGAAGAAATGTGAAGTTGGGATTTGGGGGCTCTAGACTGGTCCTCAGCGGGTGAGAACGTCTATTAACGCATTAATAATACCAGTGAATGATCAGATGAATGCCGTGTGTTACATTGTATCATTCCGTGAGCCATATTTGTTTCCAGTGCATCATTGTATCAAATGGAACAAGTCAACAAGTCAGCCATGCACTATACGCTTAGGGGTTATTCCCAAAATATGACGTTATACCCTATCCATTACAGAGGGAAAACGTATTGATCGCAACTGGGACCAGGAGTGTAACTACAACAGGTGCAGGGGTTGCAATCGTACCAGGGCCCTGTAGCCTAGGGGGCCCCAAAAGTCCCTTTGGCCTATAGAAAAAGACTATTTCTATTAAAGAATTGCAATAATTGGGGGCCCCTTTGGAGATTTTGCATCGGGGCCCATGAGCTTCCAGTTATACCACTGTCTGGGACCCAAAGCAATCCCAACAACCAGGGTCTGGAACTCAAAAACTGGGGTGTGCAAAGCTCTATCTTGTATGGAGCTGTACTCCGACAGTCCTATAGACAATGAATGGAGCGGAGATCGACCATGCGCAACGATGTTCCATGCAAATTAGGCTAGTGTCAGATTTTAGTACCTTTTTCTCAAGATCACTGGGGGGGGTCTCAGCATTCAGACCCCCAGTATAGTATGTGAATATCAGACTCTTAATAATTATTATTATCCACTATATAAATACCCTATTGATTTTGTTTGTCTGTCTGTGTGTTTGTAAGCTTGTCCCGAAAACAAAGCCACCTATAGGACATTGTGTAAATTACAGGTAATCTGGAATGTGAAGAAACCCAAAAGTTTGGTTGATCAGTCAAAGAAAACTGCGCCACCTATAGGACATCAGTGACGGGAGGGCCACACATTGTCCAGGACACTGGCTGCAGGGCAGGCTTTCATCATCGCCTGCACCTGGGTCTGCTACGTCATACCCTTGGCATGGACCCATCCTGCTGCTTTACTTCCTCCCATTTGTGTTCCACTCTGGAGCATAGGCTGGTGTAGCGGCTCCTCAGTGTACAGGGGGTAAGAGATGTCGCACAGGGGTGAGTCAGACAGCACACAAAGGGAGAGAGAGCAAACAATGGAAAGAGAGAGTGCACAGGGGTGAGTGAGAAAGCACACAGGGGGAGAGAGAGCGAACAATGGAAAGAGAGAGTGCACAGGGGTGAGTGAGACAGCGCACAGGGGGAGAGAGCAATCAATGGAAAGAGAGAGTGCACAGGGGTGAGTGAGACAGCACACAAAGGGAGAGAGAGCAATCAATGGAAAGAGAGAGTGCACAGGGGTGAGTGAGACAGCGCACAGGGGGAGAGAGAGCAATCAATGGAAAGAGAGAGTGCACAGGGGTGAGTGAGACAGCGCACAGGGGGAGAGAGAGCAATCAATGGAAAGAGAGAGTGCACAGGGGTGAGTGAGACAGCACACAAAGGGAGAGAGAGCAATCAATGGAAAGAGAGAGTGCACAGGGGTGAGTGAGACAGCGCACAGGGGGAGAGAGAGCAATCAATGGAAAGAGAGAGTGCACAGGGGTGAGTGAGACAGCGCACAGGGGAGAGAGAGCGAACAATGGAAAGAGAGAGTGAACAACGGGGGGACAGAGCACATAGGGGGGAAAGACAGCAAAAGGGTAGAGAAAGCACATAGGAGGGAAAGACAGCAAAAGGGGAGAGAGAGCACAAGGGAAGAGAGCACAAGGGAAGAGAGCACAAGGGAAGGGAGCGCACAGGGGGAGATACAGCACAAGGGGGAGATTCATTACAAAGGGGGGAGACAGCACGAGGGGAGAGAGTGCACAAGGGGAGAGACAGCACAAGGTGAGAGAGCACACAGGGGTAGACAGCACAAGGGGGAAGATTCAGCACAAGGGAAGAGAGCACACGTGGAGAGACAGCACCTAGGGGGATGGCAAGCAGCCACGCCTGCCAAGACACAGCCACCCCACCCCCCTCCTTGATGGCCCTGCACTTAGTAGTGGGAGTAGTTGGACTAATACATAATCACACACTATCTAGAATTGCCCGATGCAAGAGAATTGGGCCCCATCTATTGATACAATAATCAAGCTATTTAGATAGAACATAACAATAATTTATAATAATAATATTTAGCACATTCTGCATTGAACTACTGTACCCAATTTATTCTATCATTTAGGAGTCGGAGTCGCTCCATTTTATACCGACTCCACCAATTTGTACCGCGACTCCACAGCTCTGGAGCATGTGTCCTCAGACCTGGTCACTGGGAGGTCTCTCTGTTGTTCCTCTTAGAAATGTCTGAATAAATTGACAGCTGGGTGACATCACTCCTCTCCTCTTGTGCTGCACTGACAGGACAGCGTCACAATGCGCCGTGCACACCCCCAGTTATTATTACCTAGTTTTCACATTTTTTACTAGCTATTGACATGCTGCAGATTTTTTTTTCTTGCAAGCAAATCTGCACCAAATCAGCAAGGAAAAAAAAATCAGCGTGGGCACAGCACTTTAGATAAGTTTAAAAATCTCATAGACTTTGCTGTAGGGGAGCCATGTAGAATTTGATGCACAGCCAAAATCATCAATATTTAGTGACAGTTCTTTACCTTCAAAACAACATCAATTCTTCTAGGACACTTGTACTTGCACACAGTTTTTGAAAGAACTCGGCATTGGATGAATGTTTGGAGTCATTGTCTGTTTGCAGAATTAATTTAGAGTCAATCAGACGCGTCCCTGAAGGGTCCCACTGGTTGCTGCCAGCTCAGACTTGATGGCACTGCTGGACATCTCACACTGGTTGCTGCCAGGTCTGAGTTGATGGCACTGCTGGACATCTTTTCCCACTAGTTGCTGCCAGGTTTGACTTGATGGCACTGCTGGACATCTCCACTGGTTGCTGCCAGGTCTGAGTTGATGGCACTGCTGGACATCTCTCACTGGTTGCTGCCAGGTCTGAGTTGATGGCACTGCTGGACATCTTTTCCCACTAGTTGCTGCCAGGTTTGACTTGATGGCACTGCTGGACATCTCCACTGGTTGCTGCCAGGTCTGAGTTGATGGCACTGCTGGACATCTCTCACTGGTTGCTGCCAGGTCTGAGTTGATGGCACTGCTGGACATCTTTTCCCACTAGTTGCTGCCAGGTTTGACTTGATGGCACTGCTGGACATCTCCACTGGTTGCTGCCAGGTCTGAGTTGATGGCACTGCTGGACATCTCTCACTGGTTGCTGCCAGGTCTGAGTTGATGGCACTGCTGGACATCTTTTCCCACTAGTTGCTGCCAGGTTTGACTTGATGGCACTGCTGGACATCTCCACTGGTTGCTGCCAGGTTTGAGTTGATGGCACTGCTGGACATCTTCTCCCACTGGTTGCTGCCAGGTCTGAGTTGATGGCTCTGCTGAACATCTTCTCCCACTAGTTGCTGCCAGGTTTGACTTGATGGCACTGCTGGACATCTCCACTGGTTGCTGCCAGGTCTGAGTTGATGGCACTGCTGGACATCTCCACTGGTTGCTGCCAGGTCTGAGTTGATGGCACTGTTGGACATCTTCTCCCACTGGTTGCTGCCAGGTTTGACTTGATGGCACTGCAGAACATCTCCACTAGTTGCTGCCAGGTCTGAGTTGATGGCACTGCTGGACATCTCCAATGGTTGCTGCCAGGTCTGCGTTGATGGCACTGCTGGATATCTTCTCCCACCGGTTGCTGACAGGTTTGAGTTGATGGCACTGTTGGATATCTTCTCCCACTGGTTGCTGCCAGGTCTGAATTGATGGCACTGCTGGACATCTTCTCCTACTGGATGCTGCCAGGTCTGAATTGATGGCACTGCTGTACATCTTCTCCCAGTGGTTGCTGCCAGGTTTGAGTTGATGGCACTGCTGGACATCTTCTCCCAGTGGTTGCTGCCAGGTCTGAATTGATGGCACTGCTGGACATCTTCTCCCACTTGTTGCTGCCAGGTCTGAGTTGATGGCACTGCTGGACATCTTCTCCCACTGGTTGCTGCCAGGTCTGAGTTGATGGCACTGCTGGACATCTTCTCCCACTTGTTGCTGCCAGGTCTGAGTTGATGGCACTGCTGGACATCTCCCACTGGTTGCTGCCAGGTCTGAATTGATGGCACTGCTGGACATCTTCTCCCACTTGTTGCTGCCAGGTCTGAGTTGATGGCACTGCTGGACATCTTCCTATTTTGTAAAGAAGTAAGCACCGTGCATCTTTCATCTGCTGCACTAAGTTTCCTCAGCCAACCACTAGTCCTCAACTTTGCCCATTTCTAGGCATCTTGAATGCCTCACTATTAGCTAACCATCCACCTCTGATATACTGCCAGTAACCGAGGCTATCAGCAGTAAACTATAACATTAAAAATCCTTCCATTCTTGAGACTATTTTATATAAGCGGCAACTTGTTTTTACGAGCACTTTGTGATTTTACCCTTTTACGAAGAGAAAATCCCTTTTATAAACACATTATTATCCACATCCATGTACCCGGCATCCCGTCAGCTCATCTCTGATGGAGTGCCGCTTCCGGTAACACCAGCAGGTGAGCGGTCAACCCCTCAGTTTTTATTGTACCATTATAGTCTGTATTTCTGCATCAGAGGATTTATGCAGTTTTTGGGCATATTTCCTGGCAGAGGAACACAACATTGAACGAGAAGGATCAAGCAATCTGGTAAGTGAAGCATATTAAATGCTGACCCAGGTTCAACCCCTACAGTTTCGCCTTCACATCTGTTCCTCAGTAGCAGAAGAAGATGCTCCTGAACGTCTGCCGCCCCCCCCTTCCCCGCAGCTAGTCCGTCACTGGTAGATAGAATAATGCTCCGGCAGAGGTTTCTATGCAACGCTTTTCTGAATGCAGTTTACATTGTTAAAGGGATTGTCCGGGCTTTTGCTATAATTCATATCTGTATCTAGGCTGCAAAATGTTGACAGTTTGTAATATACACCCTGTCAACATTTTGCATAGTTACCTAATATCACTGATTTGGGGCAGCCAGAGAATGTCCATGGGGGCGTGTTTGTATTGGAGCCTGACCCCTCCCAGAGTCTACACTATGCCAGCTACCCCCAGGATCCTACACGCCGTCCCCAGCCCCTAATGTCACCACCCACCCACTTTGTACACAGCAGTCCCCTGCTCCATTGACCTACTGTGCCGAATCCGCTGCTGTGAAGGAGATTCAGCACACTGTGTCAGTGCAGTGAGGACCACTGCATGCGTGTGTGTCGCACCCAGGGCCAGGTACTCAGGTTTCAGGTGCGAGGACTGGGGGGGATCACTGTGGCGATGCCTGAGCCCGTGCCCCTGGGGGAACTCCTGATTGGGGGGTTGTAAATTGGAGGTAATGAGGTAAAAGTTATTTCGTGACGCCACCTGTAGTATCCATTCAGTCCGTGAATGAGTCACAAATTTCGCCCCCCACAGTCCCCCGGGGAGGGCGATGGTCGGTATTCTGCGGCCATGGGCTATGGTGTTGCACTCAGCCTATTCGTAACAGGTAAAGCTGGACCTACGTAGGAATATTCAATGTTCGGTAGCACAGAGACACAGAGACAGTTCACTCTCTCCGGGACTTTACTGGAGACAAGTATCTACTGATACAGCATTCACAGTCGGTACAGATGTATAACAGGTAACCTCCGGGTGGCTGTAAGTGGATGCAAAGCGGTATGGAGGTACCGGGTGTACTTAGTTGACGAACCCGTGTCCTGTGTTCGCTGCCTGGGATAAGTCCTTTCCCCGTTCCCTCAAGGTAATCCTGCGGCTCCTCTCCTTCCTTCATGCCTTTCTAACTTCAACCCGACCTCTATGGGATGACGGGTGGACCGCTCCGTAACGGCAGAGTGCGGTAAACAAGCCGCAGCAGCCGGTTGACGACTTCAGAGCTGGACTCTGGCCACTTCCTCGGATCCGTCTTTAGTGGTGGACTGGGGAATTCCCTGGAGTATGGTCGCTCCGCACTGGGGTTCCAACTTTCTCTCTCGGGCCCAGACTCACGCGTCAGACACCCTCTCTCAAGGTCCCCTCAGGACCCCCTTTCATCTTTCCCTCAGGTTCAGTCTGTAACTTTCCTGTTCTGACCTCCCTACTCTCCTCCCTCCTAGGGTATGTGCTCATTCCATCCCTAATCGGTGTTGGCGTGCTGGGATTGGGTCCCTCCCACCTGCCTCTGCATCCACCTACAGTTGGGGACATTAATACCCCAGTGTGACGCCTGACCATCTAGGGCGCCACATGTGCGCTAACCTGAGCCGCTGTCAGTGCAGCTGAGGTCCGCAGCCCTAGTCTCTGTGCCCTGGAGCCGAGGTCCGCAGCCCGGGTCTGTGTGCTGTGGAGCTTCTCTCCATACCTCCCGTACCGTAGAGTGGGGCACAGAGCCAGTGGAGCGGTCTTCTTTATACCACAGCCGTCGTCTCTGTGGTACAGGAGGAATGGAGAGAAGCATCGGACTCCACAGTTCAGAGACCCGGGCTGCGGACCTCAGTCTCCCTGCACAGAGACCTCGGCTGCACTGACAGCGGCCACAGGGTGAGTGCACACACATGCAGCGGTCCCCACTGCACCGACACAGTGTCCTGAAGCGCCTTCATAGTTGAGGATTTGGCACAGTGTGTCAGTGCAAAGGGGACCGCTGTGTGCAATGGGGGTGGGTGTTGACATTAGGGGCTGGGGAGGGCGTGTAGGATCCTGGGGGTGGCCGGGCATACTGTAGACCGGGGAGGGGGTGTTTGGAGGAGACTGGGAGGAAACGACCACTTTCCCATTTCATGCTGCTCTACACAAACACGCCCCTGGACGTTCTCTGGCTGTCGCAAATCAGTGATATCTGGGTAACTATGCAAAATGTTGACAGGATGTAAATTACAAACTGTCAACATTTTGCAGTCTTGTTTTCGTGGTGCCATCACCATTTCTTCAGGAGATTCACTTCTTCTTCAACGATAGGAACATATAATTAACAATTTTTCCATCAGGGTCATTATGATTAAAGGGGTTGTCCAGCTTTTTGTATCATTTACATGTGTATATAGGCTGCAAAATGCTAACAGTTTGTAATATACACCCTGCCAGCATTTTCCAGGGTTAGCTAGATATCACCTTTCTGCCTCTGGAGGAGCAGCTCAGGCACTGACAGAGTCATGCTTGTTTTGGAGCTTGGGTGTAAATGTCACAGCTGCCTGTTCATGTACACCCACTCTCCTGCAAGCACTTCCCAGACCCCAGCATGCCCGTCACCCCCAGTCTCCAGCATGTCCAGCCGCCCCAGACTCCAACAAGCCCGCCCACCAATCCTCAATATGACCACACGCCCACATTGAACACAGCAGTCATCGTCTCCTCTGCCACACTGTGCCAAATCCTCAGCTGTGTGAAGGAGATGACCACTGATGCACTGTGCTGCGGTGTGTGTGCGCTCATCTCCTTCACTGAGCTGCAGATTCAACACACTGTGGCACAGAAGGAGATGAGTGTGTGTGCAATGCGGTGTGTGCGCTCACCTCCCTCCCCTGTGCCCGTGCTGTCAGTGATGGTGATCCTCCTCTCTGTGTCAGTGGTGTGGTTTCATCTCCTTCACAGAGCGGGCGGCTGCAGCAGATACAGAGAGGAGGATCGGCTTCACTGACAACACGGGCACAGGGGAGGGAGGTGAGCGCACACACCGTATTGCACACAGCACACATCTTCTCTGTCCACAGTGTGCCGAATCTGCAGCTCAGTGAAAGACATGAGCGCGCGCACACACCACAGCACAGTGCACTCAGCGGTCATCTCCTTACACAGCTGCAAGTTCGGCACAGTGTGGCAGAGGAGGAGATGACTGCTGTATGCAATGTGATTCAGTTTATATAGGCGAATGGGGAGTGGGTGGTCATATTGGGGGCTGGGTGTTGGGCTTGTTGGAGTCTGTGGTGGCCAGTCCTGCTGGAGACTGGGGGGGGGGGGGGCTGGTCTCTAGGAGACTGGGGTGGCCGGGCCTGCTGGAGGCTGAGGGGGCAGGTCTCTAGGAGACTGGGGCTGCCGGCCTGCTGCAGACTGAGGGAGCGGGTCTCTAGGAGACTGGGGCGGCCGTGCCTGCTGGAGACTGGGGGGGGCGGGTCTCTAGGAGACTGGGGGGCGGTGTGGATATGCTGGAGGCCTGGGGCGTTTTTTCTAGGGGTTTGGGTGTAAACGACCAGTTGTGACATTTATACTCGAGCTCCAAAACAAACACATCTCTAGACGGGGGCTGAGCTGCTCCTCAAGCAGAAAGCTGATATCTAGGTAACAATGCAGAATGCTGACAGGATGTAAATTACAAACTGTCAGCATTTTGCAGCCTAGATATACACAGACAATTTATAAAAATCCCGGGCCACCCGCTTTAATATTACGTTATAAGCATTTGGACACAAAACCTTTCTTTGGGGCTGATCTGTTTACCGGCTCGGTCCATGACAGCTATCCCTCTAGCTTCATTCATCCTTTTCTCAATGTCTTGCCGAAGGTGATAGTCGACTAATTAACACGACCCCAACACAAAATATATTCCTTTTGTATTTCATTTCCTTGTCTTTGCCGTATGTCACGGCTCTAATTTTAACGAACCAGTCCTGTTCTGTCCTTCTAGACCTCGACCCATCACCCACATCAGTTCTAGGATCCAGGTCACCTTTTATTATTGCATTTTTTTATACATTTTTAATCATTGGAGTTTTATAGATGTGTCATATGTCTGCTCTTTTTGATTTCTAATTGTTTCCTAACCATGTAAAGTAATGATGTGTATTATCCTTTATTATGTTATATGGAAGTATCAGTTAATGTTCATATACCCATTCATCGCTTTTAAAAAAAGGCTGAATCGCGCTCCTTTTTCCTTTAAATATACGCCTGCATGTGTTCCTGTATATAGATTGCCCCTGAAGAAGTGGTGATGGCACCTCGAAACGCATAGAGAAATAAAATCTATTCCATTTGATGTCAACGTGGACATCCATGTTGCATCCTGCATCCGGCAGTGCAATGAATACCCTTTCTGGTCTGAAGTCAAGATATTGTTGCATATTTCTGCTGACTTTTTGGTGTCATTTGTCTATAGCAGTGTTTATTTGATTCCATCAAAATGCTACGCGAAAATGCCCACAGGCAAACCTAACCCCTGACCCGTAACGCTAACTCCTAACGCTAACCCTAACACCTAACCATAACCCTAACACCTAACTTATAAACCTAACCATAACATAACACCTAACCCATAACCCTAACTTCTAAAGCCCCGTCACACATAGCGAGATCGCTAGCGAGATCACTGTTACGTCACAGGTTTTGTGACGCACCTGCGACCTCCCAGCGATCTCGCTATGTTTGACACGTAGCAGCAACGGGGCCCCTGCGGTCAGATCGCTGATAGTCTCGGAATGGCCTGGACCATTTTTTGAGCAGCATGCATCGGTGTGTTTGACGCCTTAACAATGACCTCATTGGCGACTGAGAACTCAACCACGTTGGTCTGAGTCGTCAGACTAGCTGCTGTGTGACAGGGTACCAAACGACCCCCGAGGTCGTTATACAGGTCGCCGGAACGTTGCTGCGTCGTTGAGTTGATCTGACTGTTTGACATCTCCCCAGCGACCACGTAGCGACGTTTCAGCGATCCTTGCCAGGTTGTATCGTTGTTGGGATCGCTGGAACGTCGCCAAGTGTGATGGGACCCTAACCCATAACCCTAACCCATAAGCCCAACACCTAACCCTAACACCTAACCCAAATACCTAACCCTAACACCTAAGATTAATGCCTAACGATAACACCCAACCTAACACCTAACCCCAGCCCTGTGGGCAATGTTCCTTGTGGACATGTTTCATTCACCACAAACACAGTTTTTGCACTTTCTCATTGCTTTCAATGGTGAAAAAACGCTGCAAAATCATTGACAGAATTGACGCAGCTGCTTCTTCCAAAAACACAGCAATTTGCTATTGCAGACAGGAAAAAAAAAGTAATCTTGTGCAGAAGATATTGGAATCTCAGCGCTTTTGCTGGTGCTGAAAAGGCAGCTTTTAATTTGCAGAAAATGTATGAAAAAATGCTGAAAAAACCCACAACGTGTGAACATAGCATAAAACTGGTTTGGGTGATCATTCCAGGCGAAGATGTTCAGGAACTGTCCAGATTCTTATAATTTGCCATCCACACATTTTGGGTGAGCAGTTGCTCTTTAGAAGCATTCTGCCAGCACTGTTTGTACTGTATCAGCGCAGTTTGTTAAGTATTGCTTTCACCAGACACATATGTTATGTTCTGAAGGTTCTAGGTTGACATTGAAAGGTTCTAATAGGTGGAACTTCTCCCTCTCCTCCTTTCAGTCGGGATGTGTGCTCACCAGCTGCATCATCCGGCAGCACCTTCTTCCTTTTCCTTTTTGTCATGTTCAGCATATGCTATGAATATTGAAGATGGGAAATCCAAAATATAGACATATTGAATAAAGTTTTACATTTTTATTAGTATAATACATATCTCTGGTTATCTCTGAAAGGAGCCTGAACGGACTTGTTTCTCCTCTGTTACCTTTTGTCGGGGAACGGTTGAGGTCTGGTAATGTGGCCGCACCTAATTGTCACTGGTTGGAGATTTCTGATACAGGGTAGTGTCACGAGGGTCTCCTATCCTTCGGAGATGTGTGACATGTTTGGGATTAAGTCTCATCTTGCCTCGTTAGACTCTGGTCTTAACCCCTTAGTGACGAAGAAATTTGTCATTTTTCATTTTCGTTTTTTCGCTCCTCGGCTTCCAAGAGCCATAACTTTTTTATTTTTCCGTCAATATAGACATATGACGACTTGTTTTTTGCGGGACGAGTTGTACTTTCAGATGCAATAATTTGTTTTACCATATAGTGTACAGGGAAATTGCAAAAAAATTCCAAGTGCAGTGAAATTGCAAAAAAAAGTGCAATTACACGTTTGTTTTTTGGATTTTTTAGTCGCCGTGTTCACTATATGGTAAAACCGACATGACGGTGCGATGCCTCGGGTCAGTACGAGTTTGTAGTTACCAAAATGTATGCTTTTATTGGTATCTAGGTAGTGGAAAAAAATTCAAAAGCATGAAAAAAAAACCATTGCACTTTTTGCGCCATGTTCTGCGACCCGTAGCGTCCTCATTTTTCGGGATCTGGGGCTGGGTGATGGCCTATTTTTTGCGTCTCGAGCTGACGTTTTTATTGATACCATAGTTGGGTGGATGCGCTGTTTTGATTGCCCGTTATTGCATTTTTTAGCATTGTTGCAGCAACCAAAAAAAACGTAATTTTGGCGTTTGAACCATTTTTTTGCGCTACGCAGTTTACGGCTCTCATTATTTATATTGATAGATCGGGCGATTCTGAACGCGCGGTGATACCAAATATGTGTATTTTATTTAATTTTTTAATACTTTTATTGTGGATGGGAGAAAAGGGGGGTGATTTGAACTTTTATGTTTTTTTTTTTTTTTTCAACTTTGTAAAAACTTTATTTGTTTATTGATTCTTACTTTTACACTGTCCCATAGAGAGGCATGCAGCTGCACAGTCCGATCGCTTCTGACACATACAGAGGAGCTGCAGCTCCTCTGTATGTGTCAGAATCACGGACCTGTTGTGGTTGGCAGCCCCTGCCAACCACAAGCAGGAAATGCTCCATGACAGGTTCCAGGGTCAAGCCAGGACCCTGGCCTGTCACATCAGCACGGGAGATCCCGCAATACTATCGCGAGATCTCCCCTGGAGCCCGGTAAGCGCACGCTTCCGGCTCCGGCTCCCTTAGATCCCGCTCTCAGAGATTGAGGGCAGGATCTAAGGGGTTAACAGCACCGATCGGATGGCGGGACCGATCGGTGCTGTTAGACCGACATCTCAGCTAGTGAGATCAGCTGAGATGTCGGAGATTTGAAGTGAGCTCCACGCCGGAGCTCACTTCAAACACGGGGGTAATGACAGCCGACGTCTAGAGACATACGGCTGTCGTTAAGAGGTTAAACCTATTTGTTTTCTTTTTATACAGCAACAGTTAAGAACTGTTTTCTTTCTGGTTGTTTTTGGTTAGTTCGATCTCAGGTGCAGCCGGTTTGTGACCACTCGCCTTCCCTTTAATTAGTCACATGTTCCATCACCTGATGCTGCTTATAGAATAGACATCACTATGACCTGGCCACTGTTGGAGAGATGAAGTATTTGGAAGCTGTTGAAGCCGTGTCACCTCCGTCCTGGTGTTTGGCAGCAACTGTGAAGTTTGTTGTGTATCCTTTTTGTCTATGTCCATACTGTATATCTGTCTTCCTTCCCCTGTGTCTTATTACAGTAGTGGTGTAGTCTGGTGCTCTCACCGGTCTTGGCTCCATACAGGGTGTGTGGAATGACAGTCAGGGACTAAGCATGTGATGGTGGTGGGGGGAAGGACCCGCTTTGGGACATTAGGGGAGCACACTAACGCAGGTTAGTGTCCGGAGGTGCCCCATCCCCCATCCCCTATCGTTAGGGCCGTCCTCTCCCTTCTCATACTCATTATACTTTCTGTATTGTGCTGGGAATCCCCTTGCCCCAGCATGATAGGTAGAGAGATTTTTTTTCTCAGGGCCTGTCAGGGTTTAACGCTATAGTAAGTGTAAGGTATACCGGCAATGTTGGTGGCTGGTATGTTTGCACAGACGGAGATCTCTTGTGAAACCAGATAGTTTGCTTGGGACTTGAAGTACCAGGAATCTTACTTTATTTTAAAAGGCTGGTTTCATAGGACGTTCAGGAAGTGACGGATGGGACTGATCACCCACATACCTCCCCTATGGGTGTATCACATCTAATATAATGTGACTCCTTCATGATCACATGACTGTGATGTAAGCACGGTTCTTCACCCTTCCTGTTTGGTCCACATAGCAGGAGACAAGCCTGTCTGAGAGTGGAGCTGGCAAGGGCTCCTAGACGTCCAGGAGTAATTGAGACACTGAGGATCTGGACTCACGACAGGTGCCGATACGGAGCAAATCCAAGGACCTGGTGGGTGATCCCTGTGTTCCACCTCCTGGATGACAAGACTGGTAGGAGCAAGTCTGAATTCCTGCTAAGCTGCAAGAGCAGGTAAACCCTGAGTGAGATAATTGCGTGCTGACTGAGGTCAGGTGATAACTGGGTGCAGACATATCCGCTGATGGGAAGGACTATATGTTATATACTCTTCATCTGAACTCTGGTCGCGGTTTATTGGTTACATAGCCGGAGTAGTAGTTTATGTCTGATATAATAAACTGTAATGGACTATCTTTTATAAGAACTGTTGCTGTGTTTCTAAATATTGTGCAGTGAGCGATTGTACCCCAACACGCTAAGTAAGCGCTACCTCACATAAGATACAGTGGATTCAATGCTACTTCCGATGGAGCCGTGTCAGAGTCTCTGAGCTATGGAAATAATTGACAATGGCAAAGGATTTCAGACACATTATCCTCCCTGGGAATCAATGTGCAGCCTCAGCTCAAACTGATACTGATTTCATTATATCATTATTTCACATCAGTATATATTTTGGAGCTGGAGTATCCTGGGGAAAGCCATGGTAACCTTTCTTATAATACACAGATAACTCAAAGGGTTACATCCATAGTATATGACCCATATACTCAGCTGCTCTTTGTTGAGAAAACATTTCACATCTTTATGTGTTAGTATATTGTATAGGGCTTCACTGTATATTCTGGAGCATTACATACGGTACTTAAAAAAGCCAAGAAGCCAGCACTGCCTGTGGTTAGCACACAATACAAAAAGTGCATATGCACATATTAATTTCTAACTGTACTATAAACTGAGACATATAGCAAACAATTGATCAATTCTTTGAGCTACCCCGCCATGTCACGGCATTCTCAGATAGGGCAGTCCTACTCTACGTTTTTTATATACGCTGTGCCATTACGATCTCCTGAATGCATTAAAAGCAGGACCACATTAAATACACACGTACCTGAAGCATTTCTGAACTACTCCCACGGCGCCAGAAGGGCAAGCGCAGCTAAAGGCAGACCAGGTCCGGACATGACATCCGGACAATACCAGATCTGACTCCCACACTGCCAGACCAGCAATAATGGTTGAAGGTAGAACAGGCCCAAACACATGTGCAACAATTATGCAGAGCCTATGGGCAGGGTGTGGCCACTGTATGTGTTCACAGCAGCCTAGATCAATCACAATAAAGAATGCCGTGACGTGGCGGGGTAGCTCAAAGAATTGATCAATTGTTTCCTAAATGTCTCAGTTTAAAGTACAGTTAGAAATGAATATGTGCATATGCACTTTTTGTATTGCGTGCTAACCACAGGCAGCGCTGGCTTCTTGGCTTTTTCATTACATACTTACGCTCATCAACATTGAAATTGCAACACCAAAAAGGAAAAGTCATGAAATGATGGAAATCATTGGAGGGATAGACGTTTTACTGATCTGCAGCAGGGGTGTAACTACTATAGGTGCAAGGGTTGCCATTGCACCTGAGCCCTGGAGCCCTAGGGGGCCCCAATTGTGAAAGAAGCTGGGGAGAAACACGCGTCGGGGTGGAGAGGACGCAGCTGCACATGATCTTTGACAACCTGTCTGTTCAAAGGAACTTTCATTCTAACCTTTTTATCATTATATATATTGAGTGAGTGACCACTTGTTATAGATATAGTAGTTTATTTTCACCCTTTTACTACCATTGATTGTCCTCTATATCCAGTGTGAGGTAGGGCTCACTGAGTGTATTAGCGGACACTCACTTGATAGCGGAATGGAAGCACATGGCATTGGCTCCTCTTTAAACCAAGTCCAGTTGGTTTATTTGGCCACATAAAGTGATTGAATATTACCCAAACATGCGCCGTCCTCCGGCTTTACATAACAGTTATTATACAGCCCAAAACTTCACAAGTGGGGTTTGTCTGCACAGTTCATCCACTGACTTTGATTAGTACACAGCCCCTTCTCATGAGGTTACCTTTAGGGGGGTCATAGCAGATACCCTGCACACTGTCTCCTGATAGTCTATGGATCTCAGGAACTACAACAAGCTCCAGACCTGGTTTCTTCCCCATGTGCTTCTAGCAAAAGATGTCTACTTCCAGGACCTGCCTTCTATTGGAGACCATGTGACCCAGAACCGGTCACTTGATATACTCACCGGTGGAGAGGTGTGTTCAAGCAGACACACACACATACCTGCATTTATTAACCCCTCTGTGTAATGACATTCATATTGACATTGCAGCCTGTGTGATACATGCCGGCCATTTATAATGCAGCCGGTCACCATATCACACCAGTTATATGACTTTATAGGTTACACATGACCTTATGAGTTACAGATTGGTACTTGTCCATACCCTATTTGAGGGGTATTTATTTAAGCACTTGCACTTGGCTTGTACTTTATTTATATTACACTGTACCGTTATTCATGGTGTTGGCAACTTGGTCTCTATGTGGATACGGAGGTTGGAATGGAGGTCTGTTCTCTCAGCAATGGGTGCTTTTGTCTTCACCGGAGACCACGTAGGCAACACCATGGAACGGCTTTCATAAGAGTACGTCACAACCAGCTGTGGAGTCGGAGTCGTGGAGTCGGAGTCAGATTCAGGGAATCTGAGGAGTCTGAATCAGATTTTTAGCTTACTGACCTCACAGCCCTGGTCACATCGGTTATAATCCCGGACCATGGTGTGGGAGGCATAATGGATGGCAGCTACGGTAGACCCATCCAGTCTTCATTTTTGGGGCACTCAAAGCTTGACAATACACTGATCGCCCATCAAGCATATCTGAGACACCATTTGTCGGCAATTGCACAAGTAGCTGCCAGCAGCGGATCTTGATGATGTGCAAGTGCATTCAGAGCAGCAGGACCTTCCTCAGACAACTATGAATAACCTCAGTGATGGCAACTGAGCCTCTCTGCTCCAGCCCATGTCATGAGGCTCTGTCAGTAGCGGCTTGGTAACTCTAAAAATGGCTCCCACAAAAAGGCTAAACGCAAGCTACTAGATCCAAGGGGTTTCCATGACCTTCACCCATCAAACCTTTTACAGGGATCTGGACTTACACAGGGGCCCCGGACTGGGGTTACTGAGTCAGCTGCCTGGCCGTGGCGCACGCTGGCAGGGTAATCAGATAGTTGGGTCAGAACCAGGAGGACAGTATGGCACAAAATCAGCAAGCAAAATAATGGTCAGACAACAGGGATACAAAAAGAGACAAAGAGGCAGCAGCTGAGACCACAGGACTTACAAGAGTGAAGTAAATGATATATGGCATCTTCCAGTATGATGTTTAGAGCGTTAGTAGGGTGTGGTGCTTTACAATTGGCCAAAGCAGGAAGCTGATTACTCCAGCTGGACAGGACACACACGCACACTGGACTACAGCTCCCAGCCACCCTAATTGTAGTGCCTGGACAGAGTCAGAGCTTCTGGTCCCGACGTCTCCTCCGCCAACATGGCCACCCGTATAATGAATTCCATAATAATAATAATCATTTTATTTATATACACAAACATATTTTGCAGCACTTTACAATTACCGAGTTTTGCAGACTATAAGATGCGTTTTTTCACACAAAAATTTTAAATGAAAATGGGGGTGCGTCCTATAGCCCGAATGCAGTGTACCAGAGCAGCTCGCCGCTGCAGGAAGCCGACGGCTCCAAGAGTGTGGCAATGCTGTGGACCCTGGGCTGGGAGGAGGCGGTGTCCGGGTGGTGCAAAGCAGAAGCCATTGATCTCCCAGCAGTGGGCTTCAAGGAAATGTCACCAGAGGCGGCGCATGCGCAGATTGAGATCTTGGCTCAATGGCAAGCTGAGGTATGGTTCTACGCATGCACCACCATTTTCCTGAAGACGCCTGCCAGGTGATTAATGGCTTCTGCATCTCACCCCCTCCTCCCAGCCCAGGACCCGCAGCACCCCAACTCCTTCCTCCTGTGACCCCACTCCACTTCTGCCACCCCCACGGTGAGCTAACTTCATATTATAAGATCCCCATTTTCACATTAAAAAATTGTTCTGTTTCCCTCCTGTAATTTTGAGTTGCGTCTTATCGTCTGGAAAATTCGGTGAGCGGGGAATTCCTGACTGTTTGGAATTGGAATTGTGTACTTGTATTGCCGAGCAGCAGTTAAAAGGAGCTTATAAAAGAAGCATAAACTGAGCAAGTGACGCAGCGCAGCAACATGGAGATTGGAGAAGAGGAAGCAAAGTATTGTAGTATATTACTGTCGAGCCCCAGGCCCTGGAGGTACTCGGGTATCAGGGTCGGAGGGTTATGGGATGTCACTGGTGGCGGTGCCTGAGCCCGTGGCCTGGGTGACACTTCAACAAAGGGGTTATGTACATGGAAGAAGAGTTTGTTGTCTCGTGACGCCACCGTAGTACCTGGTGATGGGTCACCAGCGCCGCCACAGTCCTCCGGAGGGCGATGGTGTTGCGGCAAGGATGGCAAAGATCCCTACAGGTGGAGCTGGTCCTCCGGGCAGCGTTGCTGTAAGCAAAAAGGTTGAATTTGTCGGCACAAAGACACGGAGGCAAAGTCACTCTCCCGGGTACTTTACTGTAAACAGTCGTCAGCATACAAGTCCACAGTTCAGCAAAAGTTGTTAAAGAAACAGGTAGCTCTACGGGTGGCTGCAGGTGGATGCCAGGTGGTATAGTGGTACCCGTGGTATGCCTTAGTTGACGAACCTGTGTCCTTTCTTCCCCCTAGGATGAGTCTATACCCAATTTACTCCTTGAAGGTTGTCTTGGGGCTCCCTCCCTTGCAGTGAAGAAGCAGGCAGACCGCTCCATCTGGCAGGGTGCTGCAGCCGGTGAACAGACCCGCAGCAGCCGGTTGCCGACTTAGAGCTGGACTCTGGCCGCTTCCTCGGGTCCGGCGTTCCCATGGTGGACTGGGAATTCCCTGGAGTATGGTCGCTCCACGCTGGGGTTCCCACTTTCTCTCTCGGGCCCAGACTCACACGTCAGGCACCCTCTCTCAGGATCCCCTCAGGATCCCCTTTCATCTTCCCTCAGGATCAGCCTGGAGCTGTCCTGTTAGACCTCCCAACTCGCTCCACACTCCTCCTCGACTCCTCTCCAACTCCTCACTCCTAACTCCTCTTTGACTCCCTCTAGAGGTGACTATATCTCCCTCCCAGGAGTAACCTCCCACCACTACTCTAGTGTGGGAGTGCAGGATTGAGGCCTACCCACCAGCCCAACATCCACCTGCAGTTGGGGAAGATTACACCACTTTTACGAGTGCAATACCGCAGTGTGACGCCTGACCATGTGGGGCGCCACAGTACAAAGTTCAATGACTCTTAAATATCTGGAGAAAAGATTAGTTATTGCTTAGCTTATAAACATAAATAGTGGTATATAATTATGTGAGCAGATATAATAATGTACGGTAAGTATATAAATATATAAGAACATATAGAGCATATAAAAGTTTATAAAGCCTACATATAGGCATATATAATGTAGACGTATTAATATGTAGACATATATTATGAAATAGTATATAAGGAGTATACATGCATACATATGTATTTACTGTATGTATATACTGGATGTGTGTAGTGTGTGTATCTATATATATATATATATATATATGCACACTGCATATAACGTAAGAGTATTAATATGTAGACATATATGATTAAATAGTATATACAGCAGGTATATAAGATATATATGTATATACTGTATATATATATATATATATATATATATATAGTATACAGGAGGCATATAAATATATATACATATACATATATATATATAGTGTGTGTGTGTGTATACATATATATATATATATATAATATATACTATACTATATTATACAGGAGGCATATACATATACTATACATCTGTGTAGCAGTACAGCATTAGCTGTGAAAAAAAATATGTGCACCCCCCAGCGGGAGACGGAAAGTCTCAAAAAATGAGACTAATGGAAAGTATGGATTGAGACGAGCAAAGAGGTCGGAGACGCTGGAACCTTGCAGTTGGCAGATTATATTACCCCCGGAGTGGAGGCTTCATCCTTTATATTACATTAACCCTTTACCTCCTGTGCGTTATCTTCCCCGTCCTCACTGATAACCTGCGTCCACCCTCCTGCAGGGAGGATGTACGTTTTAGGCTCTGTGCACATGGAGCATTTGGTAGCAGAAATTTATGCACCAAATCTGCATCTCCTGCTAGGAATAATGCACCAACGCATGGTTTTGATGCATTTTTTGCATGCATTTTGTTTTTTTTCAATGAGTCTTTCATGCATTGTGGGGTGGAAAAATGCTGGAAGAATTGACGTCATCTGCAGATTTATTTCAGCACCATATCTGCAAGGGAAAAAAAGCAATATGTGCACAAAACGTCAGGATTTTCATTGACTTTACCGGCATAAGGATTTGCTTGCAGGTTTGTAACAAATCTGCACTAAAAAGCAACAAAAAACAAAACATTAAAACACACTGTGTGCACAGGGCCTTAAAGGGAGCCAACCAGCAGGATTTATAGCTATAAAGTGAAGCCAGGGTCTAACAGGCTCTGGGATGCTGAATACAATCATACCTTTACTTGAATGATTTCTTGTTTGATTGCAGAGAAAAGTGTATAAAACTCCTGGAAAACAGAGCAGCAGATGATTGATGTGTGCAGCACTGCATCGCTATTTGGGGTTGGGGTTTTTTTAATACTCCCCTGTGGGCATGCCTTTTGGCTGTAAGCCAAACCCTCCCCATTCCTCTCATGTGTACTTTCAGTTTCAGTACTTTCAGATGAGAGGGAGGGGGGAGGGTTTGGTTTACAGCTGACAGGCATGCCCACAGTGGACTCATAAAATAACCTACCCCAAATAGTGCTGCAGTGCTGCACACATCAATCATCTGCTGCCCTGTTTTCCAGGAGTTTTATGACAATTTTCTCTGTAATCAAACCTGAAATCATTCAAGTAAAGGTATGATTGCATTCAGTATCTAGTCCCTGTAGGGCACTGGCTTCACTTTATAGCCCTAAATCCTGCTGGCTGTCTCCCTTTAAGAGACCCCTGCTCTCACATTAAGACTCCTGTCTATATTATTGATATAGGAACCTTTTAGAGTACAGCGTTCTTTCTTCACAATTCAGTTTCCTATTAATTCTGGCTCAGATTTCCTAGTTGAGTAGACTGCTGCACACTGACGTTAAATGAAACTGGACTAGCATACTGGTAATGAATGCAATGCAAGGCTATGTGTGATGCTAATGCAAGTGTGAATGGGGCAAACAGGCATAGCAGAAACCTCTTAAGATTAGAGAAAAAAATAGAGAACTTAGCTTATGCATGGCCAAAGCATGTGTGCCTGATAACCAACATCAAGGTGTTCTCATTTTATCGGGTCCTGACCTTATGCCCCTACTTGTGGTGCGAATTGCGTGTATGGCTGTTATATGCCACTGGGTGCAATTAAAACTGCTTGTAAGGATGTGCCTAGGATCTGGGCTACATAAAATGGAGGTTTTAACATGGCTATGGGGCGGGGGTTATCGGGCACACATGCTTTGGCCAGTGCATCAGCTAAGTTCTCTATTTTTTTTTCTCTGTAATCTTAAGCCGTTTCTGCTATGTCTGTTTGCCCCATTCACACTTGCATTAGCTTTACACATAGCCTTGCCATTGCATTACTCACCTGACCCTGCAACCAATCAGTGGCCTCAGCAGGCGGGCTGCTGGGCTAGATGACTAATGTGTGAGTCATCACTGCTGATCCCAATGGGGAAGGGGGATCATAGAAGTCGCTCTTTATTTTAGTTCCCATTGGGGACTTGATCCCGCCATGGTTTGACCAGTTATATTGTATCCCCGGTTTTGTGATACGTACCATGTTCTTCCCACTCGCGTCTGCTCAGCTGAACGTTTTATCGCTAATTCGCAGCATCTTGCGCTAATCTCTCGATTTTACTGCATTTTTTCCCTCCATATTACTTATATAAAATATTTTAAGAATTGATTTCTGGGTCTTGGATTTTCATTGTTGCTTTTTTTCTTCCCAGCTCAATATACTGGTTGACACCGGCAGCAGTAACTTTGCAGTGGGTGCCGCCCCCCACCCCTTCCTGAAGAGATACTATCATCGACAGAGGTAAGTAATAGGTGTCTATGTGTAAATCGTTAAAGGTTTAATCACCAACAGTGAAAATCATCACTTATCCACAGAGTAGGTATAACTGTCTGATCGCGGGGGGGGGGGGGGGGGCGTCCACTGGGACCTTGATTGATCCTGAGCTCTGAAGTGACCTGTATCTCTGCATCCTGCACTATCCCACTTCCTCCACCCAGCTAGGATGCCAAAGTACTCACCACCATGGCTGGCCTGTTTGCTCCCCTGTAAGCACTGAGTATTTAAGGCACCTTATCCTGTAAGGAGATACCTGAGAAAGTAGGTTCCTAGGGTTCCTATTCCTGTCAATTCCCTAGTCTGTGCCCCGTCCTG
The DNA here is from genome assembly GCA_033576535.1 of Allobates femoralis. Lineage (NCBI taxonomy): Eukaryota > Metazoa > Chordata > Amphibia > Anura > Aromobatidae > Allobates > Allobates femoralis. Next base: position 25,963,186 of record JARQOC010000009.1, read on the forward strand.
TCAGACTCCAGTTTTGTCTCCTTTCTGGTTGCTCCAGTCCCGTCCTGCCAGTTCTACCTGTCCACTAAATCTGAACCTGACCCACCTGTCTACTGAACCTGACCTGCCTGTCTACTGAACCTGACCCGCCTGTCTACCAATACTAACCTGACCTGCCTGTCTACTGAACCTGACCTGCCTGTCTACCAAACTGAACCTGACCTGCCTGTCTACCAAAACTGAACCTGACCTGCCTGTCTACTGAACCTGACCTGCCTGTCTACTGAACCTGACCCGCCTGTCTACCAATACTGAACCTGACCCGCCTGTCTACTGAACCTGACCCGCCTGTCTACAATTACTGAACCTGACCTGCCTGTCTACTGAACCTGACCTGCCTGTCTACCAAAATGAACCTTACCAGCCTGTATACCAAAACTGAACCTGACCGCCTGTCTACTGAACCTGACCTGCCTGTCTACCAAAACTGAACCTGAGCCGCCTGTCTACTGAACCTGACCTGCCTGTCTACTGAACCTGACCTGCCTGTCTACCAAAACTGAACCTGAGCCGCCTGTCTACTGAACCTGACCTGCCTGTCTACTGAACCTGACCCTGCCTGTCTACCAAAACTGAACCTGACCTGCCTGTCTACTGAACCTGACCTGCCTGTCTACCAAAACTGAACCTTACCAGCCTGTCTACCAATACTGAACCTGACCGCCTGTCTACTGAACCTGACCTGCCTGTCTACGAAAACTGAACCTGACCATGCCTGTCAACTGAACCTGACCTGACTGTCTACTTAACCTGACCTGCCTGTCTTCTGAACCTAAACCTAACCCGTCTGTCTACTGAACCTGACGAGCCTGTCTACTTAACCTAAACCTGACCCACCTGTCTAATGAAACTAACCTGACCTGCCTGTTTGCTGAGCCTGACCCACCTGTCTGGTGAACCAAAACCTGACCCGTCTGTTTACTGAACCTAAACCTGACCCGCCTGTCTACTGAACCTAACCCTGACCCACATGTGTACTGAACCTGACCCGCCTGCCTACTGAACCTGTACTTACTGTCTCCTGTACCTGAACCTGAACCTGACCGCCCATCTACTGAACCTGACCTATCTATCTACTGAACTTGTCCTGCCTGTCTCCTATACCTGAACGTGAACTACTTGTCTACTGACCATAAACCTGACTCGCCCATCTACTGAACCTGACCGTTTGTCTTCTGAACTTGTCCTGCCTATCTCCTTATGTGAACCTGACCCACTGTCTACTGAATCTGACCGCCTGTCTACTGAACCTGACCACTGTCTACTGAACCTGACCCGCCTGTTCTACTGAACCTGACCCGCCTGTCTACTGAACCTGACCACCTGTCTACTGAACCTTGACCCACCTGTCTACTGAACCTGACCCGCCTGTCTACTGAAACACTGACCCGCCTGTCTACTGAACCTGACCCGCCTGTCTACTGAACCTGACCCACCTGTCTACTGAACCTGACCCACCTGTCTACTGAACCTGACCTGCCTGTCTACTGAACCTGACCCACCTGTCTACTGAACCTACCCACCTGTCTACTGAACCTGACCTGCCTGTCTACTGAACCTGACCCCCTGTCTACTGAACCTGACCCGCCTGTCTACTGAACCTGACCTGCCTGTCTACTGAAACCTGACCCACCTGTCTACTGAAACCTGACCCACCTGTCTACTGAACCTGACCTGCCTGTCTACTGAACCTGACCTGTCTGTCTACCAAAACTGAAACCTGACCCGCCTGTCTACTGAACCTGACCCGCCTGTCTACTGAACCTGACCCACCTGTCTACTGAACCTGACCCACCTGTCTACTGAACCTGACCTGCCTGTCTACTGAACCTGACCCACCTGTCTACTGAACCTGACCTGTCTGTCTACCAAAACTGAACCTGACCCGCCTGTCTACTGAACCTGACCCGCCTGTCTACTGAACCTGACCTGTCTGTCTACCAAAACTGAACCTGACCCGCCAGTCTACTGACCCTGACCTGCCTGTCTACTGAACCTGACCTCCCCTGTGGGTGGAGAAAGCAGGACTCATAGATTTTCTCTACGAGTGGGTGGAGAAGGAATTACTCACAGGCTTTCTCTATGTGTTGGTGTGGGAGCAGGACTCACAGGCTTTCTCTATATGTGGGTGGAGGGAGCAGGACTCACAGGCTTTCTCTATATGTGGGTGGAGGGAGCAGGACTCACAGGGTTTCTCTATGTGTGGATGTAGGAAGCAGGACTCACAGGCTTTCTCTGTGTGTGATAGGAGATGCAGGACTCACAGACTTTCTCTATAAGTGGGTGGGGGAAGCAGGACTCACAGGCTTTCTCTATGAGTGGCTGGATGAAGCAGGACTCACAGACTTTCTCTATGAGTGGCTGGATGAAGCAGGATTCACAGGCTTTTTCTATGAGTGGGTGGAGGAAGCAGGACTCACAGGCTTTCTCTATGTGTGTGTGGAGGAAGCAGGACTCACAGGCTTTCTCTATATGTGGGTGGAGGAAGCAGGACTCACAGGCTTTCTCTATGAGTGGGTGGAGGAAGCAGGACTCACAGGCTTTCTCTATGAGTGGGTGGAGGAAGCAGGACTCACAGGCTTTCTCTATATGTGGTTGGAGGAAGCAGGACTCACAAGCTTTCTCTATGAGTGGGTGGAGGAAGCAGGACTCACAGGCTTTCTCTATATGTGGGTGGAGGAAGCAGGACTCACAGGCTTTCTCTATATGTGGGTGGAGGGAGCAGGACTCACAGGCTTTCTCTATATGTGGGTGGAGGGAGCAGGACTCACAGGCTTTCTCTATGTGTGGATGTAGGAAGCAGGATTCACAGGCTTTTTCTATGAGTGGGTGGAGGAAGCAGGACTCACAGGCTTTCTCTATGTGTGTGTGGAGGAAGCAGGACTCACAGGCTTTCTCTATATGTGGGTGGAGGAAGCAGGACTCACAGGCTTTCTCTATGAGTGGGTGGAAGAAGCGGGACTCACAGGCTTTCTCTATATGTGGTTGGAGGAAGCAGGACTCACAAGCTTTCTCTATGAGTGGGTGGAGGAAGCAGGACTCACAGGCTTTCTCTATATGTGGGTGGAGGAAGCAGGACTCACAGGCTTTCTCTATATGTGGGTGGAGGGAGCAGGACTCACAGGCTTTCTCTATATGTGGGTGGAGGGAGCAGGGCTCACAGGCTTTCTCTATGTGTGTGTGGAGGAAGCAGGACTCACAGGCTTTCTCTATATGTGGGTGGAGGAAGCAGGACTCACAGGCTTTCTCTATATGTGGGTGGAGGAAGCAGGACTCACAGGCTTTCTCTATGAGTGGGTGGAGGGAGCAGGACTCACAGGCTTTCTCTATGAGTGGGTGGAGGAAGCAGGACTCACAGGCTTTCTCTATGAGTGGGTGGAGGAAGCAGGACTCACAGGCTTTCTCTATATGTGGTTGGAGGAAGCAGGACTCACAAGCTTTCTCTATGAGTGGGTGGAGGAAGCAGGACTCACAGGCTTTCTCTATATGTGGGTGGAGGAAGCAGGACTCACAGGCTTTCTCTATATGTGGGTGGAGGGAGCAGGACTCACAGGCTTTCTCTATATGTGGGTGGAGGGAGCAGGACTCACAGGCTTTCTCTATGTGTGTGTGGAGGAAGCAGGACTCACAGGCTTTCTCTATATGTGGGTGGAGGAAGCAGGACTCACAGGCTTTCTCTATGTGTGTGTGGAGGAAGCAGGACTCACAGCCTTTCTCTATGAGTGGGTGGAGGATGCAGGACTCACAGGCTTTCTCTATGAGTGAGTAGAGGAACCAGGACTCACAGACTTTCTCTGTGTGTGGGTGGAGGAAGCAGGATTCACAGGCTTTCTCTGTGTGTGGGTGGAGGAAGCAGGACTCACAGGCTTTCTCTATGAGTGGGTGGAGGAAGCAGGACTCACAGGCTTTCTCTATGAGTGGGTGGAGGAAGCAGGACTCACAGGCTTTCTCTATGAGTGGGTGGAGGAAGCAGGACTCACAGGCTTTCTCTATGAGTGGGAGGGTGAAGCAGGACTCACAGGCTTTTTCTATGAGTGGGTGGAGGAAGCAGGACTCACAGGCTTTCTCTATGAGTGGGTGGAGGAAGCAGGACTCACAGGCTTTCTCTATGAGTGGGTGGAGGAAGCAGGACACACAGGCTTTCTCTATGAGTGGGTGGGGGAAGCAGGGCTCACAGGCTTTCTCTATGAGTGGGTGGAGGAAGCAGGACTCACAGGCTTTCTCTATGAGTGGGAGGGTGAAGCAGGACTCACAGGCTTTCTCTATGAGTGGGAGGGTGAAGCAGGACTCACAGGCTTTCTCTATGAGTGGGTGGAGGAAGCAGGACTCACAGGCTTTCTCTATATGTGGGTGGAGGAAGCAGGACTCACAGGCTTTCTCTATGAGTGGGTGGAGGGAGCAGGACTCACAGGCTTTCTCTATGAGTGGGTGGAGGAAGCAGCACTCACAGGCTTTCTCTATGAGTGGGAGGAGGAAGCAGGACTCACAGGCTTTCTCTATGAGTGGGGAGGAAGCAGGACTCACAGGCTTTCTCTATGAGTGGGAGGAGGAAGCAGGACTCACAGGCTTTCTCTATGAGTGGGTGGAGGAAGCAGGACTCACAGGCTTTCTCTATGAGTGGGTGGGGGAAGCAGGGCTCACAGGCTTTCTCTATGAGTGGGAGGGTGAAGCAGGACTCACAGGCTTTCTCTATGAGTGGGAGGGTGAAGCAGGACTCACAGGCTTTCTCTATGAGTGGGTGGAGGAAGCAGGACTCACAGGCTTTCTCTATGAGTGGGTGGAGGAAGCAGGACTCACAGGCTTTCTCTATATGTGGGTGGAGGAAGCAGGACTCACAGGCTTTCTCTATATGTGGGTGGAGGAAGCAGGACTCACAGGCTTTCTCTATGAGTGGGTGGAGGGAGCAGGACTCACAGGCTTTCTCTATGAGTGGGTGGAGGAGAGCAGCACTCACAGGCTTTCTCTATGAGTGGGAGGAGGAAGCAGGACTCACAGGCTTTCTCTATGAGTGGGGAGGAAGCAGGACTCACAGGCTTTCTCTATGAGTGGAGGAGGAAGCAGGACTCACAGGCTTTCTCTATGAGTGGGTGGAGGAAGCAGGACTCACAGGCTTTCTCTATGAGTGGGTGGAGGAAGCAGGACTCACAGGCTTTCTCTATGAGTGGGTGGAGGAAGCAGGACTCACAGGCTTTCTCTATATGTGGGTGGAGGAAGCAGGACTCACAGGCTTTCTCTGTGTGTGATAGGAGATGCAGGACTCACAGACTTTCTCTTATGAGTGGGTGGAGGGAGCAGGACTCACAGGCTTTCTCTATAAGTGGGTGGGGGAAGCAGGACTCACAGGCTTTCTCTATGAGTGGCTGGATGAAGCAGGACTCACAGGCTTTCTCTATGAGTGGGTGGAGGGAGCAGGACTCACAGGCTTTCTCTATGAGTGGGTGAGGGAAGCAGGACTCACAGGCTTTCTCTATAGTGGGTGGAGGAAGCAGGACTCACAGGCTTTCTCTGTGTGTGATAGGAGATGCAGGACTCACAGACTTTCTCTATGAGTGGGTGGAGGAAGCAGGACTCACAGGCTTTCTCTATAAGTGGGTGGGGGAAGCAGGACTCACAGGCTTTCTCTATGAGTGGCTGGATGAAGCAGGACTCACAGGCTTTCTCTATGAGTGGGTGGAGGGAGCAGGACTCACAGGCTTTCTCTATGAGTGGGAGGGGAAGCAGGACTCACAGGCTTTCTCTATGAGTGGGTGGAGGGAGCAGGACTCACAAGGCTTTCTCTATGAGTGGGTGGAGGAAGCAGGACTCACAGGCTTTCTCTATGAGTGGGTGGAGGGAGCAGGACTCACAGGCTTTCTCTATGAGTGGGTGGAGGAAGCAGGACTCACAGGCTTTCTCTATGAGTGGGTGGGGAAGCAGGACTCACAGGCTTTCTCTATAAGTGGGTGGGGGAAGCAGGACTCACAGGCTTTCTCTATGAGTGGCTGGATGAAGCAACTCACAGGCTTTCTCTATGAGTGGGTGGAGGGAGCAGGACTCACAGGCTTTTCTCTATGAGTGGGAGGGGGAAGCAGGACTCACAGGCTTTCTCTATGAGTGGGTGGAGGAAGCAGGAGTCACAGGCTTTCTCTATGAGTGGGTGGAGGGAGCAGGACTCACAGGCTTTCTCTGAGTGGGTGGAGGAGCAGGACTCACAGGCTTTCTCTATGAGTGGGTAGAGGAAGCAGGACTCACAGGCTTTCTCTATGAGTGGGTGGAGGGAGCAGGACTCACAGGCTTTCTCTATGAGTGGGTGGAGGGAGCAGGACTCACAGGCTTTCTCTATGAGTGGGTGGAGGAAGCAGGACTCACAGGCTTTCTCTCTGAGTGGGTGAGAGGAGTAGGACTCACAGGCTTTCTCTATGAGTGGGTGGAGGAAGCAGGACTCACAGGCTTTCTCTCTGAGTGGGTGAGAGGAGTAGGACTCACAGGCTTTCTCTATGAGTGGGTGGAGGAAGCAGGACTCACAGGCTTTCTCTTATGTGGGTGGAGGAAGCAGGACTCACAGGCTTTCTCTTGGTGTGATAGGAGATGCAGGACTCACAGACTTTCTCTATGAGTGGGTGAGGGGAGCAGGACTCACAGGCTTTTCTATAGTGGGTGGGGAAGCAGGACTCACAGGCTTTCTCTATGAGTGGCTGGATGAAGCAGGACTCACAGGCTTTCTCTATGAGTGGGTGGAGGAGCAGGACTCACAGGCTTTCTCTATGAGTGGGTAGGAGGGAGCAGGACTCACAGGCTTTCTCTATGAGTGGGAGGAAGAAGCAGGACTCACAGGCTTTCTCTTGAGTGGGTGGAGGATAGCAGGACTCACAGGCTTTCTCTATGAGTGGGTGGAGGAAGCAGGACTCACAGGCTTTCTCTATATGTGGGTGGAGGAAGCAGGACTCACAGGCTTTCTCTTGGTGGTGAAGGAGATGCAGGACTCACAGACTTTCTCTATGAGTGGGTGGAGGGAGCAGGACTCACAGGCTTTCTCTATAGAGTGGGTGGGGAAGCAGGACTCACAGGCTTTCTCTATGAGTGGTGGAGAAGCAGGACTCACAGGCTTTCTCTATGAGTGGGTGGAGGGAGCAGGACTCACAGGCTTTCTCTATGAGTGGGAGGAGGAAGCAGGACTCACAGGCTTTCTCTATGAGTGGGAGGAAGCAGGGCTCACAGGCTTTCTCTATGAGTGGGTGGAGGAAGCAGGACTCACAGGCTTTCTCTATGAGTGGGAGGGTGAAGCAGGACTCACAGGCTTTCTCTATGAGTGGGAGGGTGAAGCAGGACTCACAGGCTTTCTCTATGAGTGGGTGGAGGAAGCAGGACTCACAGGCTTTCTCTATATGTGGGGGAGGAAGCAGGACTCACAGGCTTTTCTATGAGTGGGTGGAGGGAGCAGGACTCACAGGCTTTCTCTATGAGTGGGTGGAGGAAGCAGCACTCACAGGCTTTCTCTATGAGTGGGAGGAGGAAGCAGGACTCACGGGCTTTCTCTATGAGTGGGGAGGAAGCAGGACTCACAGGCTTTCTCTATGAGTGGGAGGAGGAAGCAGGACTCACAGGCTTTCTCTATGAGTGGGTGGAGGAAGCAGGACTCACAGGCTTTCTCTATGAGTGGGTGGGGGAAGCAGGGCTCACAGGCTTCTCTATGAGTGGGAGGGTGAAGCAGGACTCACAGGCTTTCTCTATGAGTGGGAGGGTGAAGCAGGACTCACAGGCTTTCTCTATGAGTGGGTGGAGGAAGCAGGACTCACAGGCTTTCTCTATGAGTGGGTGGAGGAAGCAGGACTCACAGGCTTTCTCTATATGTGGGTGGAGGAAGCAGGACTCACAGGCTTTCTCTATATGTGGGTGGAGGAAGCAGGACTCACAGGCTTTCTCTATGAGTGGGTGGAGGGAGCAGGACTCACAGGCTTTCTCTATGAGTGGGTGGAGGAAGCAGCACTCACAGGCTTTCTCTATGAGTGGGAGGAGGAAGCAGGACTCACAGCTTTCTCTATGAGTGGGGAGGAAGCAGGACTCACAGGCTTTCTCTATGAGTGGGAGGAGGAAGCAGGACTCACAGGCTTTCTCTATGAGTGGGTGGAGGAAGCAGGACTCACAGGCTTTCTCTATGAGTGGGTGGAGGAAGCAGGACTCACAGGCTTTCTCTATGAGTGGGTGGAGGAAGCAGGACTCACAGGCTTTCTCTATATGTGGGTGGAGGAAAGCAGGACTCACAGGCTTTCTCTGTGTGTGATAGGGAATGCAGGACTCACAGACTTTCTCTATGAGTGGGTGGAGGGAGCAGGACTCACAGGCTTTCTCTATAAGTGGGTGGGGGAAGCAGGACTCACAGGCTTTCTCTATGAGTGGCTGGATGAAGCAGGACTCACAGGCTTTCTCTATGAGTGGGTGGAGGGAGCAGGACTCACAGGCTTTCTCTATGAGTGGGTGAGGGAAGCAGGACTCACAGGCTTTCTCTATATGTGGGTGGAGGAAGCAGGACTCACAGGCTTTCTCTGTGTGTGATAGGAGATGCAGGACTCACAGACTTTCTCTATGAGTGGGTGGAGGAAGCAGGACTCACAGGCTTTCTCTATAAGTGGGTGGGGGAAGCAGGACTCACAGGCTTTCTCTATGAGTGGCTGGATGAAGCAGGACTCACAGGCTTTCTCTATGAGTGGGTGGAGGGAGCAGGACTCACAGGCTTTCTCTATGAGTGGGAGGGGGAAGCAGGACTCACAGGCTTTCTCTATGAGTGGGTGGAGGGAGCAGGACTCACAGGCTTTCTCTATGAGTGGGTGGAGGAAGCAGGACTCACAGGCTTTCTCTATGAGTGGGTGGAGGAGCAGGACTCACAGGCTTTCTCTATGAGTGGGTGGAGGAAGCAGGACTCACAGGCTTTCTCTATGAGTGGGTGGGGAAGCAGGACTCACAGGCTTTCTCTATAAGTGGGTGGGGGAAGCAGGACTCACAGGCTTTCTCTATGAGTGGCTGGATGAAGCAGGACTCACAGGCTTTCTCTATGAGTGGGTGGAGGGAGCAGGACTCACAGGCTTTCTCTATGAGTGGGAGGGGGAAGCAGGACTCACAGGCTTTCTCTATGAGTGGGTGGAGGAAGCAGGAGTCACAGGCTTTCTCTATGAGTGGGTGGAGGGAGCAGGACTCACAGGCTTTCTCTATGTGGGTGGAGGAGCAGGACTCACAGGCTTTCTCTATGAGTGGGTAGAGGAAGCAGGACTCACAGGCTTTCTCTATGAGTGGGTGGAGGGAGCAGGACTCACAGGCTTTCTCTATGAGTGGGTGGAGGGAGCAGGACTCACAGGCTTTCTCTATGAGTGGGTGGAGGAAGCAGGACTCACAGGCTTTCTCTCTGAGTGGGTGAGAGGAGTAGGACTCACAGGCTTTCTCTATGAGTGGGTGGAGGAAGCAGGACTCACAGGCTTTCTCTTGAGTGGGTGAGAGGAGTAGGACTCACAGGCTTTCTCTATGAGTGGGTGGAGGAAGCAGGACTCACAGGCTTTCTCTATATGTGGGTGGAGGAAGCAGGACTCACAGGCTTTCTCTGTGTGTGATAGGAGATGCAGGACTCACAGACTTTCTCTATGAGTGGGTGGAGGGAGCAGGACTCACAGGCTTTCTCTATAAGTGGGTGGGGAAGCAGGACTCACAGGCTTTCTCTATGAGTGGTGGATGAAGCAGGACTCACAGGCTTTCTCTATGAGTGGGTGGAGGGAGCAGGACTCACAGGCTTTCTCTATGAGTGGGAGGAGGGAGCAGGACTCACAGGCTTTCTCTATGAGTGGGAGGAAGAAGCAGGACTCACAGGCTTTCTCTCTGAGTGGGTGGAGGATGCAGGACTCACAGGCTTTCTCTATGAGTGAGTGGATGAAGCAGGACTCACAGGCTTTCTCTATGAGTGAGTGGATGAAGCAGGACTCACAGGCTTTCTCTATGAGTGGGTGAGGAAGCAGGACTCACAGGCTTTCTCTATGAGTGGGTGGAGGGAGCAGGACTCACAGGCTTTCTCTATGAGTGGGTGGAGGGAGCAGGACTCACAACGAAATGAAAATGAAAGAGCAAAAATGAAAAATAGACCCATCTTAATGGAGTAAGAATCAGAGGAGATCTCAGAGATCCATGATCCATGAAGGGGAAGGAATGCTCTAAACATATTCCTTTCCTTAAGCAGTTATGTATTGCCTCCCGTATTTCCAGTAGATCTCCACTTTTTCGTGGTCGCCTACAGTGATTTACACACTGGTTAATAAAGGCGTAAAAAGATGGCCGACATACGCTGAATTGAGCAGGTGCCCGGCCCTCGCTGTGACCTGTAACGAGGTTTCTACAGTAACTGTGGGAATAGGCCCTTGTGGTGCTCGTTAGTGATAATGAGTCAGTAGGGTTATGAGGTTATTGCTATAGTTACATGTTAACCTAATTTACCTGGAAATCTTGCCTAAAATATAATGAATTTATCATTAGAAGTCTGATACATATCATCTAAATATATAGGAAAAATTTTTAAAAAGTATTAAAAAAATTATCAAATAAATATATATAAAAATTATTAAAAAAAATTAAATTCTAATAGTAAACCTATGAGAAATGCAAAAATAATGAATGATACAGAGCATATACTGTGTAAGGGGACCCTAATGGGAGCCTATCCATTTACACTGGGCAACCTGGTCAAAATTAATATTATTGCGAACAGTTAAGCAACCAGGAACAGTGGAGGTCAAGATAAGGTCTGGAAGACCAAGCAAAATTTCAGTAAGAGCTGCTGGTAGGATTGCTATAGAGACAAATAAGAACCCCCTGCTTGACTGCAAAAGACCTTCAAGAAGATTTCGCAGACTCTGGAGTTGTGGTACATTGTTCTACTGTTCAGAGATACCCGCAAAAATATGGCCTTCATAGAAGAGTCATTAGAAGAAAACCTCTCCTGCGTCCTTACCATAAAATTCAGCATTAGAAGCATGCAAAAGAACATCTAAACAAGACTGATGCATTTTGGAAACAAGTCCTGTGGACCAACGAGGTTGAAAAAGAGTTCTTTGGCCACAATGATCACAGGTATGTGTGCAGAAAAAAGGGCACAGAAGTTCAGAAAGAGGCCATCTCTCCAACCATTAAGCATAGGGGTAGATCAATCATGCTTTGGGGTTGTGTTGCAGCCAATGGCACAGGGAACGTTTCATGAAGAGGGGAGAATGGATTCAATTACATTTTAACAAATTCTTGATGCAAACATAACTTCGACTGTAAAAAAAAGCTGAAGTTGAAAAGAGGATGGCTTCTCCAAATGGATACTGATCACTAACACACGTCAAAATCTACAATAGATGACACACGGTGCCAGCTGAAGGTGTTACAATGTCCTCACAGTCCCCTGATCTGAACATCACTGAAACTCTGTGGGGAGATCGCAAAAGAGGAGAGAATGCAAGATGAGCCAGGAATCACACAGAACTGGAATGCAAGCCTGGAATCTCATGGTACTGGAAGACGATCCAGGAATCTCACAGAACTGGAAGACGATCCAGGAATCTCACAGAACTGGAAGACGAGCCAGGAATCTCACAGAACTGGAAGACGATCCAGGAATCTCATGGTACTGGAAGACGATCCAGGAATCTTACAGAATTGGAAGACGAGATGGAATCTCATGATACTGGAAGACGAGCCAGGAATCTCACAGAACTGGAAGACGATCCAGGAATCTCATAGTACTGGAAGACGAGATGGGAATCTCACAGAACTGGAAGACGATCCAGGAATCTCACAGAACTGGAAGACGAGCCAGGAATCTCACAGAACTGGAAGACGAGCCAGGAATCTCACAGAACTGGAAGACGATCCAGGAATCTCACAGAACTGGAAGATGATCCAGGAATCTTACAGAATTGGAAGACGAGATGGGAATCTCATGATACTGGAAGACGAGCCAGGAATCTCACAGAACTGGAAGACGAGCCAGGAATCTCACAGAACTGGAAGACGATCCAGGAATCTCATAGAAACTGGAAGACGAGATGGAATCTCACAGAACTGGAAGACGATCCAGGAATCTCACAGAACTGGAAGACGAGCCAGGAATCTCACAGAACTGGAAGACAGCCGGAATCTCACAGAACTGGAAGACGATCCAGGAATCTCACAGAACTGGAAGATGATCCAGAAATCTTACAGAATTGAAGACGAGATAGGAATCTCATGAACTGGAAGACGAGCCAGGAATCTCACAGAACTGGAAGACGAGCCAGGAATCTCACAGAACTGGAAGACGATCCAGGAATCTTACAAAACTGGAAGAGACAGGAATCTACAAAACTGGAAGATGAGCCAGACCCTGGAGGACGTATCTAGCTTGAAGAAGAGCCCTGGTGGACGTATCTAGGTTTGGAGTAGACCCTGGTGAACCCATTTATGCTTGGAGAAGACCGGGGTAGACCTATCTAGGCTTGGAGAAGACCCTAATGGAGCTAACTAGGCTGCACAAAACCTCTCATCTTACAGAGCTTTCATCCATCAAGTCTCCATGTCTCGAGATCAAGCTGAACGATGGTAAATGATAAAAATATTATTAATTAGAATAGTTACAAACCACAAGCAAATAAACCACCAACACGAAATAGACAACTGTCAGGTAATTGCCAAAGATACAGTGAGCCAAATGATCCCCGAGGGAAATCGACCCTTCTGATAAAGCACAGGCGCCCTGAGCGGAGTAACGCTCCCGAACACTCTGAGCCGTCATTATTCCATGACTTCACCTCTGACGTCACACCCGATAGGAGAAGACATCGATTCAGATTTGGCCTTGTGCCATGTTGCTTCGTTCATGGGATAAAGCACAATTAAAACTAATGGTTTTTCCGATCAGATTAATTCAAGATTTTAAGTTACAGGAATTTGAGAACACATCAAGCGTTTTGTTTGTTATTTAAATCAAATCCGTCACCCGAATTCATATTACAAACTTCATAGAATATTACATCGAGGTCTTAGACCAAATGGGGCTGGTGTACTGACTTTGAAACTCAACATCAGAATGGCTGTAAAATCCTAATAATAAAGAAGCACTTTGAGTCCAGCTAAATAATGAGATACTTCAAGTGTAATCACCTTCTGCTTACTCTGCCTGACTGCTGCAGCTTGTACTGAGCAATGTAAGATATCAGCAGTAGGGAGGAGGGACACTGAGGAGTTGTAAAGGAGGTTAGGTGGGTGGAGAAGCTGTCAGTCAGGCTAGGTGGGTGGAGGAGAGTTCCGAGAGCAGAGAGGGGGAGTGGAGGGACACTGAGGAGCGTAGTTAGGAGAGTTAGTGTGGGTGGTGGAGAGTACAGCAGCAAGGGGGGTGGAGGGGCACGGAGGATCTGTGAAGGAGGTTAGGTGGAGAGTCACAGCAGCAGGATGGAGTGAGACACTTTAGGAGCTATAAAGGAGGTTAGGTGGAGAGTCAGCAGCAGGTTGGAGGGGCACTGAGGAGCTGTAAGGAGGTAGCTGGAGATTCACCAGCAGGCAGGAGGGACATTGAGAGCTGTAAATGAGGTTAGGTGGGTGGAGAGTCAGTAGCAGAGGGACATAATGTGGTGGGTGGAGAGTCAGTAGCAGGGAGGAGGGACACTGGGGAGCTGTCAGTCATGCTAGGTGGAAATAGATGCATCAGGGGAGGATAGAGCTGTCAATCAGGCTAAGTGGGAGGACATTCAGTAACAGCAGGTAGTAGGGACACTAAGGAATTTTTTCTTGGCTCAGTGGGAGGAGGGACACAAATCAGTCATACTAGGATGGGCTGACTTTCAGCTGCAGGGAGGAAAGACACTGAGGAGCCGTCAATTATGCTGGATGGACTGAGCTTCAGCAGTAGCAGAGAAGAGAGACACTGACAAGCTGTCATACTAGTTGGGCTGAGTTTCAGCAGCAGCAAAGAGGAGGCACACTGAGGAGCTGTCAATCAAAATCAAACTAGTTGGACTGAGTTTCCGCAGCAATAGCATTGAGGGACATTGAGGAGTTGTCAATCAGGTAGATGAGTGGAGAATCAGCAGCAGCAGTGAGGAGGGGCAGTGAGGAGCTGTCAATCAGACTAGATGGGCTCCAGTAGAGAGCAGGTACACTGAGAACATTGTCAGTTAGGCTAAGTGGAAAGAAACTGGGATTAAATTTTCATATAGGAACATGCAGCCATTCTGATATAAATAATCAGAAAAAGTACATCAGCCTCATCAGGTCTAAGTGACTATTCAGTAACGTATACAGTTTGCATTGTGAAGACTGGTGACAGAATTGCTTTAAGAGACGGACAATATTGTCCCCTTAGGGTGAAAGCCAGACATGGATCCGGCAGGAGGGAGAGGTTAAGGTCCCTGGTTTATAATTCCTGGTATTTGTTACGGTTTCTGCTTTCATCATGGAGTCCTCCCTGTGATTCCTTCCCTGACCTGGACCTCGTTAGCTCTGTCCCTCTCATCTATAGACACTATTCTATTTCTTTCAGTGCAGTGAGTCTTGTTATATATGTTACCATTACATCCTACCTTCCTTCTTCATAGTTACAGTAATATAAAGAACACCGAATGTCACATAAATAGTACAGATTGTTTTTTTTTTTTTTGCAGACTGATTGTCAAGTGCTTAAAGAGTTAAAAAATCCTGGTACTGATATGAGACAGATGGCGTGCCAAGTAGTTATGGAAACCATAGCAAATAGCAGCTGGCGCGCTTGACGTCGCCCGTACCGGCGCTGGGTATAGGAAACAACTAATCATTTATCATATGTGGCACCAAATTAATTAATATGTATCAACTATGTAAACAAATGTTATTCCATCATGAGGATACTCATAGGTTTTGTATTAAGGGTGCATTCAGACACCTGTAGAAATCGGACCGAGATTGGACCGCAACGCATGGACTGGCCGGCGGGGCGGGATGCACCATACAAACTGGATTTATTTGGGTATATATTCAGGCATCGACGCTGTGTTCTCATTAGTGATTGGGCTAGTAGGAGTTAATCTCTGAATGACTCCTGATTACCTCTAGGATCACATGTTCTGGGAAACCTATCACAGTCGGTCTCTGCCTCTTTAAGATGGTGGAATCCGTCTTCCCATGCCTACTATAGCTTTTGCAATACCGGTCCATGTGCTGTGGTGATCCAGTTGCTGGTGATCTGCTGAGTGCTGTTTGGTGTGCTGTGGAAATTGTCAACTGGTTATGTCCACCCTGCTCTTTGTTTCCTCCTGTGCACATATTGTCTTATACCTCAGTGTATAGTTGTGAGTGAGAGTCTTTGATTTCCCTGTTGTTCAATTTGTGTAGGGTTTTACCACTCCCATTTCGCCAGCCCCCTGGGTGGGGGAGAAAGAACAGGGCTTGCCAGGAGCAGTACAAGGGTGGTGGCTCAGACATCTTCACCATCGGAGGTAACTCTGAGCCTCAGGCAAGGAGAGCCCTAGCTTCCCCTTATCCCAGTCTAGGAGACCTGGTCCCCCTGTTATTCCTTACAACCCTGTGACATATGTCACAGCTCACCTCCTCCACCTCCATTCATCATTACTCCTCCACAGATCACAGGGCATGCCTAGAAAACTCTTCTTCAGGGAAGCAACTACAACGGGTGCCGGGGTTGGAAGCCCTCTAAGGCCCTGGAGCCTAGGGGGCCCAAAAAAAAGTCCCTTTCACCTATAGAAAAGTATATTTCATATAAAACAACCAGGAGTCAGGCCACAATTGAAAAGCAAAGTGCACTTTATTAAAAATAGCAGCGCCTGCTGCATTTAAAAAGTGATGCAACACTGCACACACATATAGGTGACCACATGAATATATGTAATTAACAAGCCAAGTTCAGACATGACCTAACAGCCAATATAGTACAAGTGATTTGCCCCAAAGTGGGTGCACAGCAAATATATAGATCACAAAGTACACATAGACAACTCAATTCATGGGTCAAAGTGTTACCTATTGGTGGCAGTGGCCCCCTGACGCGTTTCGCCAAGCTTCTTCCGAGGGGGGTGACAAAGAATGGGAAGAGCGGTCCTTTTATACACATATGTGAAGTTTACCGGCGTCCGGCGTCACTTCCGGGGGTAAAGCCGGAAGTGACGTACGCGCGCCACCTCTAATCTCGTCCCCTAAGGCAATTTGATCTGCCAGACGCTCGGAGAGGCGCGGAACGTCACTTCCGCCCTTAACACGCGTCACTATGCCGAGTCACGTGATGCGGTCCAGATCACATGATCGGCCGCATCACAAGACTGCCCACATCAATTGTTTAGGCGATAGGGGATCGCGTGCTGCTCGCATTATGGCGAATCTGCAGCATTGAGGAGAATGTCCACCTCTTTTTAGGCAGCAAGTGTAAGGGGACGGAAAGAGGTACATATTTTGCAGAGACATTGAACAGTTCAAGAATAAGTAATAAATAACTCATTGCAGGTCCATATAATTCAGGACCCATAAAGTGCAAAAAGTGCCACACACCAATCAACACCGGCCGGTGTCATACATACATCATACATACTCATTAAGATGCAGATATGAGGAGCCCCTACAATTCGAGACTCCAATTGTGTGAACAATATAAAATATACATAGAAGAGATTTAATAGATAGTTCATATAGTTAAAGTGATAAGTGCATCAGATAGAATTCTTGATCCAATTCTCTGTAATCTTCATAAACTCCACAAACTGATTCCTGAAATTCACAAAAAACATTAATCAAATAAACAGCGGACACGAAATTGTAAAAAACATTTTATTTCCCACATACTGTCTACAAGAATGAAGCAAAGCTCACTATATCGTTGAGACCATTGGGGCGTACACTCCCCATCTTCATTATCCACCTAGTCTCCAACTGTGCCAAGGTCTTCTTAAGATTGCCCCCACGGATGTTTACGTGTACCTTGTCTATCCCAAATGCTCTCAACAAGGTGGCATTGCAATTATGCACAGTTTTGAAATGTCTGGCAATAGGTTTCAACAGGGAAAGATCTTCTTCCGTTTCTGCCTTTATAATGTCAAGCACATGTTCCCTGATCCTCACCTTCATCTGTCTAGACGTTAAACCAATATAAACCAATTTGCATGGGCAGGTGGCATAATAAATGACACCGGTAGTGTTACAATTAATGTGTTGGGTAATCCGAAAATTCTCGGACCCATCACATGAGGAGAATTCGGTCGCACGCACCAGATTTGGACAAGTGACACAATTTCCGCATGGGAAAAAAACCCCACTTCGCATCGCTTCCTGTTCATAAAGCTTGGCAGGCCAGATGACTACATTTCCACCTTTATCCGAAGCTTTTATAAGTACATCTTTCATTTGACTCAGTTCTTTAATAGCACACCTCTGTTTATCGGTAATGTTGTCATCAAAATTTCCCCTTGGAATTTTTTGAAATTCATTTGTAACCAACTTCACAAAAAGTTCTATGTTGGGGTACAGATTCAGAGCTGGAAATTTCTTTACCTTAGGGAAATTGAACTTACCCCTTACTGTATTTATGTTTGTGTCATCCCCTATCTCTTCAAGTGCGCTAATTGTGTCCAATTCTTGTGTTGTCCACACGTGGTTGGTGTCTTCGCGTTTCCCGTGCAATTTTTTCAAGACTAGTTTCAAGACTAGATTGCGGGGTTTAATAATCAACGACATAGGATGGAAGGGGCTTTAAAGAAGTTTTGGCCACTTCTAACCTCGGATTTAGGGTTGAGTGAACATATCTACAAGTATCCGACAATTACTTACAGGAGGTCACCCAATCTTAAGGACATTTTAGTGCATAGTCTGTATGAGGGCCCAAAGAAGGAAGGAATTTTTGGGTCAAAAAGATCGAAGTGGGGTTTTTTCCCATGCGGAAATTGTGTCACTTGTCCAAATCTGGTGCGTGCGACCGAATTCTCCTCATGTGATGGGTCCGAGAATTTTCGGATTACCCAACACATTAATTGTAACACTACCGGTGTCATTTATTATGCCACCTGCCCATGCAAATTGGTTTATATTGGTTTAACGTCTAGACAGATGAAGGTGAGGATCAGGGAACATGTGCTTGACATTATAAAGGCAGAAACGGAAGAAGATCTTTCCCTGTTGAAACCTATTGCCAGACATTTCAAAACTGTGCATAATTGCAATGCCACCTTGTTGAGAGCATTTGGGATAGACAAGGTACACGTAAACATCCGTGGGGGCAATCTTAAGAAGACCTTGGCACAGTTGGAGACTAGGTGGATAATGAAGATGGGGAGTGTACGCCCCAATGGTCTCAACGATATAGTGAGCTTTGCTTCATTCTTGTAGACAGTATGTGGGAAATAAAATGTTTTTTACAATTTCGTGTCCGCTGTTTATTTGATTAATGTTTTTTGTGAATTTCAGGAATCAGTTTGTGGAGTTTATGAAGATTACAGAGAATTGGATCAAGAATTCTATCTGATGCACTTATCACTTTAACTATATGAACTATCTATTAAATCTCTTCTATGTATATTTTATATTGTTCACACAATTGGAGTCTCGAATTGTAGGGGCTCCTCATATCTGCATCTTAATGAGTATGTATGATGTATGTATGACACCGGCCGGTGTTGATTGGTGTGTGGCACTTTTTGCACTTTATGGGTCCTGAATTATATGGACCTGCAATGAGTTATTTATTACTTATTCTTGAACTGTTCAATGTCTCTGCAAAATATGTACCTCTTTCCGTCCCCTTACACTTGCTGCCTAAAAAGAGGTGGACATTCTCCTCAATGCTGCAGATTCGCCATAATGCGAGCAGCACGCGATCCCCTATCGCCTAAACAATTGATGTGGGCAGTCTTGTGATGCGGCCGATCATGTGATCTGGACCGCATCACGTGACTCGGCATAGTGACGCGTGTTAAGGGCGGAAGTGACGTTCCGCGCCTCTCCGAGCGTCTGGCAGATCAAATTGCCTTAGGGGACGAGATTAGAGGTGGCGCGCGTACGTCACTTCCGGCTTTACCCCCGGAAGTGACGCCGGACGCCGGTAAACTTCACATATGTGTATAAAAGGACCGCTCTTCCCATTCTTTGTCACCCCCCTCGGAAGAAGCTTGGCGAAACGCGTCAGGGGGCCACTGCCACCAATAGGTAACACTTTGACCCATGAATTGAGTTGTCTATGTGTACTTTGTGATCTATATATTTGCTGTGCACCCACTTTGGGGCAAATCACTTGTACTATATTGGCTGTTAGGTCATGTCTGAACTTGGCTTGTTAATTACATATATTCATGTGGTCACCTATATGTGTGTGCAGTGTTGCATCACTTTTTAAATGCAGCAGGCGCTGCTATTTTTAATAAAGTGCACTTTGCTTTTCAATTGTGGCCTGACTCCTGGTTGTTTTATATGAAATATACGTTGGTTTTGGAGGGCCTTATACATTGTAAAGGGTTTTCTGAATCTTTTTTTTTTTTTTTTTTTTTTTCACCTATAGAAAAGGACTATTGATATTAAAGATTTGCAATAATTGGGAGCCCTGTAGGAGCTTTTGCATCGGGGCCCAAGTGTCACGTGCTCAGATGGCACTGACTTTGCTGATGCTGCTGTGTGTTTGTGTTTGCATTTCTTTAGGAGCTGCATGAGGTACGAATGTGAAGGTCTTGTGCTCAGCTGCTGGTGATGTAGATATAGATGTGAAGGTCTTTTGCTCAGCTGCTGAGGATGTAGGTATAGATGTGAAGATCTTGTGCTCAATTGCTGGTTGATGTGAGGCTGGATGTCGCTCACCTGGAATCCCTTCCTTCTTGCCTTTAAGTAGCCTTCCTTTTCCTCAGTCAGACGCCATTGATAGAGTTATTTACTCTTGGTCACTAAGCTGTGAAGACGTCTTGCTGCTGAGCTGAATTGTCTCCTGGAATTCTATTGCCTTGTGAGTAGATGTGATTCCTATCCTGTGGGTGGAGGTAGGGACCCTCAGCCTGGGGCTAATTGGGAGCTTAGGAAAAAGGGTGGCGGCTCAGACCTCTTCACCAGAGGTACCTCCGAGAACAGGGTGAGCCAGGGACCCGAGCATCAGGGTCAGATTAGGCTCCCGTGACCCCCATCACACCATCTAGTTACCTGATACCCTCTCCTCATGGTGACACCATGAGCTTGAAGTTAAGCCACTGCTCCTTTTCTCATTATATTGCTGTTTTTGGCTCCTGTAATGTAAACCTCTATTTGCCCGCCTCATACAGGAAACAGAATAAAAAAAATCAGAAACTAACAACCGTTAAGAAAAAAAATAAGCCATTAGCTAGTTTTAAAGGATTTTTTTCATCTTCATAAAAGGATATTGATGAATAGAGCTTGTAAAAATAAGCACTTTTGCAATTTACTGCTATTTAAAATTTACAAGCATTCTTGAGATATTAACACTTTTCTTTTGTTTACGCCCCGTTGCCTTGGAGACTAATGAGCTGTAAACAAAAGAAAAGTGTTAATATCTCAAGAACGGTTGTAAATTTTAACAAACAGTAAATTGCAAAATTGCTTGTATTTTCATGCTCTATCCGATAATATCCATGGATTAAAATGGGAAATAACCCTTTAATTATGAAAAAATTATTGATGATACTTTCTAATTTATTTGGATTAAATCTATGCATTGAGTTGTACAAAACTTGTGCGTATTATTTATTGACTCTCTCAATTTGTGTTCTTAGGTCTAGGACGTACCGGGATGTCCGGAGAGGAGTGTACGTACCATACACTCAGGGGAAATGGGAGGGAGAATTGGGGACGGACTTGGTTACGATCCCACATGGTCCCAACGTCACCGTCACCGCAAACATCGCAGCCATAACCGACTCCGACAAGTTCTTCATCAATGGCTCCAACTGGGAAGGGATTCTAGGACTTGCATATGCCGAGATTGCGCGGGTGAGTGCTGACTTTTCTAAAGGTTAAAATAAAATTTGAATTTGTGAGTTCTAACCATCTGGGGATTTTATTTATATTGCAAATTTACCATTATTTGCCATGATGCAGAGGGTTTAAAGTTGCAGTATAAGTATTAAAAAAAAATATATTGACCTACTGGATCCCTGCTGTTCTTCTGCACTGCAGCCCATGTCTTGTACCAGTCTCTCCACTTCCCCTTCTGGCAGGCAATGTCACATGACCCCTGCAACTAATCACTGATTGGCTGCAGTGGTGACATTCCGACTGAGCTAGAAGAGAGAACTTGGCGGAGGACACGGTGGTGGTGCGGAGAAAGGGTTGCAGTCCGGCGAGTATCTTTATACTTTTTTTAATATTTTAAGACAATCATGTGTAAGTTTCTAAAGGTAAATAAATTAATATAATTAAGTCATAGGACAGTCTAGAGAAAAGTATGTTGATATGCAAATAAATATTTTATTAATAATCAATTAAGTTATATTAATGAATGTATCTCACTTCTTGATGAAATAAGTTATCATATCTGTATAGAAACCTCCATTAGTCACTTCATTGGTAAATGGCCACAAACAGTATCTTTAAGATACATATATACACAAAGAGGCTATAGGGTATAAATAAAGATACAGTTGCATATATACACAATATAGTGGGGAAAGGTTAATCACATGTAAACAGACCTCATAAAAATATGGAAAGTGCATAGTGCAATAATATAGTATAGGAAGTTCCCTTAGGTGTGTTTCAGTGGATGTAGAGATCAAAGAGCAGGGGTCCTCCGCACCCGACGCACGTTTCGAACCAAAGCTTCGTCCAGGAGTCTGAATTTAGCCATAAAGTTTTCCTGAAATTAATATTAATCTCCCAACTCGGTTTCTTCCAGCCTGATGACACCCTGGAACCCTTCTTTGATTCTCTGGTGAAGCAGACACGGGTCCCCAATGTGTTCTCCCTGCAGTTGTGTGGGACAGGATACCCCTTCAAGGAGGGCAACACGTCGGCCTCGGTGGGAGGGAGATGGTGAGTATAGTCCCATTAGACGCTACCGGTTTCTAGTGATGCCCATTGGGCTTTGGGTCTGCTTTCAGAAGTGAGAGTTGTGCGTAATATTATACTTTTTATCCTTTTTTCTAGGTCATTGGTGGGATTGACCCATCGCTGTTTGTAGGTAATATATGGTACACGCCGATCAGGAAGGAATGGTACTACGAGGTCATCATTGTGAAGATTGAAATCAACGGACAGGATCTGATGATGGACTGTAAAGAGGTGATCATGTGGGGAGGGGGTTATCTTTGGGCATGTGCCACCCTGGCCAGTAGTCCTTGGTTGCCGAAAAGGAGCCCTGTGAACCTCGTCCTAACTACGCCATCCCCAGGGTCTTGTCTGATGTCATAAATTTGTAACACCACACTTTAGGGCTTATTAATCCGAAGATGAGGAGGTTGACAGAGCTCTGGTCATACTGGGCATTAATAGTTTAGCATAATACTTTATTAAAATTCAAATTTTATTTGATATGCAAATGAGGCACTTCGGTGCACCCTTGACATGGCCTATGCCTTGGTGCACCATCATGCCTTCCAATCTGTATAATTAAGTCAGTGTCATAGTGATTGACATGTCTCTGAAGCCGAAACGAACACTGTGTAGCATCACTCAGTGTCGGTGCAGGTGATAAAGGGGTTGTCCAGTGCAAACAAGTTAAGATCATTTGTTGAACATATAAACTGATTAGCTAACTGCATGTTTTAGAGTGGGGGACATAAGCATATTGATATACATTAAATCTAACTTATTTACTCATTTAAATCCCTGCTATTTTATTATTGGAGTCCAGTGGGCGGTCACTGATTAGGACCACCCATTGGACACCTTTAGCAGAAATTTAAATGAGCTGAGCAGATTAATGTACGGCTTTATGGGAGTAGAGTCAGTATAACTTGTATTTTTTACATTAAAATTTCAGCTTAGGAGTCCAGTGGGCGGTCCTAATCAGTGACCGCCCACTGGACTCCTTAAGTAGAAATGTTAATGAAAAAAGTTATACTGACTCTACTCCCACAAAGCCGTACATCAATCTGCTCAGCTCCTTGTATTTTTTTTAATTGAAATTTCTGCTTAAGGAGTCCAGTGGGCGTCACTTTTTAGGTCCGCTCACTGGACTCCTAAGCAGAAATTTAAATGAAAAAAATACAAGGAACCGAGCAGACTGATAAATAACTTTTTGAGAAAACAGCCAGTATAACCTGTATTTTTTTCATTAAAATTTCTACTTAAGGAGTCCAGTGGGCGTCACTTATGAGGACGCCACTAGACTCCTAAGCTGAAATTTGAATTAAAAAATGCAAGGTATTTTGATTATTTTCCACAAAATTACATATCAATCTGCTAAACTTCTCCTGCTCTATGGCATGCTGCCACAGATAGGAGTGCATGTGTAATAATTATAATGGATAACTCAGGAGTCTTTTTGCGTGGAGCAAGACACAACAGAACACAGTTTATAGTTGAAAAAGTCTATATTATAACACACGGTGATTAACAAGAAAGTGCAGAGGAAAACTGAAAGTCCATAAACACACAGTGTGGGATATTGAATGAACCCTTAAAAGTCTGCTGCAAAACCTCAGAGGAAAAAGCAATCAGTGGAGCAATCTATAAACTTAAGAGATGCGTAAAAGGGAAGTCTATGGCAAGTCCAACCACGGAGATGTTTAAGCAAGTCTATATAACAATTATATCATCCAGGGAGGCTTGGAAAAGGAAATCTTAGAAAGTCCAGAACCAGATGCAGAGCAAATTACCCAGAAGTCCAGAACAGTTTCGTGCTCTGACCTGGCAACAGGTGTAGGAGTAGAACCTCTGAAGAGCAACAACAGGAGATTCACACAGGATTTGCAGGAGTAGGCAAGGAACTTGAGAAGCCGCTAGGAACAGGAAACAGGCAGAATACTCTAGAAATGACTGGAGGCTGGGGTGGGGTTTATTAAGGCAGGAAGACAAAGGGCACATGGAGCAAAGGACGCCATCTTGGAAGAGGGCAAGAATGCTCAAAAGGTAATCAAAATATTCAGTCTTGATAGCAAGTACGACATGACAGGTTCCCTTTAAAAAAAATATTTATCCAGGAAAGATGTTTTTTTTGTGGTCGCCTAATTCTGCATTTCTATATTCTCAGTACAACTATGATAAGAGCATCGTGGACAGCGGAACCACAAACCTTCGCCTGCCAAAGAGAGTGTTTGATGAAGCTGTAAAAGCGATTAAAGCTGCTTCCTCGGTGAGTGAGAGACATGGTGGATCTGATAATCGGAGCAGAGTCATCTGTTATCCCTGCGTCCGAATCCACCTACATACACCATCAAAGGAGAGTCTCTCACTTTATCTTCTTTTGATGTTACCGGAAGGGGAAGTTTTTGTTTATTTCCAAAGACTAATAATCCGTACAGAGTTAATACTGCGCACAGCTGGGAGTTTGTTACAATTGAATTTAGTCTAGGCCATATTCTGTGAACAAAATACATCAAAAGATCCAATTCCTTTCATGATTAGAGGGTTCGTTACAATGTATGTGAGCCATAAACGAAATTTCTGACATATCCATAAGAGATCCAGTGCTAGACCCCCAACAGAGTGTTGTCCACACGTGGTCACCTCACTTCATACATGGTCTGTGGAGGTAATGGATATAGAGAAGTACTGCACCCCGCGCTCTCCAGGAGTCCCTGGTCTCCATAAAGTGTTGGTGAATGAGGGTTAACCGCTGTCGTACCTGGATTTTAGGTTTATTTTGTGATTATGGTTTGATGGATACTGGTTTTCATTGAAGAGACTCATGTAGGTTATGGAGAACCACTTATAGGTAGAGATGTGTGAAGCGATTCTAAGGACCCTGGTGCTGAGGCCTCCAGTATTCCATGTCCGCAGAATGGGAGCCTTGCAACCGGCCTCCAACTCCCGGGATCACTTCTGATAAGTCGCTCCACATCGATATGCAAACATCATTCCACACATATATGCACGTGTCGCTTCACATCCATAGGCAGGCATCGCTCAACATCGATAGGCAGGCGTCGCTCAACATCGATAGGCAGGCGTAGCTCCACATCCATAGGCACACGTCACTCCACATTGATAGGCAGGCATCGCTCAACATCGATAGGCAGGCGTAGCTCCACATCCATAGGCAGGCGTCGCTCCACATCCATAGGCACACGTCGCTCCACATCGATAGGCAGGCATCGCTCCACATCAATAGGTATGTGTCACTCCACATCGATAGGCAGGCATCGCTCCACATCAATAGGTACACGTCGCTCCACATTGATAGGCAGGCATCGCTCAACATCGATAGGCAGGCGTAGCTCCACATCAATAGGTATGTGCCACTTCACATTGATAGGCAGGCATCGCTCCACATCGATAGGCAGGCGTAGCTCCACACAAATATGCACGTGTCGCTCCACATTGATAGGCAGGTGTCACTCCACATCAATAGGCATGCATCGCTCAACATTGATAGGCATACATCACTCCACACAAATATGCACGTGTCGCTCCACATCGATGTGCATATATCATTCCACACAAATATGCATGCATCGCTCCACATCCATAGGCACGCGTAGCTCCACACAAATATGCATGCGTAGCTCCACATCGATGTGCATATATCATTCCACACAAATATGCATGCATCGCTCCACATCCATAGGCAGGCGTCGTTCCACATCGATAGGCATACGTCACTACACATCGATAGGCAGGCGTCGCTCCACATCAATAGGTACGCGTCACTCCACTTCGATAGGCAGGGGTCGCTCCACTTAGATAAGCACGTGTTGCTCCACATCGATAGACAGGCGTCGCTCCACATCGATAGGCAAGTGTCGCTCCACATTGATAGGTATACATCACTGCACACAAAAATGCATGCGTCGTTCCTCATCGACAGACAGGCGTCGTTCCTCATCGATAGACAGGCGTCGCTCCACATCGATAGGCAAGTGTCGCTCCACATTGATAGGTATACATCACTCCACACAAAAATGCATGCGTCGTTCCTCATCGACAGACAGGCGTCGTTCCTCATCGACAGACAGGCGTCGTTCCTCATCGATAGACAGGCGTCGTTCCTCATCGACAGACAGGCGTCGTTCCTCATCGATAGACAGGTGTTACTCCACATCACTGACGTCACTCCAGGCCTGCATATCAGAAGAGGAACTGGGTATTCTGGCAGGTGGGAGACAGTTTGCAGGCACAGCTCCCGTCCAGTGGCCATAGATTACTGATGTGGCCACTGAAACAAGATCCTGAAAATGAAATTTGCTCATCTTTACTTACACAAAGTGACATATAGGCGAAAAAGTATACAAATTATCTCTCCTTGTTAGCTTAACGTCTACCTGAAACAGCTTTCTAGGGGTTCCCGGATGGGTTACCACTGGTGAACTCTTGAGGGAATATTGGTTCTCATAGAAGAGATCTAGGTGGAGTATGGCTACCTAACAGGATCGAGCAAAATGTTTCACAGAACCTAGGTCCAGTGGTAAGGTCGGAAGTCCAGATCCCTGCAAACCTGCTCCCTCCTGCAACATCCCCAGCGCCTCTTCTGATTAGTAAGCCACAATGTAATGATATTACGGCTGCCTGCTAATCAGAAGAGGCGTTGCGGAAGTCGCATATAGTAGATTCATAGGGCTCTGATCGGGTGGTAACAGACTACCGATATGGCTAAAGCCCAGGGAGGTGTGAATCATTTTGCTTAACTCTACAGCATTCTTATTGGCAATACTACATAAGGATAGATCTTCAATATGGGATCAGAGGGGGACTGACACCTCCACCAATTAAATGAATGGGAGGGGGTTTCTAGTACCAGTCTTGGTCACTAAACAACGTTCATTGCTATGTTACTGCTGGGGAATCAACTGAATATGGTGGTGCTGGGAGTTGACTCCTGCCCGTCTATCCAAATATAGGTCATCAATACCTGTGATTTATTTATCTATGCTCCCAAAATCTCTTCTATCCCAGACGGAGAAATTCCCTGACGGCTTCTGGTCGGGGGAGCAGCTGGTGTGCTGGCAGGAAGGTACAACACCCTGGAATATCTTCCCTGAAATCTCCCTGTATCTGATGGGCGAAGCTACCAATGAGTCTTTTCGCATCACTATCTTGCCGCAGGTTAGTGTCCTGTAGATCCCTTTATATGAAGCCATCATGGATTGTTCAAGACAGAGTCACTGAAGGAGCAAAATAAGAGATACTTAAGATATGCAAAATTCAGTTTGTTTGCAGCTGCAAGTGTTGCATATATGTCTACACTCAACTCAATTAGCTCCTAAACTGTACTAAAAACTCATAAAACTTAAAAATGACAAAAGCGGCTAGTTGTTGCACTACTATTATTATTGCTATTTCCCTGAGTATTTCAGCTTTTGTTTTTTTTAAATCCGTCATAGGGTTCCAGTGATATGGGCCTTTATGTTTAGTGGGTGTGGCTCACAGGATCCTCAGGGGCGTGTGTTTAGGCTGCAAAGAACCTTGGGTAAAGACCATAAAAGCACAAAATAAAAAAGCCCATATTTCTGTAACCGTATGGCGGATTAAAAAAAACCAAAAACTAGAATAATCAGGGGAGCAGCGGGAATAAAACAAGGGCCAAAACTGGCCACTATTGACAAGTCCTCTTTAATCAGTAAAGATATATTTTTTTAAAACAAGATGGAAAATGAATTAATAAAGCAAAGTAGCATCAATATAATCCTGATAGAAGATAGTGAGACAGAGGAAAATATGAACCCGCTAGACACAGCAGGGAAAAATATGTTAGTTCCATTTGTAGTAGCACTTGTCATTCAGATGTTTAATTGACACATTCGATTTTAAGAACTTTGTGACTCATCAGTTTTTTTTCCCTCCGCAGCAATACCTGCGCCCCGTGGAGGACATCGCTACGTCTCAGGATGACTGCTATAAGTTTGCGGTGTCCCAGTCTTCTACGGGCACAGTGATGGGAGCCGTCATCATGGAGGGTTTCTATGTGGTTTTTGACCGCGCACGTAAGCGCATAGGATTCGCCGTCAGCACATGTCACGGTGAGAAATCATGCAGAATTATAGTTATAGATACTTTACACACACATCTCCATCAACTCTGGGTAAAGTCTGCTACTTTTCCTGAAACAGCCCCACTCTAGTCCACAGGCTGTACATGGCATTGCAACTGGGCCCCATTTAAATGAACAAGCTTTAAAGGGATAGTCCCCCTTTCAGGCCATTTTCTTTTTACTTATAGTGTAAATGTCATTTCATTAAAACAAATAAACAATACTGCACTGGTTGTTAATAATGGGTCACATAGCAGCTAAGATAATGCTTTTTTTGTGCCATGTGACTTATTTTCTCAACTTTTTCGTTCACTTTTAAAAACTGCATTTTATGTCTGTGTGGGCATGGCCAGCAGCTGATAGGAAGCAGTGTGATGTTCCAGCAGAGAAGGGGTTAACATAGATCGTGACTGAGCTATGTGGAGCCAGATGACAGATCAGAAGCTTATGCCAAGTAAAGTGGATCCTGACATTGCTCAGCAACTATACTGTAATCTGAAGTAGTCTGATACATTTTCACCTCATCAGCTGCAGTCAGGAACTCGCACTCTGTGTGGGCCCCGCCCCTTTCCCTTATATGGTTAATGCCCGTATTTACTGTGAAGACGGATCTGACAGAGAATGAACATGTGTCTGCTTCAGACACAGTCTAGTGGGGACACCTTTTGGAAGGTTTATGAATGGTTTCCCACCAGTTTGTACTCATAAAGTATATTAAAAAGTTTATTAAAATCTCTTGCCCTATATTATTATTAAATAAAAACTTATATTTTAAATGCATGTGTTTTGGCTTAAACAAACAATTTTGCAATTGGGTTTTGTGAAAAATTTTGCACCACTTCACTTTTCATAGCCTTTTTATGGTGCTATGCTGCAGAATGAGTTATCTGAGAATCAGTCAGCGAGCTCATAAGTCATTTTCTGAGCTTCTTTCATCTGATTTAGACCACAGATCACATGAAAATGGAATAAGCAGTGACTGTAAAAAACCAAACGGTGCAAAATATTTAGCAAAACCAAATTGGAAAAATGATTTTAGGTCCAAAATACACCTTTGGAGTGAAAAATCAAAAAGATGCATTGCCTCTCTAAGGTTCATGGTCTACCATGGTTATGTTATGGAATGTTTTGTCTTACAGTTCATGACTATTCCCGCAAGGCTTCGGTGGACGGTCCGTTTTACGCGTCAGATTTGGAGGACTGCGGCTATAACACCCCACAGCTGGATGAGTCGGCGTTGATGACGACAGCCTACGTCATGGCGGGCGTCTGCGCCCTCTTCATGCTCCCCCTGTGTCTGATGCTTTTCCAGTGGCGCTGCTTCCGCTGCCTAAGACAATCGCAAGATGATTTTGCCGATGACATTTCCCTTCTGAAATAAGGGATGACATCTCCACCGCGCACAGGTGGCCGCCTCCAGACAGCAGGAGGAGGAGGAGAGCGAGGACTGTGCAGCGGGGTCTCGGTATGAAAAAGCCACTGGTCCTGCACCGGCGATGTCTTACCAGAGAAGCCCGGACATGGGACCACCCAATGACGGATTATTTTGCAGCTTTACAATACAGCCTCTCACTTGTGATTTAAGCAAAAAATAATTGCATCTTCTTATGTAACAGTGCTGAATATGATCGGGACGAGGGCGCGACTATTAACACAAAGCCATATTAATGACTATCCGAAACTGCATTGTGTTCTTCATGCTTAATGCTAATTCACGAGGGTCTTGGGTTTGCTGGTGACATCCTAAGTGACAAAGAAAATCACTAAAAAGGGGTAATGGCAAAACATGGAGGAGGCTCCAAATCTGCACCAGCCCTACAGTTACGAGGTTCCCTGTATGGCCGGTCACGCCCAGGAGGAGCATGGCTGTGAGTGCCGGAAGGTTACGTACCCCTCTCCAGTCCACAAGGGCTGCCTGACATTAGGGACCAAATGTTTACTAGACAGGAAAACTTAACTATCCCATATTCCCAAAATATTTTATGGAAACTAAATTCCTTCAAATGTGTTGCTAACTTGCATAAACTATCAGCACCCAAAGGGGCAAATTAGGTTAAAAAAAAGGATATTAACGTTTTCTTTTTTTTACTTAAATACATGTAATTTTGGCTACAAAGCAATTTTTCCATAGGGTTTTATTTAAAAAGTTGGACCGTTTGGCTTCTACAGCCTCTATGTATCACTGTACATAGCAGACTGCAGAATAACCTACCAGTGAGCACTAGTGATGAGCGAGCACTACAATGCTCATGTGCTCGGTACTCACAATGAGCAGGTTGGGCGCTTAGATGGGTCGACTCAAGCACCCGAGATTAATGGAAATGAATAGGGGACTTTCTGAAAGCGTTCCCCATTGACTTCCATTATTCTTGACACTCAAATCGTGCCCATCCGAGCATCAAACTGCTCGTTTTGAGTACTGAGCACCCAAGCATGGTAGTGTGCACTGATCATTAGTCACCAGTTCTTCTACTCAATATTGAATTTAGAAGATAATCCAGGATAATATAAATAAAGCCCCCGTCCCACTAAGCGAGATAGCAGCGATCTCGCTAGCAAAGTCACAAATTTGGTGACGCAACAGCGACCTCGCCTGCGATCTCGCTATGTGTGACACTTAGCAGCGACCAGGCCCCTGCTGTGAGATCGCTGGTCGTGTCAGAGTCGCCTGGACCACTTTTTGATCGTTCGGGTCCCGCTGGGCAGCATGCATTGGTGTGTTTGACAGGAGCAACGACCTCAATACTACAGGTCTGAGAACCAGGGTCCCAACGACCTCTGTATCATTCCGGATTGTTGTTGCATCGCTGGCGAGATCTTTGACATCTCACCAGCGATCCGACAGTGACGCACCAGCGATTCCTACCAGGTTGTATCGCTGTCGGATCGCTGGTGCGTCGCCAAGTGTGACGGTACCCTAAGACCCTGCTGTGCTTAACGAGCTCATTGATGGATTCTGCACCTGCTATGGACTGTGATAGAGGCTGCAGAAAAAAAAGACTCAAGATATCTAATAGAAAATAATCAGATAATCCAGGAAAAGAAACATAAGGGTCACAGACCCTGCCATCCTACAGAAGCTCATTGATGGATTCTGCAGCCTTCTATGTACTGTGATAGAGGCTGCAGAAAAAAATGCTTACAAATATTTAATAGAGGAAAACCAGGAGAAGATCGATAAGGATGATAGACCCTGTCATCCTAAACAAGCTGATTGATGGAGTCTGCTGCCTGCTATGTACTATGATAGTGGCTGTAGAAAAACAAATGGTTCCAAATATTTAATAGAAGATAATCCAGGAGAAGAAAGATAAGGGTCACAGACCCTGCCATCCTATGCAAGCTCATTGATGAATTCTGTAGCCTGCTATGTGCTGTGATAGAGGCTGTAGAAAAGAAAAAGGCTCAAAATATTTAATAGAACATAATCCAGGAGAAGAAAGCCTAGGGTGACAAACCCTGCCATCTTAAACAGGCTCATAGATGGGTTCCTCAGTTTGCTATGTACTGTGATAGAGGATGTAGAATT
Organism: Allobates femoralis; assembly: GCA_033576535.1. Taxonomy (NCBI): domain Eukaryota; kingdom Metazoa; phylum Chordata; class Amphibia; order Anura; family Aromobatidae; genus Allobates; species Allobates femoralis. The sequence continues at coordinate 25,994,817 of JARQOC010000009.1, forward strand.
AAAAATGGTTCAAAATATTTAATAGGAAGATAATCCAAGAGAAGACAGATAAAGGTGATAGACCCTGCCATCGTTAACAAGCTCAATAATGGATGCTGCAACCTGCAATGTACAGTAATAGAGGCTGTAGGAATAAAATGGTTTAAAACATAATAGAAAATAATCCAGGAGAAGAAAGATAAGGGTGACAGACCCTGTCATCATTAACAGGCTCATTAATGAATTCTGCAGCCTGTTACGTACTGTGATAGAGGTTGTAGAAAACATAAAGACTCAAAATATTTAATAGAAAATAATCCAAGAAAAGAAAGCTATGACGCTGCTGTACTTAACAAGCTCATTACTGGAGCCTGCAGCCTACTATGTACTGTGATAGAGGCTGTAGAAAAAAAAATGGTTACAAATATAATAGAAGATAATCCAAGAGAAGAAAGATAAGGGTGACAAACCTTGCCATCCTTAACGAGCTCATTAATGGATTCTGCAGTCTATGTACTGTGATACATAGAGGCTGTAGAATTAAAAATAGCTTAAAATATTTAACAAAAATATTCCAAAAATTATTTTTAGCCAAATATGCATGTATTTTAGTAAAGAAAAAATTCTTTAAGACTAGGCTGCGTGTGTTACAGCTGTAAAGCTCTGGCTGACTCCTAATCAGGCCAGCATTCTCCGCTGTAACAGCATTATACGTCCTTATGATGTTGTCAAGTTACCCACGGGTGCGCTGAGATGTGAGACTGATCTAAGAGAGAATGGTAATGAAAAATATTTAACGAGAACCGGATATCCCCCATGACATGTCGGCTTAGGTCGGTACTTTCCCCTAATATTCTCTATTATTTTCCCTTAGGTCTCTGTGTTCTGTTGATCCTCTGTTATTCCTCCTGACGGTTTATAAATACATTATCTAGTTGACGTTTCCATTGCTCTTGTGGGAACATTCCTACAGTCTGTCAGCACTCGTATTTACAGGAGGGTAACAAACGGGGCGAGCCAGAGGTCTAAAATAAAAATTAAAAAAAAGCTTTAGAATTTATATTTTATAAGAAATACAAAAATGTTACCAAAAACTATGGACTATGGCAGTGAGAATTCATCAATATCATATTACTGTGGGTCTGACACCTGGGACACCTATTATGATCAGCAGATCGGTCAGGGGGTCTCACATGACCCATCCAAAAAGATACGTTCTGGAATATTGGAGTCCTTGGAAACTGCTTTTATGATTTCAAATTGTGTTTTTCAGTACAGATATTCAGCCCCCCCCCCCCTTCCTTAAATCTTTATTGAATATGGTCACAATCGGGGTCAATTTTTTTTTTTTTTTTTTACTTAATTGCATGTTTATTGGTCTAAAAATAATTTTTCATTTTGAGTTTTAGTAACAATGTAGCACTTCTGGGTTTACGGGCTCTTTATTTCCAGCTGGCTACAGAATGAGTTAACTGAGTATCTATCAGTGAGCTCGTTCTGTCTCCTTGTGAACTCCCCTGTACTGATTTGTGACTACAGACCACATTAAAGTTGGGCTGATGTGGTTATAAATCAACTAATACATATATATATATACAGTTCCAGCTGACTGAGAATCCATCAGTGAGCTTGAGACATTGTGTGTAACTCTTTGTAACTGTAATATACATATATAACAGTTGCAAGCTATGTCTCCAGCTCACTAATGGATCCTCAGTTAGCTCATTCTACATTCGGCAATATGGAGAAAAATAGAGGTCGTATAACCCAAATGGAGCTACATGTTTTTATAAAACCCGGTTGCAGAACTATTTTTTAACCCATATTGCGCACTTTTAAGTAAAAAAAATACTCCGCGAATGCATACGGTCACATTCGTGGTCAATTTTAATTTATTTTTTTACTTAATTGAATGTTTTTTGGGCTCAAACTAATTTTTGAACTTGGATTTCAGTAAAGAATTATCATTTTTGTTTCTATGGGCTCTCTGATTTCCAGCTGGCTACAGAATGAGTTAACTGGTAGACTATCAGTGAGCTTGTTCAGTCTCTTTCTGAACTCCTCTGTGCTGATTTGTGACCACAGACCACATTAAAGTTGAGCTGAACATGGATGTGGTTATCAATCAAATGTGAGACGTATAAAAGTTACATACTCTGTGTCACAAGCTCACTGATGGATTCTCAGTTAGCTCATTCTGCAGCCTCAATATGGATAGAACACACAGGTTGTATAAGCCAAACAGTGCAACATTTTTAATGAAACCCAATTGCAAAAATATTTTTTTAGCCCAAAATACATACATTTAAGTAAATAAAATGGTCCACGAATGTGTTCATGTCCTTTAATGTGCGGGTTCTCTTTTGGGATTTGAGGATCGGTCTCGTACACAGGAAGATGAACATCCCGGGTAATCTGGATCCAAAAGATAATGTGTGTAAGGGGGGAGGACTAGGGGAAAAAGTGTCTTAAGTTACCTGTAAGTAACGATCATTAACAGTAATTGTTATATCTGTGGTACTAAAACAATCAGTAACAATCACAACCATCTATTTCCTTTTTTTGATTATTTTGGTGTAATTATTACATATATTTGGTTTAACAGTAAATGGGAACTTCACAACTATGAGAAAAATTGTAAGTATCAGTACAAATAATGTCTTTCAATTAGGGCCTGTCCCTTCACACAAAACCTGGAAACGAGGCCTGGCCATGCTGCCCTCATCAAGGTAAAGCTGCTTCTGTGAAGTTTATGTCCTCGTTCTCATGCCTTGTAATTTGCCATCCATTTTTTTTTTTGGAGTGGTCATTGCCTTTTTTTAATCAGAAATCTACCAGCACTTTAGGTGCTGGAACACCCTCTCAACCTCACTTCTGCCATTGCGTTATAGTTTGCCTGATCGGAACTGAAAGCCCATCTCTGTTCTGCTTGTATGTAGTTTGGCAGACAGGAGAGCAGGAGCAGAGACAAAGACCCGCCACCACATCCTGTAGAGACAAAGACCCACCACCACATCCTGTAGAGACAAAGACTCGCCACCACATCCTGTAGAGACAAAGACCCGCCACCACATCCTGTAGAGACAAAGACCCGCCACCACATCCTGTAGAGACAAAGACCCGCCACCACATCCTGTAGAGACAAAGACCCGCCACCACATTCTGTAGAGACAAAGACCCGCCACCACATCCGGTAGAGACAAAGACCAGCCACCACATCCGGTAGAGACAAAGACCCGCCACCACATCCTGTAGAGACAAAGACCCGCCACCACATCCTGTAGAGACAAAGACCCGCCACCACATCCTGTAGAGACAAAGACCCGCCACCACATCCGGTAGATACAAAGACCAGCCACCACATCCGGTAGAGACAAAGACCCGCCAGCACATCCTGTAGAGACAAAGATCCGCCAGCACATCCTGTAGAGACAAAGACCCGCCAGCACATCCTGTAGAGACAAAGACACGCCACCACATCCTGTAGAGACAAAGGCCCACCCACCACATCCTGTAAGACAAAGACCTGCCACCACATCCTGTAGAGACAAAGACCCGCCACCACGTCCTGTTAAAAAAAATGCATCCCCCCGTTGACTGTAGACACAAAGTCAGTCGTTTATTTCATGTATACCCAGACCCCCCCTGTAGACAAAAAGAATCACTCCCACATCCTATAGAAACTAAGACCTTCCCCCACTTTCTGTACAAAGATGCGCCTCACTTCCTGTAGAGAAACAAAGACCCGCCCCACTACCTGTTTACAGAGCAACCCAAACTTCCTGTAGAAAGATCTGCCCCACTTCTTGTAGACCGTTATAGACCCATTCCCATAGCCTGTAAAACAGAGACCTTTCTCCACTTCCTGTAGACACAGACCTGCCCCAACTTCCTAGAGACATAGACCTTCCTCCACTTCCTGTACAGCCACAGACCCGCCCCAACTTCCTATAGAGACATAGACCTGCTGCGACCTCCTATAGAGACATAGACCTACCTCCACTTCCTGTAGACATAGACCTGCTGCGACTTCCTATAGAGACATAGACCTACCTCCACTTCCTGTAGACATAGACCTGCTGCGACTTCCTATAGAGACATAGACCTACCTCCACTTCCTGTAGACATAGACCTGCTGCGACTCTCTATAGAGACACTAGACCTACCTCCACTTCCTGTAGACATAGACCTACTGCGACTTCCTATAGAGACATAGACCTACCTCCACTTCCTGTAGACATAGACCTACCGCGACTTCCTAGACATAGACCTACTTCCACTTCCTATAGAGACATAGACCTACCTCCACTTCCTGTAGACATAGACCTACCGCGACTTCCTATAGAGACGTAGACCTACCGCGACTTCCTATAGAGACGTAGACCTACCTCCACAGTTTGTGGCCAAAAGTATTGACACCCCTGTAATTCTGTCAGATAGTACTCAGTTTTTTCCTGAAAATGATTGCAACCATAAATACCCAGCTTGTCATATTGTTCTATGGACGGTGGATGAAAGATGCTGGCAGCACGCTGCTCAGCGCATAGGGCCCCACAGGACAGCCAACCATGCGCAGCACATGGCTCAGAACAGAAGACTGGACCTGGAACCAAAGCCTGGACCTGGAACAGAAGCCTGGACCAATCAGCAAATGAGCCGTCGCCGGTGGGCGGGCGTACAGCCCAGCACATGGGCAACTGCCCTGAGGCATATATTGTGCACAGGTGCACAGCCACAGGGCAGCCAACCATGGTGCAGCACATGGCTCCGACCAAGAACAGCAGCCTGGACCAATCAGCAAATGAGCCACCGCCGAAGTGCAGGCGCACAGCCCAGCACATGGGCAACTGCCCTGATGAGGCCAAATGTGCAGACAAGGCCGCTCTCTAGGCGCCGCTCCTTATTTTTGCAGTCACACAGGAGAATAGTGGAGGGGTTTTGTCTCCTAAAATCTGCACCTTCAGACAGAGATGTCATGTGCACGTTGTGTTTTTTGGTGCGGGCAGATGTTTGTCCTTTGTGTCATTTCATGTTAGTGACACCTCAGACACAGGGCCTGTGCCCTATGCTATAGTGTGTTAACCCGTTCACCACCCATGATGTACGTCATGGGTCAGCTCCCTCACCTTGATGTGAGCTCACATCATATCGCTGACATCTCAGGTGATTTCATCAGCTGAGATGTCGGGCTAACAGCACCGATCAGATCTGCTATCCGATCGGTGCTGTTAACCCTTTGGATCATGCTGTCATTCATTGACAGCTCAATTCAAAAGCACCACAGCATGGACTCCGCCGTTCCCCGCCAGCATCGGAGATCCTGTGAGAAGATCGCAGGATCTCCATGTGTCATGTGATAGCCTGGGGTCCTGCAGTAACCCTTCAATCTTTCACGGATCACTTCCTGTGAGTGGTTTACAAGCGCTGCCGTCCACACACAGTGATCATTTGTGTTATGTCTTGATGTGCTGCAGCTCTTTGGGACATGACACAAGCAATCGGACTATGCAGCACTGTGGAGCCTATGGGGCAGGGGCTCTGCTCAGATCAACCAAAATCAAACTTTTTGGCCACAATGCAAAAGATATGTTTGGCGTAAAAACAACACAGCTCATCACCCTCAAAACACCATCCTCACTGTCAAACATGGTGGAGCCAGCATCATGGTTTGGGCCTGCTTTTCTTCAGCAGGGACAGGGAAGATGGTTAAAATTGATGGGAAGATGGATGGAATCAAATACAGAGGAGACAAAAACTAATGAGCCATGCACACAGTGAACAGATCTGTAAGACATTGTTCACACCACCAAAAAACTGAATCACAAAAAACAGTCAAACGTGCAAAAATACTCTGTTGTAAAAAACCATAACAAAAAACATAACAAAAAACAGTAGAAATCAAGTGCTGCTAAAAAAGTAGTTAAAAACAGGGTATTTAGTTGATACGTTTTTTGCAAAAAATGTATACTAAGCCACCAATCAGAATAGCGGCGCGCACCATGGCACCATATTTTAAATACAATGTGCGGCTTGGCACGTGCCGCTCCTCTGATTGGTCCCCACAGCGTGCGGGCTCCTCACTGCCTCCTCCATCCCTCAGCCTCCACCATTCTCACAGCCTCCACCATCCTCACAGCCTCCTCCATCCTCACAGCCTCCCCCCCATCCTCACAGCGTCCTCCATCCTCACAGCCTCCTCCATCCTCACAGCCTCCTCCATCCTCACTGCCTCCTCCATCCACACAGCCTCCCCCATCCTCACAGCCTCCCCCATCCTCACAGCCTCCTCCATCCTCACAGCCTCCACCATCCTCACAGCCTCCTCCATCCCTCAGCCTCCCCATCCTCACAGCCTCCCCCATCCTCACAGCCTCCACCATCCCCTCAGCCTCCCCATCCTCACAGCCTCCTCCATCCTCACAGCCTCCTCCATCCCCTCAGCCTCCCCCATCCTCACAGCCTCCCCCATCCTCACAGCCTCCACCATCCACTCAGCCTCCCCATCCTCACAGCCTCCTCCATTCCCTCAGCCTCCCCATCCTCACTGCCTCCTCCATCCACACAGCCTCCCCCATCCTCACAGCCTCCCACATCCTCCTCCATCCCCTCAGCCTCCCCATCCTCACAGCCTCCTCCATCCCCTCAGCCTCCTCCATCCTCACAACCTCCCCCATCCTCACAACCTCCCCCATCCTCACAGCCTCCTCCATCCTCCCCATCCTCCTCCATCCTCAGCCTCCCCATCATAAAAAGCAATGCTTAAAGGGATCCTGTCACCCCCAAA